>OZ025297.1:213725661-214318161 GCA_964019185.1 Maratus speculifer | reverse complement strand
CTCTAGATATTAAAAATATCCTCAAATAGTACGTTCGAGTAAGAAGAGGTAGCGTGGCCGAGCGATCTAAGGCGCTGGTTTGAGGCACCAGTCTCTTCGGGGGTGTGGGTTCGAATCCCACCGCTGCCAGGTAATTTTATTTTTAAAATCCACTCTAGGTATCTTATTAAAAAAAGGCTCTTTTAATCTGTAATAAAACTCTTTCCTTAAGCAGAACTGGACATTTCACTCATTTTATTTATTTCATAGCTAAGTCGGCGAAGATTATATTTCTCCTGTTATACACCGTGCCAACGGTAGCGTGGCCGAGTGGTCTAAGGCGCTGGTTTTAGGCACCAGTCTCGTTGAGGCGTGGGTTCGAATCCCACCGCTGCCAAGATGCAAATTTTGCTAATAATTTTCTTTTTTCATGGAGACAAGTCAAAAATTCCACAAGTTTCTGTGTTGCGATTAATTTTCTAGATATGCAAAATATTTTGGCAGTAAATGAATTTCATTTCAGAGAAAATTTTTTATTCTGCATTCAAAATGTCTGAATGAGGAAATTACTAAATTATCATTTAATAAAACCTTACCTTAAGAATCTTAGATTATTTTCAAATCCATGTGACAATAGCAGGAGTTTTTAATATACATATTTAAGGGAAAATAAACCACGTGCTCAAAATTATGCATGCATTAGCATAAAACTAAGCTTAACAAGTCTTGAATTGCAGTTCCGCGACAAAACTTGCTTATAAAAGTAGTGTTGCGACATATTTTTGCGCAAGTAACAGAATTCTTTTACTCAAGATTTTTGAAGAGTTCAATTCAAATCTTACTCATAGTAAATTTTAATTTATCAGTAGATTGTTTTCTTCTCTAGATATTAAAAATATCCTCAAATAGTACGTTCGAGAAAGAAGAGGTAGCGTGGCCGAGCGGTCTAAGGCGCTGGTTTAAGGCTCCAGCCTCTTCGGGGGCGTGGGTTCGAATCCCACCGCTGCCAGGTAATTTAATTTTTAAAATCCACTCTAGGTATCTTATTAAAAAAAGGCTCTTTTAATCTGTAATAAAACTCTTTCCTTAAGCAGAACTGGACATTTCACTCATTTTATTTATTTCATAGCTAAGTCGGCGAAGATTATATTTCTCCTGTTATACACCTTGCCAACGGTAGCGTGGCCGAGTGGTCTAAGGCGCTGGTTTTAGCACCAGTCTCGTTGAGGCGTGGGTTCGAATCCCACCGCTGCCAAGATGCAAATTTTGCTAATAATTTTCTTTTTTCATGGAGACAAGTCAAAAATTCCACAAGTTTCTGTGTTGCGATTAATTTTCTAGATATGCAAAATATTTTGGCAGTAAATGAATTTCATTTCAGAGAAAATTTTTTATTCTGCATTCAAAATGTCTGAATGAGGAAATTACTAAATTATCATTTAATAAAACCTTACCTTAAGAATCTTAGATTATTTTCAAATCCATGTGACAATAGCAGGAGTTTTTAATATACATATTTAAGGGAAAATAAACCACCTGCTCAAAATTATGCATGCATTAGCATAAAACTAGGCTTAACAGGTCTTGAATTGCAGTTCCGCGACAAAACTTGCTTATAAAAGTAGTGTTGCGACATATTTTTGCGCAAGTAACAGAATTCTTTTACTCAAGATTTTTGAAGAGTTCAATTCAAATCTTACTCATAGTAAATTTTAATTTATCAGTAGATTTTTTTCTTCTCTAGATATTAAAAATATCCTCAAATAGTACGTTCGAGAAAGAAGAGGTAGCGTGGCCGAGCGGTCTAAAGGCACGATCACATTCAGTTTTTAAGCTCAACTTTAGACACAACTTGCAACATTTTCTGATGCAAAAGAGGTGGAGTCAGCCACGAAGGGTTGCTGGATGATGCGTAGAAAGTTTCTCCCAGCTTGGGAAGCAGGGTTACCACAATAAATAGTCGAGTCGACCGCTTTTCAGTTGGCGCTTTCGGGTAGTTCTCGCTGTTTGCTATCTAATCTGATAGATTTTCGTTAATTTTTCGATTCGTTTCATATCTATTTTAATCTTTGAACTTTTAAAAAGGTATGTCAAAAACGAAGTACCTGAGCAAAAGTAATGTGATAGTATGGAAAATATGACATACTTTTCTGAAGATTTACTTAATTTATGAATAAGTGTAAAATAAAAAGTTGAGTTTCCTTAATAGCAGCAATATTTATTTATTTATTTTTTAGCTAAAAGAAAACCTGTGGTGTTACCACACTTTGCAAGAATTAAAAACTGATGTATTTTTATTTATACTTCGTCATTAAGAATCTAGTTCAATCAAGAGAAAAGTCCCATTCGCTAGTGCTGATTCCATGGGAAAAAAAATATGAAGATATCTCATTGGATAGCTGAGATCAATCTGTACATAGGCCATTTAATTTTTTTTTTTTTAAGATACTTTTTAATAGGCGCATTGTTATTTTCGGAACCGGTTTCAAAAGTAAAAATGTCCTTAAAACAATCAAAAAAAAAAAAAAATTAAATGGCCTATGTACAGATTTCAGCTATTTGTTAAAATAAATAATCATTAAAAATATTGAAATGCAACCGATATATCTTAATTTTTTTCCATAGGATTAGCATTAGAAAGCGAGATTATTCACGTGATAAGTAACCCCTAAATAATATATTTACTAACCTTCACAATAACTTCTCATCCAGTTTTTAGCACGACCCCCCCCCCCTTATATAGCTGGGCATTCTATTTTTTATTTAAAATTCAAAAGATAGTAAAAGAAAAAAATTCAGAAAAAGAAGAAAACATGGCAAAAAAGGATTAAAACTTGCGTATTTAAAGATAAAATGAGTGCTTCAATTAGTTTTTAAAAAATGCTAAAGCATATGCTGATTTTAAGTCAATAGATAATTTTTGAGTAATTTACTTTAAATGTAATAAATATTGGATAGATTATACAACAGTTAATATATATATGTTTATATATATATACTTCTTATATTTATATATATTGTTAATATATATATATATATGTTTAAAATTTAAATATATATAGGGGAGAGTGGGGTTAAGTGGGACAATGGAGGGGAATGGGGCAGTAGGTTTTTCTTTTTATGCATCATTCTAAATATTTCATCAATTACACACAAGATGAAGCTATGGTACCCCAATCTTCAGTTCAAAAATGTTTTTGATCTGTATAAGCTTGCATTTGTATGAAGAAAAAGATTATTTCAAGAATCAAAAGTAAATTTGATTCATATACTTTTTATGTTTAATATCAATTGTGTAAATAATTTTTTTATAAAATTAAAAAGTTTTATAATAATTAATCTTACATTTTTATTTAACAATAATATTAATTGCAATGTCAAGTGATTTTTGATAATTTTTACTTTTTTATAAGCTTTGATAGTGTTTTGTCGATTTTCATATCTCTCAAAATATGTTATAAATAGCAAATTTGTTATTTGTATCTAACCATTGGCAGAAATTTAAAAAACATAATTATTATTCTTATAAAATATTACTGTAAAACTAGGCAGAAATACACTAGTCATATTTCCATTTATTCTGAAAAAGGACTTTAAATAGAAAAAAAAAGGAAAGATAAGGGATATTCCACGGCTTCTTCATTTTACTAAAACACATTACGTAAAGACCTCTGAATTAGATGAAAATTATATCATTCCTCTTGTACCCATCAGAAATAAATTCTTTTTCAAATTTTCAAAGCCCCCCCCCCCTTTTTTTTTTCCAAAAAAGAAAAATGATTTTGAAAATATATAGCATGAAAGTGCAGTAAAGAGCATTATATATTTCACGTCTGCCTCACACAGAAAAAAAGTATCTTTGATAAATAATCTAGAACAACTGAATTATTTCTCAGAAATTTTGGATATACTGCATGAATAAAAATGATTGGAAAATATAATTGCTGCTTAAATGATTAAAAACTATTATATTATTTACACTATTTAATTTTTAATACAATATGTAAATGTTATATTATTTACAATATTTATTTTTTAATATTTACAATATTTAATATTAATATTATACAATAATCCATACGAAAAGTACCGAATAATAAAGAAATTAGGTCAATGTTTACATTAATAATTCGTCAAATAAAATTCCAAAACACTTTTAGAAAGAGATTTAAACAGTATAACTGATAAATGTTTTCCAGTTACTAATTCGTTTGTTTAAAATACGATTAGTTAACTAATATAATTTAACAGGATATGTGCATAAAAGATAAAAAGGATAAATGTGCAATGTTCTTAAAAACTGGGAAAAGTAAAAATATTGTAATCGGATGTATTGTAAGATTCATATAACAAGAAATAACATTCATCTAATATTTTTGTGTAATATTACATTCAAGATGAAAAAAAAAAAAATACTTTGTTTACTAACATTGGCGAATTTGGCGACAAATATAAACAAAACACTATCAAATTTCCACAAACAGTAAAATATATATTCAAAACTCCTTAACACTGCAACTAATCACATTGTTAAACAAAATGTAAGATTAATAATTAAAAAAACTTTTAAATTTTATGAATGTTTACTTACTACTTAGAACATTTGTACCTTACTCTCGCCTAAAATGAACGGCGTTTGCTATTTGTAATAGCCGAACGATCCTTTTTTGTGTGTGTGCTGTGCGGGTGTGTGACATCCAATTAAAATATTTCTTAATTTGAACTCCTTATCGCTTATAAAGAGCCATTTCTTGCGTCTAATTTCTTAAATGCTTTATTTCTTTTCAATACAAACAAGCGTGCTCGTGCATACTAACAGCCTGGCCTTTTAATTTCGACCGCCATTTTGAGGAGTGACGTAGACAATCTGCTTCTACGCTATTGGTCAGATTACGTGCAGCACAGAGCTAAGCACAACATTTTCCACAAGAAGTGGAAAGAGTTGCACGAAATGTTTCAAGTATGAAATCTCAATCGCACACCGCTTTCCGAGAATTTGTTGCAGCTAAAACTGCGTTATGAGTTTAATGTTTCACTTAGACAGTGTGTGTGATCGCACTTTTAGGCGCTGGTTTAAGGCACCAGTCTCGTCGGGGGCGTGGGTTCGAATCCCACCGCTGCCCGGTAATTTAATTTTTAAAATCCACTCTAGGTATCTTATTAAAAAAAGGCTCTTTTAATCTGTAATAAAACTCTTTCCTTAAGCAGAACTGGACATTTCACTCATTTTATTTATTTCATAGCTAAGTCGGCGAAGATTATATTTCTCCTGTTATACACCGTGCCAACGGTAGCGTGGCCGAGTGGTCTAAGGCGCTGGTTTTAGGCACCAGTCTCGGCCCCACCAGTGGCCGAGAGGTTCTGACCTCAAACTGGTAGACGGTAGGTGCTGGGTTCGAACCCAATCGCGGCTGTCGGCCTAACCGTTCGGAGTTTTCGTGGTTTTCTTCGAACCTTGCGTAAATACGGGTTAGATTCCCTTAGAAAGACCCCCACGAAGGGCATTCCTCCCTGGTCCTATATCCCTAGCGCAGATAATCGGACGTCAAAAATCAATCAATCAATCATTAGGCACCAGTCTCGTTGAGGCGTGGGTTCGAATCCCACCGCTGCCAAGATGCAAATTTTGCTAATAATTTTCTTTTTCCACGGAGACAAGTCAAAAATTCCACCAGTTTCTGTTTTGCGATTAATTTTCTAGATATGCAAAATATTTTGTCAGTAAATGAATTTCATTTCAGAAAAAAAATTTTATTCTGCATTCAAAATGTCTGAATGAGGAAATTGCTACATTATCATTTAATAAAGCCTTAAGAATCGTAGATTGTTTTCAAATCCATGTGACAATAGCAGGAGTTTTTAATATACATATTTAAGGGAAAACTAAGTCACGTGCTCAAAATTATGCATGAACTAGCATAAAACTAAGTTTTACAGGTCTTGTATTGTAGTTTCGCGACAAAAATTTCTTACAGAAATATCATTTTTGAATGTTACTCTGTAAGTAAGTTTTATTTTTAGTCTAGATTTATTCTAGTTCTTTCAATTTTAACGGTTTCAATATCTCGGAAATACGTTATATGTTGATGGGTTTCCATGTAAGGTGTATTGGTGTATTTTTTGTCGTCCGATTATCTACACTAGGGATATAGGACCAGGGGGAGTGCCCTTCGTGGGGGTCTTTCTAAGGGAACCTAACCCGTATTTACGCAAGGTTCGAAGAAAACCACGAAAACTCCGAACGGTTAGGCCGACAGCCGCGATTGGGTTCGAACCCAGCACCTGCCGTCTACCAGTTGAGAGGTCCGTACCTCTCGGCCACTTCCATGTAAGGAGATTGAAGACGTATATAAAGTTGGAACTACAAGCTCATCACGTATCCTTCCCTTTAAAAATGAAAAATAAATGATTAAACAAATAAAGCACGCTTTTAAAACGACCGGCCCCACCAGTGGCCGAGAGGTTCTGACCTCCAAACTGGTAGACGGTAGGTGCTGGGTTCGAACCCAATCGCGACCGTCGGCCTAACCGTTCGAAGTTTTCCGTGGTTTTCTTTGAACCTTCCGTAAATACGGGTTAGGTTCCCTTAGAAAAACCCCCACGGAGGGCAACCCACTCTATAGGGCCTATATCCCATAGCGTAGATAATCGGCCGACAAAAATACGCCAAACACACCCTTAGAAAGATCCCCACGGAGGGCAACCCACCCCATAGGGCCTATATCCCATAGCGTAGATAATCGACCGACAAAATACACCACCACCACACCTTTTAAAACGACCACATCCGACATTTTTAAAAATTTGTTTATCAAAAAGTTTATTTCATTGCTTATTATGGTTTACTTTTGGAATTTTTTTTACATTGAGCTTTACACTTAAACCTTAACGATTCAGTTCAGTTTTCGAAGGAATAGCTCGTGTTTTCTAAAAAAATAACTTTGAGTAGGTACAGTGTATGTTGAAGCCAAACACTTGTCGAGAGCTTCTGCTATCGCAACATGTTGACCGTATGAGCTGGATTTGGATTTTTCGGTTGTTTTTCTTCCAAACATGGATTTCTTTGTGTTAATATAGATTAGGCTCCCTTAAAAAGATTCTTAATGGGGGCAACTCCTCCCCCCATCCCAGTAGGCGCTAAATTCTTTTTGTTCATAATTGTCCGTCATCATCACTGCCAACTTACCATTGTCCCTTCGTCCGATGGCCCCCACCAGTGGCCGAGAGGTACGGACCTCTCAACTGGTAGACGGCAGGTGCTGGGTTCGAACCCAATCGCGGCTGTCGGCCTAACTGTTCGGAGTTTTCGTGGTTTTCTTCGAACCTTGCGTAAATACGGGTTAGGTTCCCTTAGAAAGACCCCCACGAGGGGCACTCCCCTTGTCCTATATCCCTAGTGTAGATAATCGGACGACAAAAAATACACACACACCCCTTCGTCCGATATATCTGGTGTAGATTACTGGCCTTCAAAGGTAATTCTTATAGCAGCTCATGTTTGATGTTCTGTTATTCTTTAAGTTAATACTGTGTGTTGTATATGAAGTGTCTCCTTTCTCTATATTAGTATGCTTTTACATATATTTCTAATTTAATTCATTATTTTAATTTTACAAAGTCAGTTAATGATTTCTTAATTAGTTTGAACATTCAGAATTTTTTTATGACAAAAAAAAAAAAAATAATTCCAAATTAGAAACTGAAATATTTACATTACATACAATGTATGATAGCACGAATTTATAATATCAGGTGTTTCTATATTATTTCAGTTGGCAAAATGAATAGTAGATTGCAAATACTTAATTTGGGTTTGGAGATATCAGTTAAACAATTTAAATCACATGCATGTCAACTATTTTTTTAAACTAATACTTCTTGGAATACTGTCGTGAAAATATATTTTATGTTACTGGAGATGCTTATTGTAAGAAAGTATTTGAAAAGGAAATATGGATTTTTTTTTTAATTTCCACAATCTGTTTAGAATTTCAATCTTTCAATGAATAGTCTTTCAAGATTTATGCAATGTAACAGACGAAAATTTTTGAACAAGGTGTTTTTTCATGTGAAAATTTCTGAAACGCATTATGTAAAGCTAGGGAATTTAGAATGATTTATATGCAAAGTAACTGAAATATTTCTTTGAATTGTTCAAGAAATATACTTAAAATGATACATGGTATTAAGAGGTTCTTTTTGCAACATTATAAAATTATACGTTTATACGACTTTAAATTTGGCAAAATTTAAAAATATTATGTTTAATGTTTTTCGGGATCGAGATTTGTTAAAATTATTTTCTTCATGAACCGATTGAGCGAAAATATGTATTTGTGTTTACGTGTATTCGTATATGTGTGTACATATATAAATGAGAATTTGTCTGTCACACTATTTCTACGCAATTCCACTTTGTGGAAACCGGCATTATGAAATGTCACGGATACGTGTATAAAAACATGGAAGAAACAACTAAGCGATCCAGTATCGAAATAATTTTATAGTTTATTTCTAGTCAATTAAAAAACCGCAAATTTCAACATTTTTCGTTATTAATAGTACCAAAAATTAAAAAATCTGCACTAAAATTCTTACCATAACAATTATTTTTCTATTATTGCATAACTTTTCTGAAAAAATTAAAATGAGATAAATATTTTGAAATTTACAAAGTATTTAATTTAATTATTTACACGGTGTATTCTAAAATTTCAAGAATACCAATAAGTAAAAAACACATATGGCGCTATCTATGTAAAACCGTCAGGGTAACATACACTGTTAAAAATAAATCTGTGAATTCCAGGTGAAACTACCGGCAGCAATGTAGCCGAACTTTTACCGTTCCGTTAGTAGATTTTCCGTTGTGGGAAATACAAGAAGGGAAAACTCCGGTGTAAGAATCAGTAACTTTCCGTTACAAAGCTTGATTTATAATAGTAATAATATGGAGATTCTTCTTATAAAAGTTTTTTCGAACATATAAGTAAATAAACTCGGAGGTAAATTAAATTCTGACACCGTTTTTAAACTTTTAAAAGACTTATATTAAACGTTAATATTTACAAAAAAGATATTTACATATTAATATTTACAATTCGAACATTCAAAAGGTTGATTGATTTTTGACGTCCGATTATCTGCGCTAGGGATATAGGACCAGGGGTGAATGCCCTTCGTGGGGGTCTTTCTAAGGCAACCTAACCCGTATTTACGCAAGGTTCGAAGAAATACGAAAACTCCGAACGGTTAGGCCGACAGCCGCGATTGGGTTCGAACCCAGCACCTGCCGTCTACCAGTTGAGAGGTCCGAACCTCTCGGCCACTGGACATTCAAAAGGAAACTTTAATTAAAACATCTTAATCGCGTCATCTTAATCAACATTCTTCTAAAGTCAACACCAACTCTCCAAACATTCCATCCAACGATCTCTTCCGTTCATTTCTTTTTTCTTCGGCTTTTCGTCTGAATGGAGTTTTTTCAGAAAATCGTCTGCTTTCTAAAGACCTTTTCTATCAGAGTTGCGATATGAAGAACCTTACAAGACATGATACTTGGCTGTTGGAGAAAGAGTCGCTCCCACAATAATTTAATATATTTTTTAAAAATGATTTACCGATTAATCTTCAAACAATTCGAAATCACCGAGGGATTTTAAGCTGCTATGTTATTTTACTTGATGGTTATTTTGGATAACTTAGTTCACGCCGTCCTCAGGATCGAACTCGGGATTTTCAGATTGCGGAACAAATTCTTAGGAACTGAGCCAAAGTTCCTGATGCCAAACGGTCCAAAGTATGTCTTTTATGAGTTAGTGGGAAAATCTGTTGTGCTTTTTAAAGATTTCCTTTCAAATATATTCCTTAGAATATTTGTAAACGGATTATTTTAGACTGATGCATAATACTTATTATTTTTTTTAATTATTTTTAATTTTTTAAAGAGTTTAAATTAAAAAAATCACTGTTTAAAACCAATGTTTTTTTTTTAATAAGAATTTTTTATTAACAATTTTTTTACAAATATATATATATATATATATATATATATATATATATGTATACTATTTATTTTTTTATTTATTTATTTTTCGGCTAATAAATTAAAAGATATTTAATTAGAAAAAAAGAGAAAAATAAACAGAAAAAATGTAATTTAAAAGGAATTTTTTATGTTTCATTATTCCATGGTGCCAATGGGACTCGAACCGACAATCTGCGCTCGCAGGCGATTAGCGGTGTGGTGCCTTGACCTCCCGGCCATGGAGCTCCCCACAGAACGATGTGTCTCCGTTTTTTTTGTTTTTATTTCCATCCGTTTCGTTATTTTCAGGAAATATGATGGAATTTTGTGATTTGTAACGGAAAATACCCTTTTGTTGTTAAAAGGGTGCTTTTCTGTGAAATTCAGGAAAAAAATGTTCGTGAATTTCAGAATTTTTTTAACAGTGTACCAATGACGTTCATTCATGTTTACCAACTAGTTGCATCCATTTCTGTGAATTGTTGTTTATTAGTTGCTATAACTATATGTGTTTTATAATCATTGAAAAGTTGTTTCTGTTTATGACGGCCAAATATCAACACTTGGAATATAGGCCGTAAAGGGGGGTTGTTCTCCGTGAGGGGGGGGGTTTCTAAGGAAATCCAACCCATTACATAAGGCAGAATCTCTTACGCACTGTTGGGACTCTTTTTTATTAGAAAATGAAACAACAAATTAACTTCAAATTTTGTTTTAAATTAGAAAAATCGGCCACAGAAATGTACAAAATGTTTAAATCTGTGAATGGTGATGATGCTATGACTCGTTCGTGAGCATCTGAGTGATTTTCATGGTTTCAAAGTAGAAAATATTTGACAGAAGACGCTAATGTTCATATTTACTATCTTAGACGACTTTGGCGAGATGGTTGTCAGAGTGCCTGGAGAGATCAACTCCTTTCCTCTCGTAGAAAAATGATACATACAACAACTCAAGTCATAGATAAAGTCTGAGAAATAGAACGTCAGAAACACGGCCATATGCACCATTTTTCTCAATATAGAGAATCTTGGTCGAACGCTGAAATGAAATTGACAACATCATAAGATTGGACATTATTAAGGCGGCGTCCAATGAGAATTAAATGATAGTACCGATTTAGCATTCGACCGAGGTTTTCGGTATAACTCGGGATTAAAGTAGTTGGTAAATACGAGCGTAAGAGTTATAAGGTTGTATTTCTTCAAGACAAAACGAGGAAGATGTTCAGTAAGTGCAATTGTTGATGACATCAGACTGCATACTGTGACTGGTGCATTCCACAAAGATACGTTGCATTGACATTTGAAACGAATGCGGTATGTGACGATAGATTTGATAACAGAATTTGGAAATGAGTACATTTTCTACGACAACGGATTGGATCAGATGTCCTTCCTTGTGCAGAAATGTTTGAAGAGAAGGTAGATTGTGTGCACCAACTACATAATGTACTCACCAGATTTGTCCACACATGGTTTGATTTTGTTTATAATGACCGAATATCAACACGAGGGATAGGACCAAACGGAAGATGCCCATTGTGGGGAGGGTCTTTCTAAGGGAACCTAACCCGTATTTACGCAAGGAAATCCAACGTTTGGAGAAAATCTCAAAAAATCCCGAATGATTTAGCAAACGGGCACTATTGGGATCCAACCCAGTACCTTCCATCTACCAGCTTCTATAGCAAAACCTCTCCGAGTTAACTGAAATTGGAAATGTGTTCATTTTGTACGAGACCTATCGGTTCAGAATTCCATTTTTGTGCAGAAATGTTTAACGAAAATGTTGATTGTGTGCATCAATTACACACAGCATTCACCAGATTAGTCCATACAAGGACTTTTTTTTTACTTGCAAAGTTGAAATTGAAGGTGGAAAGCAGCAGTAAGTATCTATAGCTACAATGAAGCGCCAGTGACATTAGAATTTAATATTGCTGGAGTTGAGGTGTTTCAGAAAGCGCCTATTAACTTGTAAACTACGTAGTTCCTAGTGTTGGCATTGCAGTGAAGTAGGAAGAGACAATGTAAAAGTTTAATAGCAAATGTAAGTATAATATTATTTTTAGGTGCATTCGTAATTATGTAAATATGTAGCACCTATAGTTGTCGTTCCGCCCATCTGTCTGTCCGTCCGTCTGTCTGTAACAGAGCAAAAAACTACCGAACTGAGTCTTTTGAAATTAAAAAAATATAAATATTACATAATTTTGTCAATCCATCTTAAATTTTATGAAAATCGGATGAATAGTATAATTATAGGAACAATTAAAAGTATTCCGATACATTACCACCAATGGGGAAAAAAGTTTCAAGTGGAATTTAATGCTGTTACACTCGTTTCAGCAAAATAAAATTGACATGTATCTACGAAGTATGTACTATAATACACATTCTGTACAATCTGTGATGCAAATGATATTTCTTATTGATTTACAGGACCACAAAAAGTGTTTCATTGCAAAATTATATATTGAGACATTGTTTGGTACGCATTTTAATTGTTTAAACTATTTAATATTTTATGATATTGATATACATTTATGAAGATTACTACAAGTTACTTCCTGTATAAAAGAAAGCAGATAGTATTTACACGGACACACAAAAAATTCCGGCTACGTACTGCATCTAAAATACTGTATACGGTCGGCATATCAGAGGTAAAAATTATGTAACTACGTAAAAACCGGAGTTTATTTACTTTAAAATTATGTACAGGAAATCGGGACTTTGAAAAACTGACTTGAGAAGCGAAGTGACATGAAAACTGGGTGTTTGGATAGCGAGATCTGACTGTTGATTACCTTGACTATCAATCCAGAAACTTTTTGAATGCATTGTGTATATCATCACGTAAAAGGCGCATTTATGTTAGTGTTTTGAGCAATTTTCTTTAATATAGAAAATTAACATTAAAAAAATTATAAAATGTAAAAAAATGATGTATTTTCTTAATATTACAAAAGTATTCTTTTTTACATAAGATTATTTTTTAATATTTTTTCATAAAATAAATATATACACTAAACTACGTTTTTAGGTATATACAACGAAGTATATTTCTTATTTATATAATGACATAGGTATATAATTACATATATGTAAAGCTGCAAAACATTGTCATTACCATCAGATACTGTAAAACACCGGTCCAAAAATCTAGGCGCTAGCGGGCAATCTAAAATTAAAACTACAACTAGTGTACCACTAAAATTTAAACATTTTCTTCGCTGAAAAATTAATAATATTCTAGCATCAGTTTTACACAAAATATTAGACGAAAAAGAAAAAAATTGAGATCTTTCAAGAATGATGCTGCTGAGAATTACTAATATGAGATTAAGGTCATTTCTACAATTTTACAAATAATTTTGACATAGATTTAGATCTCTAAATTCACAATGTTTGCTTATCATTTTCTTTATCTTCGCATAGATTCACAATTATTATTCAGAGTTCAGAAACATTAACTGCCCAATAACTTCTTCGATTTTTTATTAAGGCATGTCTTTCACTGAGTATTATTTTATCTTAACAATTATTTTTGTTAATACCAGTGTCTCATACTGATAGGATTATAAATAACTAATATAATACTAATAATAATAAAACAAAATTATAATTTAACAAATTACAACGACTATTTGGAAAATGATATTTTAAAAGACTTAAATTTTAAAGACTTATAAATAAATTCTATATTTAAATTAATAATAATAATAAACATAATTTTTAGGATGATGATAACGAGTCATATACTACGTACACCGTGCATTAAACATTAATATTCCTAGACCAATGATAAAAACAAGTTGGGAATTGCACGTGAAGCGTAGCAAATGAGGTGTGTTCGTACGATAACGAAGTTTTAAAATATTCAGATCTTGCTGATATAGTAGAGCGTACTTTGGATACAGTATAGTGGTCAAAATCTTTGTGTTCCTGTAAATATGCAGGGAGTAATTTTTATTATACTTCATTAACGTATATCTTATTCATAAAATGTGAAGTAGTTTAATATAATTAAAACACGTCCCAAACAATGTTTCCCCGTATAACAATATTTAGTGGAATACATATGTGTGGCCCTGTAATTTAATAATAAATATTCTTTGCATCACAGATTGTACAAAATGTATTTTTTACTACATATTTCATAGATTCATATCAATTCTATTATGTTCAAATTCACACCATTAAGGGTGTATTCGAAAAAACGCTTTTCCATCTTCAACAACTCGAAATTTTCCTATACATTTTCAGACTCATTTTTAAAAATAGAAACATGAAACTTGCTGAGGTGCTTTTTGAAGAGATATAAGGTGCCGTGTGATGTTGTTTGTTGCTCAATTTATTAGAATTTGATTTATAAACAATTATTTTTTCAGTATGAGCTTTTTTTTCGTTCGCAGATCTCCCGCTTCGGAAAATTTGGTCCAAAATGTCATTTTTGATGGCTTTTTATTTCAATATTTTCTGCATTTGTCAAAGAATCCACAATCACGGCACCTTGTGTACTTTCTAAATAAGACAATTTGCCAGTTTGATGCGTTTGAGAGCAAAAATGAATTCAACAATAAATCGGAAAATAAGCAGTTTTAATCGAAATACACCCTTAAAATTCATTTGAAACTTTTTTCCCCATTGAACGTAATGTAACGGAATACTTTTGATTTTCCCTGTAATTGATCTATGCATCCGATTTTTATAACATTTGAAATGACTCGACAAAATTATGCAATAAATATAAGTTTTAAATTTCAAACGATTAAAATGCATTTGAAACTTTTTTCCCCATTGACCGTAATATAACGGAATCCTCTTGATTGTTCCTGTAATTGATCTATCCATCCGATTTTCATAAAATGTGAAATGACTCGACAAAATTATGCAATAATTATGTATTTTAAATTTCAAACGATTCGGTTGGGTACTTTTTGCGTTGTTATATGCGGACAGACAGACAGACGGACGGATAGACGGTCAGATGAACGGACTGAGCGACAACAATAGGTGCTACGTATTTACATATTTACGAACGCACCTAAAAACAGTAGATTAAAGATTAAAATTCCTAGACCCATCACAAACAAATTTTAAATGGAATTTTAGCTTTACAATTTTTGGAACTGCAAATTTTTCAACTTCATAACATCGCAAATTTTTTTTATTTTTACACCGTTGCTCAGAGGAAAAAATTGCATTTCTTAATGAAATTTATTTGAAATCTCTATCACAATTTGTTTTAAACTTATTAGGTTTTTAATTAAGTTTTTTTTTACTCTTTTTTTTAATTGTGATAACAGAAGTATAAAGATTTTGGACATTAAAATATGACCAATCAGAAAACGAATAAAATAAAAACAGAATTATTCCATTTTTGGACATTAAACTGAAGCCAATCAGGAAACGAATAAAATTAAATAAGTAGCGGAATTCAACAAATTAAAAGATTCAGATGTCGTGGAGGGGGGGAGGGAACAACTTTTTTTTTTACAACAACGTTTGAACAACTTTTTAAAATGAATTAATGCATTTCTTATTTGAATTATATCTTTTGCTTTTTAAATATTACATAATAAAAAGAATGATTTCTTTAACATATGAACTAGAAATTAAAAGTTTTCATTTAAATTAAAAAAGTTGTGAAGATTTCAAAAGCTGAAAGATTTCTCTTCAAACCTGCCCCATGTAGGGATACCTTTGAACAAGTGAGGGACACCTTTGAACAAATGAATAAAATATGAAAATATTGAGGGTTTTCATAAAAAGCTGCATATGTTTCGGAAATATAAAGTGATATGAATAAAATTAAATAACTATATATTATTGAAACTAATATTTTTTGATTATTTAAAAAAACTTAAATCCATGAAAGTTTATGACAAAATCTTTGTTGAAACAACACAGAGTGTCCTTCCAGTTATGTTTGGCTGTGAGAACTTTTATATAATACCCTTAAACTATACCAATATGATATCTGATGCTTCTGGAAAATTAAAATTTTTCATTCACTCTTTTTGTGAAAATACCTGACTTAAATTTCGTTTTATCAAGTATGAAAGCCAAAAATAATTTTGAGAAAATGTAAATGAAAGAGTATAAAGCTTTTTTATACAAACTAGCTAAATCATGAACCATTATTGTGTGTACGGGATTTGCAATTATCAAATAAACGATTGCTATCATTAATTAAGATTTGAAAATTACTATCGCAGATACAACCAGAGATTGTAATACATGTGTGCAGTAAGAAGGAATTGTTAACAGTATATGTCTATGTTCTTTGATATTCTTATTTAACCTTATTTCACATAGAAAAAAATCCAAAAATAATAATATTTTGGTATATCAACAACTCTTCTCCATAGTTTTACATGTTAAAAGGTGCCCCACCTATCTGTTCAATGGTGCCCCATCACATGGAGTTCAACATTACAACTCTTCACTCAATTCTGCTGAAGAATTTAAATAAAACAAAGCTTTTAAACTAAACATTACATCTTTATTTATATGTTGAAGAATAAATCAAAATTTTTCGGGATACAAAATTTTCAACAAAAATTTTACAACTTTATTTTCTTAAGTTTAAATTCAAGAGAGAGAAAAATACATATCTTGCTTAGACAGTATTGTGCATACAAAAGGGTGCAGCTTTGTATGCGTATTGCATTAAAGCAGTAGTAATGTATTGCCATAGATATCTTTAAAAAATAATTTATACAAAGGAAAATATTTAGAATGTTCAAAGGTGCCCCCAGTTCAAATATGACCCCTCTCCCCTACTTTAGAGTTCCCAATTCTCTACCGAGAACGACAAGATTTTTTTTCCAAATAGTTTAAAAAAAACCAAAGAAAATAAATTTGGCGGTAAGAGAATGTCTGCTGAGTTTTGGACTTTTGCACCCCTGTTCTAAATCAATACAGATATCTGACGGAAGAAGTGTAAAGTAACATTGCATACTATCATAACCTTCAGAAACACTGAAGAAATAACATAAAAAAAGAAATTCTTACGTTCGAAGATTATTGATTGCAACAAATCTTTCTGCTTGCGAGAACGAATGAGAATGTACAAAAACAGAAGCTCTGAAAAACTTAAAAACACTGAAAGTGTAACTGCTAATTCAACAGAAGCTAATTACTAGTCTAATGATATTATACTGAATGTTCTAATAATGTACTAATTAAACAAAATTGCTGATACACCATTATTTAATCCTTTGAGGGCAGTCGTATCTCTATGAAACCACACAATTTTAATTACCAAAAACAACATTGGCACCAAAATTTTAAGTTTAAAAAGAACTTCGGTTTATTATGTGTGAAAAATAGATTTTCATATTTAGAAATAACTTTGTTTTCAAATTCCGGTGTCATTCAATTATTTGAACATTTTTCCAATGGAAATGCTCCGCATTTCAAAGGGTTAAAATGCCGGCAAGTATAGAAAAAGAAATAAAAAAATTAACTATAAAGAAGATATAAAAGCACAATTAAAATACATAAATTTATGTTCAAAACGCATCTGAAAAAGCTTAATTGAATCTTATTAACATACATTTTTCAAACAATATGTCAAAAACACAAACGAATTCAGCATTATTTAAATAAGTTTGTATGTTTCTAGTTTTTAATGTAGTTCAAAATACTCGAAATGGTTTTAGGCAATTACTTGATTCTTTTTTTTATATTTATATATTTTTAAGTTCATTTTTAAAATTTTAATTAAATAACTCGTTTATAACAAAAATATGATTGCCTTTGTCAGTGAAATAAATTTAATTCTCTTCTGAGATTAATAAATTTAACAACATATAAATGCATATTTTTTTTCTACATATATATATAATAAAATTTCATATTTATATTTAGAATTTTTGTTAACGTACATTACTTAAAAATTAGAAATTTTGAAAAATAAAACTTCAAAATAAACGCATGCTCATCATGTTTCACATTAAAAAATGCTAAAAAATTGTAAAAAAAAAGTTAATTATACAAGCTAATTTTTAATAAAAGTTAATTTCGAAAATCATTCCTGTTACGTACTTTAGTAATGAACTCACATTCCTATTCTTTTTTTTACAAAATGCATTTAGTCTTTCAGCTGCGTTTTTTTTATACGTTAAGTGAATTATCATCTAATTTGAAAAGATTTGTAAAAGCTTTAGAGGTGAAAATTATTTTTATTCGGAAAATTTTACATTAAAAATAATCTTAAGTAATAAAGAATTATTTTTGATTTATTAAATATAATTTAAAAGTTTAATGAGTTTACAGAAAATATATTACTTCTCATAAAACACAAGGGTATTTAAAAAACATCTATATGTCACTTCTGTTTCAAGGAAGGAAATGTTTAATTTATTTGTTCAAAAGTTTGATTTATTCAAAAATATATTTTAAACATTTTCACAATTGATTTTTAAATATAAACATTTTTTAAAGCAAAAAAAAAAAAAAAAAAAAAAAAAAAAAAAAAAAAAAAAAAAAGCAAGAAGCTAACAATATTTTATAAATAAAACATGATATTCTTAAAAATAATTTTGTAGCATTATACGGTATTTTGTAAATAAGAAAAATATTATTACTTTAACCCTTTATCTACCGCATTATGAATTCATGAAAATTTTGCATTCTAAAGCATTATATGTAAATTGTTTTAACTAAATTGAAATATTTACATAATCATTTAATAAATTTTTGAAGTATGTAGAAAGATTAATTAAATTTGATTTTACAGATACTTTGTGCAATATTTATAACCACACTCAAATATTTTATTTTAAATTGTTTTCTTAGTGTTTTTTAGAATTATATAATGTAAAAATATGGTGTTCTTACAATATAAATTAAGACATATTTCCGAATTGAAAAATCCCCATCCCACTTTTCTCAGCATCAAGAAAGCTGAAAAGATTTAAAACTTATTGACGTATTAAAGGCATCTTACAATAAGTAATTTTAATGGTACTTATAAGTACCGTTGGTAGATAAAGTGTTAAAAGATACAACATGAGTTAGAAAATTGTATAGTAAATCAAGACCGCTTTTATTTATGTTCTTCTTATCTCTAACTATTGAAGGGATTCAATAATTTTGTTAGTTTCCTATATGTGCACAAAAAGCAGGGTGCACAGCCGTTTGTGTGAGCAATCAGGTGCTAAAACTGACACGTGCCTGGTAATCTAGTCCGTGAACTCTCTGAGCCCGGTACGGACGCATTCCTTCATCTCGCAGAACTCGCCACACGGTATTACGAGAAACATTCACTTCTTCGGACAGTTCCCACGTGCTAGATTCAGGCCTCTCGCTGATACGATCCAAAATGTTATTTGTAACGGATGGCGTTCTTACAATCCTGGAACGTCCGGCATCCTGTATGAAACTTGCAAAGGAACCCTTTTCGCACAGTTGCTGGTGCAGTCGTTGAAATATCCTTGCATCAAGAACACGTCTGGTTGGAAAAAGCTCTCTCGATACAATCTTTGAGCTACTGTTGCATTGCCGTGTGCAGCTCCGTACAGCATATTTCAGATGTGTATATTGCTGGGACGATTACTGTTTCTAAACAAATAGGAGAGCGTCATTATCACGGTTAAGTACACGCCCACACAGTTTGATTGACAGGAACTCGTGGACAATTGACGGTGCTAATTATAACGATAATCTGTTGCGGATGAACGTGAGCTGACTGGCTGAATGGTTAGAGCGTCGAGCTTGAAACCGGAGGATATGGGTTCGAGTCAATCGCGGGCCGAGAGTCCGTTGGTGATTTTTTTTTAAATTATTGGAGGCTGTCTTTTATTAATAAATAAGACATTTAAAAAATATTTCAAACCCTTTTAATATTCTAAATATCGTTCCAAAATGATTTATATATATATTAAACAAATGGGAAAAAAGTATTCTGCGAAAATATCCGTATAAGCAAAATTCTTACTTTAATTTTTATTTATTTATTTATTTATTTATTTATTTCAGGATCAGAGGAAGTATAATTTCTAATTGAAGTAAATAAAAATCAGTCATTTTGAAAAAAAAAATTCTTTCGTACCTTTAATTTTTAATTACCGAGTACAAATTCAAACAATCCGAGTACAAATAAATAATAAACACACACGATCAATTGTCCACGAGTTCCTGTCAATCAAACTGTGTGGGCGTGTACTTGACCGTGATAATGACGGTCTCCTATTGGTTTAGAAACAGTAATCGTCCCAGCAATATACACATCTGAAATATGCCTCCGTACATGTAATGCATCTCGGCCTTCTCCTGGTTAGAGTACGAAACCATATTATCGGCTATCCACAGAACAAATGAAGACAGCTGCTGTGAACAGTTGCCAGTTTTACAATTACGCACTCGAATAAGTAACTTTAATGTTAACGAAAATTTGCATACGCGTTCTTCTACTTCTCCATGTCACATTTTCATATTCTTCTTCCGGAAACTTACAGCATAATGGTTGCTATAGCGCTTGCATGAATCTAGTTTGAATATGCTCTAATACGTTAGCGTTTGAATTCAAATCAGGCCATACTTAGTGAATGTTGTTTGTTTTGATGTGTAATATCACCTCTTAAAGTTTGCTTCATCACTTATTATTTTGGTTATTACATACGATCGTTCAAAAATCAACCCCTTGAGCACAGTTAAATTTGTTCCACTTAACCACTCCCGATGATTTCACTTGTGCACACAAAATTTAAGTTAAGGTCTAAGCATTTGAATTTGAATGAACAATGCTTTGAGGTCTATAGCTACAGTAGCTGTTACTTCGAATGATCCATAATACACAGAAACTAATACAGAACACTTTATTATTACAGGAAATACAGTACATACATTTAATACACATCACAGGGACAACACAGACACCCATGCCGCTAGCTGGATTCGAACCAGGGTCCAGCGGTGTGGGAGGAGCTGACGCTACTGGCCACAAGGTCTAAGCTTTAGAAAACATTTAACAAAACAAACAAACAAAAAAAAGGTAAAAAGTAGTTATTTGGTATTCCAAAGACTAGAGCGCCGTCTACCGGCTTTTTTATAACTTTCTCTTTAAAACTTTTTTAAAGAAAATACTAAATTAAAGAATGATTTTAGCGAAAACCGCAAATAAATTGACCCATTTTTCTCTTTTTTTTATTATTATTTGCAATTTGGGACCCTAAACTTTGATGGCGTCGGTCTCGTTTGGAATACGTTTGGGACGTTTGGTTTCTATTTACTATTACTCGTCTTTATATAATTCTATAAACCTCTAGCGTATGTACCAGGAGTTTAGGGATACCCTGTGTAGAGCAACTCATAAAAAAAATCCAGTCAGATATTGTGAACATTCAAAAATATATTGGAGTGAGCTGATTTTTAGTTCATTTTAAAAGCAGGTGAATGATAAAGGACTTCTCATAAATTGTTAATTTTTTTTTCATTTATTATTGCTACCTTAGTTTTTCTTGGATATCTATGGGAATGAGTCTATTCTATGTTAAAAAGAATTATCAAATGTGAAGCATTTGTTTCAAATCTTCTCTTCAATATTCATTAAATACTAAGTTTTTTCTAAAACTCTGTTAATAAAAAATTACAATTTCTGAAAAACTCTTTCTTTTATCTGTTTTTAAAAAGCAACCAATAAACAGCTCACTCTATCGACTATCACATTCTGAATTTTTACGATATTTGTTTGGATTTTTTATGAGTTGCTCCCACAGAATTACCTATTAAATTATGTTTGTCATCGTTTGCGCATACGCTGATAAAAATTGTCTTACAACTACTCATATTTCATATAATACTTAATATATTCAAAATTCTATTACACTATACAATTTCTACTATACATTGTACCAATTATTCTGAACCTGGCATTAAGTGCATGTTATAAGCTAAAAACCTGCAAGAATTGTTTAAACTTTTTAAAAAAATCGCTATATCTCCATGAATATTCATGCAATTCTTACAATAATCGGTGGACATGCTGTTCAGTATTCATACTTTTAGTTTGCTGCGATAGATCAATTCATGCATTTTAAGGTACAAGGTAATCTCAAATATATATATATACTAGCAGGCGTCGCCCGCTACGCTGGTCTGTCTATCCAGATGAAGCTTTGATTTTTTATAGCAGGTTTTGTTATAGAACGACATGTCCCTATGCAATGTACAAAAGCTGTCAATAAAAAATTGTCTGATTAACAATGTAAGTTTCATCAAAATCCGTATATTGATATTTTTTATAAAGACTTATCTTTTATAATCAGGTTTACATGATTATAGAAATTTATTTCAAAATAACTGACTAACTCTATAATTCATCATTGTAGAGCAATATGCAAAATGCTAAAAACACCCCTGAAAAATTATCTTATAAAATACGTGTAGCAGATTCTTTAAAAATGAACAATATTCCACGAATGAGTTTTACTGATTATTGAACTTTCTCCCATAATTCGATAAATAAGTAACATAAAACAATATGAAAGATGCTCGATGCTTCCAAAAAATATTTCATGAAAATACTTTGAGCAGGACTCGGGTTATAAGCAACCGGAACGAAATACCAATTTGTATTTTATAATTAAAATATACAGATGTAACGTCATACTAATATTAATCATTAAAAATTTATGAAACAGAATGTTATTTTTAAATATCTTTGCTTAATAAAGGCCGTAATTGAGTCAGAATAACGTAAATTTACAGAGGTTTCAATGCACAAATGGTGTGATTCACGATTATAGTTACAACAACTGTAGTTAATTTTGTACCAAAGCAATCTCGCATAACTCAATTAATTATACTTTTATCCCGATTCTAGAATTTTCTTCATCTTAATTTTTAAATTATTTTAATAAAAGTGCTATGTTGAAGAGCACAGATATTGTATACGCACAAAATTGGCACAATCTTATTGGATGCCAATTTGGAAAAAAACTCGTTTTCTAATACCAGTTACATACATATTTTTAAAAAGGGAATAATAATAATAAATGAAAAAAAGATTATTTGCAACTGCAGAATAAAACAATTTATATAATTTTAAACAAGTTAGAAAAATCATGCTTTAAGCATAGATTATGAAACACTTTCCAACACTTCCTAAAATCTTTAACAAAACTTTATTATTTAGGGAAATAAGATGCTACTGTCCATAGCCAAAATGTATTCTTATAGTTATAATACTTTTGAACAGCCCTGTATTTGATCCGCCGGTTGATATATATGTATGCTATATAATGAGAAAATTTAGCAAGAAAATACCTGACTGAAATTTCTCTTTCAGCACTTTATTCTAATACATGGAAAATACTTCAATACTTTTGTTCATCCCTGTAATTTACCTAGTAACTTTATTACACGCCAATATCTTGTTAAAATTTAGTTCAAACACACTCTTAAAACTACTTAAATCACATTTCCAGAAATTATCATCTATGGGTGACCATGTAGCTGATTCTTTGCGTGACCCTGTATATGATATTATCTATATTCTACACACATTTCTTATTAAACTGAAAGCAGTTCAACGTAAAAATGCATAACTTATTTAAAAACCACCTTTAAGTTAATTACTCTCATATTCAGTAACCATTATGGGCACTTTTGTGTAACCCTGTATATCAACTATAACATTTATTACACAATATAATTTGCACAACATTTAGTTAAATTAAAAAAAAAAGCGCATATTATAATTGAATGAACTTTTGATGAAATAAGAAATTTGACATACATAAGTTTTTGGTCCTTTTCTTGGAAGCTGTAATTTTAAGATGATTTGATATGTATCATTATAAACAAGTTATAATATTTTATGTGGTTTTACACATGCCTTCCTTTTCTTATCCGTTTGGTCCGATTTTGCCCTTTAATAACCTTGAGTAAAATTTTCTACTTTTTTATTTTATGTACTATTATGGTAAAAATTTATGTAGAAGCAGGGAAGTTATCCTGCCCATACAAAAACGATACGCACACACACATACATATATGTATATATATGTTTTTAGATGGGTGTGGTTTTGTATTCCAGTGGTCGTAATCAGGGTAGATCTGCAAAAATATTTCATAAATTCTAATGTAGGGGAAAATGTAATACTTAGTTTTTCATACGAAATCAATCGAGAAATCCATTTAAAAAACAAAAGAAACATTGAAAGTTTATAATTTTATAAATACAGACTTTTCTGCCAAATCTTATATCTTCTTGCAGCTAACAAAAAATCAACTTAGAAAAACGCAGAACGCGCGCACACACACACACACGCGCGCGCGCACGAACACAATTTATTTATATGATTATTTTTGATATACAAATAGATGAGTTTACAAACTAGAATTAAAATTTATATTTCTCATTGTTTATTATAGTAAATGAGTGATAAATTTATACAATTTGGTACATAATTTAAACGGAAATTTATTGGAAAAATTGGCAGAAAATTATATAATTACACTGATAAACAAATTTTAACGAATTTTCCATTTCTCTATATACATTGGGTGTTTCTTATGGATTTCAAGCTGCTAAAAAAAGAATATCTTTGTAAAAATTTTCTATCACCCTCCAATTTTGAGAAATTTCATTTATACGTTTCGGAGTATGTAGGCATCGTATAAGCATTATAATTATATTATATTATTATCTTACATGAGTTTGATTCACATAAACATTCTTTTTTCTTATTACAACGATAGAAGATACAGCAAGAGAGTAGAAACAGATGTCCCCCTAATAAATTTTATGTTAGCGACTTTGAACAGAGAGCGCTAGCCACCCCCCTTATCTTTCGGGGCGAGAGTACTGCTAGTTTTTTGTTCTGTAAGACTTTTTATTTAAATTTTGATTATAATTATCATATTTACCTCCAAAATATGTTAAAAATGTCTAGAAGATGCGTTAATGAAGCCGATTCTTTTTGCTATGTGTGCCGGGAGCTAACTTTGAAAAAGCATCGATGCGCTTTCATGCCGCTAATAAAGATTGCCTATCATATGTACATTAGATGTAAAATAGATGAACAAGATAAGAAATGGGTACCTCATTCCTGTTTTATATGATGTACTACAAACCTCCAGGTGTGGATGAAAGGTACAAGAAAGAGTATGCCCTTTGCTATACCCATGATGTGGCGCGAGCCGAAGGATCATATGACTGACTGCTACTTTTGTATAACAAAAATCAAAGGATTCTCTGCAAGAAGTAAACATAATGTTAAGTACTCGAACTTAAATTCAGCAATGCGACCATTATTACATAATGATGATTTACCAATACCGAAACCTCCAGAGAATTTTACATATGACGATGCATCAGTCGAAATGGAAATTAATAAAACTCAAACTTCCTCTACATCTAATATAAACTATTCTCCTGGCACAAATGAAGAACCACAACTAATTGCTCAAGAAAAATTAAATGATCTTGTGAGAGACTTAAATTTCTCAAAGTAAAACTCAGAATTACTTGGATCAAGATTGCAAAGGTTGCAATTGCCTGAAAAACAATATAAAGATCTACTTATCGAGATTGACATTAGAAATATTCTAAATTTTTTTCATTAAAAGGTGTTAGCAGAGCAAAGTATGAACATTATATCAAAAAGAAGTGACCAGAGCGCAAACAATATATTGCAGATGAAAAAAATATCCAAAGCGTTCCTCTAATCGACAAAAAGAAAGTTATTCTTCCACCTTTACACATAAAGTTGGGATTGATGAATTTCGTTAAAGCTATGAATAAAGAAGGTCCTGGATTTCAATATCTGCAAGAACAATTTCCATCACTAAGTTATGCAAAAATTAAGGAGGATATTTCTGTTGGCCCACAAATTAAGCACCTTATGAAGGACAAAAATTTTGATGATACTTTAAGTGAATTAGAAAAAGCAGCATGGATTGATTTTAAAAATGTTGTGACACATTTCTTAGGAAATCATTGAAGTCTTAACTATGAAGCATTATTTAAAGATATGTTAAAAAGTTAGAAAGATTTAGGATGTTCAATGTCAATGAAAATTCACTTTTTAGCATCTCATCTAAATTTCCCCCCCGAAAATATGGCAGATGTGAGTGACGATGATGGAGAGCGCTTCCACCAGAGTATTTCTGCAATGGATACCCGATATCAAGGCAGGTAGACCCTTAATATGCTCGGAGATTACTGTTGGAACCTTATTAGGATAGCTAGTGATTGTACCTATAAGATAGCATCCACAGATAAGACATTTATAAAGTATAAAATTTCTTATTAATATCATTTCTTTTTACAAAAATTCTTGTATATTTTTCTGAAACTTTATAAGCAATGCATATTTTTAGTGTTTTAAATATTAGTTTTAAGCTTCTTAAGTGTTTATTTAAAAGTTTGTCATTACTAAAATACCAAATGATAAATTTCACAAGGGATATGGGTTAAATAAATACTGCAAAATTCACATTTTCAAGATTTTGAATTTTTTAAAAATCTGTGGGTGATGGAAACTTTTTAAAGGCATATTCTTTCTCAGCACCACCTAAATTATAAAAGTCACCACATAGTTAAAAACAGAAACCTTGTTTAACAGTGTTATTCATTATTTACATAAAGAAAATCATATTGCAATTATATTTTATTAGTAAACTTATCGTTTTCTTGAAAAAATATTTTTGTATCAATTTAAACGTTTTAACTCGAAAGTAACATATGCATAAGATTAACTTTACTTTTTTACGGCTCAAAGTTTTATTTTCTAGATGTTTTACAATCTCTTCCTACTTTATTTGTCGAAGGAAAACACTGACCTCGCCATAAAATTGTTATTTTTATACTTTAATCTTTAATGAAAAGTACCTAATGAGATAGTAAAAAGTTTCTTTAAGCATTGAGCTAACAATAAAACGCGTTCAAGGATTTTCAAAGTTTTCATCTAAGTTCAATGAATTCTTAAGAGAAACTATGTTATATTTTGTTGTATTAGATCTGTGTTTCCTCTAAGATGCGTACTGACATTAATAAAATATTCTGATTTAAACTAATCTTTAAATTTAAGGGGTCTCAGGAAAGTTAATGCATGAATATTTTTGAAATTTTAATTTTTATGGATGTTAGATTACTATAGTTTCTGAATATTTTTATATAATTGTACCAGAAATTCTCTTTAGAACAGAAACTATGGCTTTTAGGATTATGTCCGTTCAATTGCTGAAATGCACTTTTTTTGCTGGAAAAAAAAAAAAAAAAAAAAAAAAATCCGTTAGATTTATGGAAAAAACTGCTGTCAGCAATGTTATCAGTAGTTTTTGCCATAAAAATGCAGTAAAATTAGATGTAAATCTTTTTATAACATCTAATTTTACTGTAATTTTTAACGGCGAAACTGCTATCAACATTGCTACCAGCAGTTTTTACAGTAAAATTATCATATATTTTTAAAGTGTGACATTTTGAAAACTTTGAAATAATTTTCTTCCAAATGATATTTTGGTGTATAACGCTCTCGAAGTTTCAAATACTGTTGAATATTTTTTAATGACACAAAACATATGTTTCATGTTGGTCTATATAAATTGAGCGCCACCAGTTGCCGAGAGGTACGAACCTCTCAACTGGTAGACGGCAGGTGCTGGGTTCGAACCCAATCGCGGCTGTCGGCCTAACCGTTCGGAGTTTTCGTGGTTTTCTTCGAACCTTGCGTAAACACGGGTTAGGTTCCCTTAGAAAGACCCCCACGAAGGGCACTCCTCCCCAATGGTCCTATATCCCTAGCGCAGATAATCGGACGACAAAAATAAACCAAAACCAAACCTATGGAAATTTAAAATTTTCTTTTTATTGTTCAAAAAACTTTTTTAGGCGATCTTACTGTTGGAAATTTCAGAGTTTTGCATTAGCTAAGTACAACTTTGTATTAAAAATGTAAAAACGCTTCAAATACATATTTATTTAGGTTTAGAGTAGTATCAATCTGAAGTATAAGTCGATTTGGTTTATTTTATCAAGGCCGATTATCAACACGTGGGATATAGAAGTATAAGTAGGCACCAAAATTTACATTCTATTTACAAAACTTATTTTATAATTCCCTGCGTGTAGAGTAACACCGATTTTTTGCTAGTTTTGATCTGACAGCTTGGAGCCCTCTTTAAATGCTATTTCTGAATCCTGCAATTTTTTTAAAATATAATAAAATAAAGAATATATTTAATCTTTTATTCTTCCAAAATTGTATGTTTAAAATCATATACATTTTAAGATATTAACTGTTGAAAATAGTCTCTTTTTTTTTCATTTTACGAGTCCCTAGACCCTTTAAAAGTCTTATTTTTTAAATTTCATCTGACTCTTTTATGTATTTTTAAATATTTATAGAGCCACTCAAAAGTATTATAACATGATACTATTGCATAAATTTTTATTTTATGCAATTTATACATGCAAAAGAACCAAAAATATTATTATACTTTGATAAATGCAAATCATGATAATTTAAACATAATGCTTATTTTAATGCAATTAGAATTAACATTTAAAATAAAAGAAATCAAATAAAAAAAAACTGTGATGTTATTTAATAAATCAAGTAAAAATTAGGAAACAAATTGCTAATAACTTTTTGGGCCATTTTTATGCTTTGACTTCTCTTAATCTATTTGGTATAGAATTTGCCTACTCTGCGAAAAAAAATGAATCAATTTCGACCCATTCTTACACTAGATGCTTTCTTAAATCTTGCTTGCTTGAAATAAGATCTTATAAGATTCTTTGCCGAACGTAATCCCAAAGATGTTTGCTGGGATGAATGTCTAGACACTGTGACGAAGGCAGTGATAGAGGATTCACGACTAGGAAATATAAGTAGTATGCTTCTGGTCATTGTCCTAACTATTAGATCGAACCCGGGTTTCCCTGGTTACATAGTAACGATAAAAACCATTTTTTAAATTGAAGATTCAAAATTATAATAAATTTTCTACATGTAATTTACATTTTTGATTGCCAATTAACTCCAAGTAAACCATTTTTAACCCTTTAACGTCCTGCAGATTTTTTCATTCGTGTTTGATTCATAAAATGAAAACTGTGAATGGTATTGGTATGAAGATTTCTATATAATAATTTTACTTATATTTTTATCACATACAATTAAAAATTTAACATTAATGTCAATCTTGTTTTAAATCAGCTTTTGAATTAATATATTACATGATGGAAAACAAGGGTAGGCCACTTAAAGGATTTAACAAAAAATATTAATTATGGAATCAAATAAA
The DNA here is from genome assembly GCA_964019185.1 of Maratus speculifer. Taxonomy (NCBI): domain Eukaryota; kingdom Metazoa; phylum Arthropoda; class Arachnida; order Araneae; family Salticidae; genus Maratus; species Maratus speculifer. The sequence continues at coordinate 214,288,881 of OZ025297.1, read as the reverse complement.
GCTTTGAAATTTATCAAAAGTCATATTTCCGTATTAGACGCATGTCGGAAGTTATCAGCTGAAGATTTTGTTACTTACGGCAGCATTTTTGCTTCTGATCATTTCAGTGCTTCGAACGCGCAATTCAATCGCATGTCAATTAAATTTGTATTTATTTATATTATTTTATTTAATTATTTGCAGTGGAAGTTTTAATTTTTCTATAGTATATTAGTTAAAAACAAATTCCGAACTTTTTACATTGTTTTAAGAGCAAATTGATTAATCTTTTATAATCGAGTTTCACGCGGTGGAAGTATATTTAAAAATAATTCATATCTGATTTTTTTAAACCACAGTCAGTCCGTAAATTGAAATACAGTTTTTAAACAAATTACATTTCAATGCATTTTTCCGCATTTTGCAGTGTAAACATTTAGATTGTTTGATTACATGTTAAATTTGTGTTTTTTAACATTTTTTTCTGTGTTTATCACCTTTCTTTTGTTTATTTATTGATGAAGCTTTAATTTCATTATGGAAAATTATTCGGAACAATATTTATAGATTTATGTGTAAATTGCGTGTTATTATTTCTTAATGGATGTACGTGATAGTGATTAAAAAAATATGTTGGAGAAATACAAAAACGTGATAATAGACTCAAATGAGATGTATTTAAATTACAATTGAAAATAGATTTCGTTTCCTTTCTTTTACGACGGAATAAAAATTTAATATGTGCGATGTTCAGAAGATTAAAAAATTGCAGTAACGAAGTTATTTCATTGCAAAATATTGCCACTCACAAAAATGACGTCAATGCTATGCATGAACGCATTTTTTCTTTATACTACAGAAATATTGCGCATCTGAAAAATATTACGAACATAGTAAAATGCAAAAGTAAAGAAACGACAGCACGGGTATTCTTTCAAAGAAAGCTATATTTTGAATTTATAAATTTCCTAGGAATTATACAATTCGCAAAGCGTATGAGAGGGAAAAATCTTATATTTTGAAGGGCTTATTTTTCGTACTTTATTGGAACTAATATTTTGATTCGAAATATATAAGAAATAAACGACAGAGGCTTATATATAGTAAAAAAAAATAAATTTATAAAAATAAAGACACTAACAAAACGGTAAAGTAAAAAAAGCAAGAAAGTAGTAGAGATAGATGTTGATTTAAATTTAAACATAACAAAATATCTCAACATTAAAAAACTAAATGTATTTTGATGTAGTATGATTATTTTATTTCTATCCTTATAGTAATACTAGCAATTATCCGTGACTTCGTTCACATAACATTTAAAGAAGAAACAATTGATCAATCAAGCAAAAAATTTCGATTATGAAACGCATGTGTAATTAACTTTTTATCGCGAATTTATGAATAAAAATCTTCTGATAATCCCTATTTGCTAATTTTTTTGCTGGTTAAAATTTTCCTTTCAGCGATTAATACTAATAGATAGAAACATTCTTGAATACTTTTGTTCAGCCGTGTAGTTTTCCAAGTGCCTTTAATACACGAAAGAACATCTCTAAAATTTAGTTCAAACAAAAATATTTCTTATTACTACCTACATTACATTTCAGAAATTATCCTCCGAAGACAACCTTGTATCCAGTTCCTTGCGGGACCCTGTATATCATTTTATATATATACTACAAACATTTCTTAGTTTACTAAATGCAGTTCAAAATAAAAATGCATATTTTATTTAAAAACCACCTTTAAGTAAATTATACGCTCCTATACAGTAACCTTTCCGAGATCTTTTGTGTAACCCTGTATATCTAAATTTAACTATTTATACTATTACCATTTATACTCTCCTTTTAATATGCATACATTTAGCGAAACTTAAAAGCACATATCGTAATTCAAAATGCATTTCATCCATGCAACAGTCACCATCCATCATATACAGTACTTCGAATAGAATATATAATATTTGAAATCTTTTGTGTGTCCCTGTAAATGCTATGCACTTCGTATTATGCATGAAATAACTCACATTAAGCCTCAGCAACGTATATCAATTTGATTATACATTAAATCGTTTACCATAAGTAAAATATGTCGGAAACTCTTCCTCCCTTTATTCTTATGCAATGAAATTCTTCTGTGTAACCCTGTAAATGAATAATAAGTCTCCTTTTCACTACATACTTTACAAAATGCATATTTTAGTGCGCTTTGTAAATGCATATAAATTTGAATATGTTTCACAGGGTGTAACATCGTTAAATTTAATTAAAACGATTTTTCCCCATAATGCCGTAATGTAAGGAATATTTTTGACTATCCCTGTAAATAAACTAATCATGGTCGAAACTTTATTTTCAATAGGTATTCGTGTTAGGTAAACGTTAATAACGTCCAAAAATTTCATGGAAATCTGAGTATATTTACGAAAATTAGAAAGCGACCAGACAAACCGAAACATAATAACTTTTCAACTTTGTTCGAAAGTGTTAAAAAATCGAGCCAAAATATATTAATTAGTAGTTTTATTTTCCGCCTTTTCCACACGAAATTTTTTTCCATTGATAATTATGAATTTTGAATAAAAATATTCATTTGTATGTAACTTATAACTTATTAATTAGTATAAGTAAAAACTGTTTCTGATTCATTTTAAATATGACGTCATTATTTATCTAGCTACATTAGCTACTGATATTCAAACCCCTTATATTTTTAACGACTGCTATAAAGTACCTGTTTTATTTCAACTATGACGTCACATTTTCATAAGTGAACCATTTTATTAAAAATATAATTCTTTTTCATTGTTTTTATTTTTAATATATGTCGCCATATTTTACACAAAAATTCCCATTAACTAAACAAATATCCTTGTTAAATATATTATAAAAAATACACCTTTTACTTTTATTTCAAACACGACGTCAAATTTATTTTCTTTTAAATTTTTTTTTATAATTTCTCGCGTGGAAGTTTTTTATTAAAAATTCATTGCCGCTGAAAAATTATTGTTCCACTTTTTTTTTGGCAACAGGAAAGGAAAATGGTTAAATTTTATCTGAAAAATGCCTGTTGATTTTGTATGAAAAATAATTAAATTTTGAATTATTAAGGAAAATATTTGAATAAAATAAATAAAAATTAGCCTATGTTCATTCCACTCCTATAATTTATCTATATGCAAAGATTCAAAGACATTAATCTATCCGTTTTGAAGCCAAGTTCATTCCAATTTTTCGGACACACTTTCACATTTATAATATATATAAGGATAAGGATGAATTTGGGAAGTTTTTGATGAAATTATTGTCTAAAAAGTTGACTTTTGTTTATGTAAATTCATATACAGGTGGCTATAATAACAGAGAAATAACCTAGATGGTGATCTAGGTGATGATCTTTAAAATGATAATGAAATGAATTCATTGTAAAATGGCATTTCCACCAACAACAAAAACAAACCAAAGTTTGAATATCGGAACATTTGCTCAAGAGTTTTGACTATCATTTTGAAAGAGAGACAAGTTAGTTGTGTAAAAAATATATATATATATATATAATAAGAATAATAATAATTAAATAAACATTAGATTTACTATGGACTAACATAAAATTAAGTATCCAGTGTAATTGTAATGTATTGTTGAAGATATATATATAATAATTTGAGTAATAGAAAGATAATAGTGTTATGTCTCATAAAATTTTGAATAATTAGTGAGAATCGATAAAAATAATTCCTAACTCCTCTTTGGAATAGAATTCGTATTTTGTGATAAATTTTCCTGCCAAAAATTGGGCTAATAATATTTAATAAAAATAGCCATTTATGTTGTATTATATTAATATGGGGAAAAACTTTGCATTCTTTAATTGAAGTAACTTGTTATTTGAAATCACATTTGCTATTTCATTCATATGCAATTAGAAATATTTTATTCCCGGAAGATTTAAGTACTAACATTAATTTTATGTTAAAGTGTTGATCGAAAAAGCGTAAATAGAATTATTAGTAATTAAATATTTTATCCCTTCGATATCGTGTAGTGAATGCAATTTCTACGTCAAACTTGTTTACAAATGATTCCATGTATGACGTTTATATTCATATTCATTATATTCGATTTATTAGATTATCGTAGCAATTTAGTTAAATCTTCTTGAATTTAAATCTGTTTATTCATATTATTTTCCAATAGTAAGTAATAGATTGTGGTTAAGATAAATGAAAGATTTGACGAAAATATGTGACATAACATTTATAAAACAATTCAGTGAAATTCATTGACTATATGAAAGAGTAAATAATCGGATTAGTTTAGATTTTCTTTTTATTAGGATTTCTTTTAGAGCACATGTTTATAGATGAAATGATATTTAAAATTTTCAATTACTAATTTTTCAATATCATTAAAAAGATTACATTTCATAAAATATTTTTAATTATAAAATGTACTAAACAAAGTTTGTCATATCGCAAATAATGATATACAGACTTAAAATTAAAATGAAAATATCTTTTTAGAATATTTTACAAAAAGAACGCAACAGAAGACTTTTTATATAGTAATAGACTATCCATGTTCCTGTGTCAGTCAGCTGGCTAAAGGCTAGATAATACAGTGTGTTTAAAGAAGAATTTAATTTGCAGCAATATAAAGGTGCAATTTGTTTTAAACATTTCCATTATAGACTAAAAATATTACTTTTTTTATTAATTAAACATTTTTCCTATTGATATTTCCTACTATATGACTTTTGCATCCTAAATAGGATTTATTATAGATGTGTTTCATAACTAGACGATTGATTCCCTTCAAAATGAAGAAAAAATCGACTACAAATAATTGAAAGTTTGACAAATGTTGTTAATAAAAATTTATTAATTGGCATGTTCCAATTCAAATCCAAAAAGAAAAATAGTTTTTTTTAGGGTGACTCGATTTAGCGATTTTGGACTAGTCTTACATTTACGATAGATATTGATACTCATAAGTATTGAGTAGTGTGTAGTAGTTTTGATTAATAAGCAAATTAACTAAATATATAATGGATCTTCGGTCTGCAATGTAAAATAAATTAAGACAAAAAATTAAATTCACACGGGAATGTTTATTAAGTGTTTATTAAATTGTTCCTTTTTCCAATTTTTTTTGAAATACCTTAACTTGTTTTAGTGTATCCCACTTTCATATTTTCTATGAAAATATCCAGCTAACCCATTATGATCGCTTTTTTGGAACAGCCGATTGTTGTCGTAAACTTCCCTTAACTATATGCAATATTCCTGGTCAGACACACTTCCTTTTGCCGGATTTATCGATTTTTAATAAGAGGAATTTGATACCCACACCTAAAATAAATAATCTTGGATCAATGTAACATCTATTAAAATTATTAAAGTAATAAATTAATAAGAAGTCGATAAAGATAATAAATAAAGGTTTTAATCTGTAGATATTTTCATATATAATAAAAAACAAAAATTGACATAGGATTGTCATCGTGTTAGTTGTGCATTGTGCCGGCAATTTTTCGTTTTTTTTGGGGGGTAGGGGGGAAGGAAAACGGGAAATAAAAATTGATGCAAAAGGCGTTTTATAAAGAAATTAATTTTAAATATTTAAGGAAAGAACAAAAGGAAAACAGAAACTACAAGAAAGAAATCCTACGAAATTTTAACCTCCAAATTCTCTTAAGAGTCATTCCTTTTAAGAATCATCCAGGATCAATGGGACCTGTGATTAAATGGTAAACAGATTTTTGTGATTTATTTTTCCTCATTGAGATGAACATTAGAAAGAAAGAAATCCAAAATATTAATGCTGTTGGACCATTGGTTTTAATTTGCTGCTGCTGCTGCTGCTTCTATGTGTGTGTGTGTGTGTGGGGGGGGGGGTAAAGGCCAGCGCCCCTCTTGAAAAATTGAATTTTCAAGTTTTGCATAGTATTTCTCAGAGTATACATTGAAGTTATCTCACAAAACAAATTACATGGTTGTATTTTATAATATTCACCCTTTGCTATTACGGAACAAAAATTATAGGATATGTGTAACGCAGTGAGCTAGGGGGCTGCAAATGTTGATTTTTTTCGAAATTTCACTGAAGTTTTGACACATGTAGCTCTTTGCATTGAAATCATCCTATCATTTTTAACTGCTGTATGCTTTCCTATGATGAAATGAAGCACAGAAAAGTAGATACTTCCATAGGCAGACTTTAATTCATTAAAAAATTTTTTGCCAAAAAAAAAAAAAAAAAAAAAAAAAAAAAAAAAAGTATTTTTGATTATTTTAAGTGAGGTATACCAGACATGCATTGAACTCAGAAGCTTGTAAAATAATAATAGAAATATAAAATTGCTATTAACCTTTCAAAATTACCAAACATAATCATAGGCACAAAACAAATTTTCCTAGGGTCATGGAAATCGCATTTAGCAAATATGCTCCCTACGACTAAAGCATTCATTCACTGTTAAGAATAAAAATATTTCACAATTATTTTTGAAATGAATATATTTTACTATTCTAACATCAATTGTGTTATTTATTGTGTAAAAATAAACATTTTTAAGATGTTTTTGCTATAGGCAGTGAAGTGAATTGAAGAGAAAAGTGAATTGATCATTAAAGAAGTGAAAAGAAGTGCATATATATATACAGTAAGACCTCGATCCATCGTTTTTCAAGGGATACGGGAAAAAAACGATGAATGCGGATTAACTTCAAAGCACGAAAAAACACAGTGTTTATGCATTACTAATGCATGCAATGCATACAGTATACTAATAAATACTAATTTATTACTTACTAAACTGTCAAATAAACAAATGGAAGTTAAATTGAGATTTATTTAAAAAAAACAATATTTTTGTTTGGTTTTCGGTACCTTTTTTTTTTAAGAAAAAATAAATTTTCAAGGTATACAGCATTTTTTTGGTCATTTTCTGCAATTTCATATGCATATGTTAGTGTTCATACAGACTCAAAGCCGTAATCGCATTAGACAGATGTGGCAGTAAAGGCTCAGCTTCATCGGCATGAGCGTTATCCTCAGCTTGTGATAGTCCAAGAGCCTACCGCAAAAAAGCCTAAGTCATCGAGCACAAGAAACATTCTTGTATTTTTTGGAAAAGTAGTAATGCGGGAATCTAATCATCCATGTCTGCCGGAAGCGAAGTGGTGCATAAGCCAAAAATTGATACCACTATTGGTTCACTCGTAGACTTAGCATTGTCTTTGCCGTACAATCAAAAGCAGGAAAACATGGAAAAATGGGTGCAGGAAAACATAATGCTAAGTCTACGAGTGAGCCACTAGTGGTATCAATTTTTGGCTTATGTACCACTTCGCTTCCGGCAGACATGGATGATTATGATTCTGTATTACTACTTTTCCATGAAATAAACGAATTTTTCTTGTGCTCGATGACTTAGGGTTTTGTGTGGTCGGCTCTTGGACTATGAAGCATTATTTTCATTTTTTGCATTTGTACACATTTCCTCTATGTGTAAAATTCCACATTTTGATCAATGGTAACGTAATCACAACCTCTGTTATATAAAACTACTCTTCATTTTCCTTATTGTCACCCTCATTAACACAAACAGCATGGATGAGCTATCTTAAGATAAAAGAAGTAATTCCTGTTTGTATATCATATGGATTCGCATGACTTTCAATTTCATTTCGGTGAGGAGAAAAAAATTTACAACGATGGATGCGGGAAAACGATTTTTGAAGAGCGATGCATGCGGGTTTCATTTAACTGTAATTTGTGCAGGGACCGTAGAAATGAAACGATCAATACGGGAAAACGGTGGATGAGGGAATGATAGATCGGGGTTTCACTGTATATTTTTATTTCAAACCAATTGTATTATTTATCTATAACAGTAAACATTTTTAATATGTTTTTGTTAAAGATAGTGAAGTGAAGAGAAGAGAAAAGTGAATTGATGTTTAATAAATAAAAAAGAAGTGTCTAAACCAGATAATCATAAGCTACTTCAATTCTGTTGTATACAATCTGTTTGAAAGTAAAATTGTCTATAAAAGCTATTTTAAATATGGATGGATATTCCTTATGCAAGTTATCAAATAACTGTGCTTGTGGTTATATGCTTTTACAAGATGAAGTGAATTATTTCTAGTCTTTGAACTAGATTAGACCCAGCAATTTGGAGTGGTACTTAAAAAAAAAAAAAAAAAAACTTTTAGGAAATAATTTTGAAAAAGATCTTATAGAAAATTGAAGTGGATCTACCCTAGAGCTTTGGACAATTTTAGAATTTAAATTACCGTTATTTAGATCACTGATATGTTTCCTCAGGTGAATTTCTAAAGATCTGCCTGTTTCACCAATGTATACACTTTCACAATCTCCACAGGGAATGACATAGAGAACACCGGGTAATTAAGAAGTTATCGTATTGAAATTTATTCGTATTAAAGAAAGAACTAACTTTATTAATTGGTTTAAAAGAAACACTAATATTGAATTATTTTAACCCTTTAATTCCCATGATAGAATATGTTTAAGGAATTATGTAGCTCAGAAAATCTGACTTTACACCAAGCTAATTTCGGTTTATTCAAATCCGGAATGTCTGTCATGAATTAAAGCGAATATTGATATTTTAATATTTTGGTGGGAACTAGGATATACGAATTAAAATATCTCAAAATATCTCGGGTGGTTTGGATTTAGTTTAGTTTTATTTTGTGTCGGCCGATTATCTATTCCAGGGATATAGGGCCCATGGGGGATACCCTTCGTGGGAGTTCTTCTTTCTAAGGGAACCTAACCCGTTTTTACACAAAGTTCGAAGTAAACCACGAAAACTCCGAACGGTTAGGCCGACGGCCTTGTTCGAACCCAGCACCTGCCGTGTACCAGTTGAGAGGTCAGAACATATTGGCCACTGGCGGAGCTCCCCCTACCTCTAGAATTAAAACAATTAAGTTGACAGTGTTATATTAATTGGAATCTTGCATTATATAAACACTGACAATTTTATGTCAGTACGGAAGTTTTATAGACCTTCAGCCCTATTATTGATTTTGGTTTGGTTTGGTTTATTTTTATCGTCCGATTATCTACACTAGGGATATAGGACCTGGGGGGGTGCCCTTCGTGGAGGTCTTTCTAAGGGAGCCTAACCCGTATTTACGAAGGTTCGAAGAAAACCACGAAAAACTCCGAACGGTTAGGCCGACGGCTGCAATTGGGTTCGAAGCCACCGGTGGGGCATTACTGATTTTGGACTAATATGGGCAATATCCAATGTCCAACTTCAAAGCATTGGTTTTCACAAAATCGCAAAATATCTATATAATATCTCAAGAGAAATATATCCCAAGAGAATAATATCCTAAGAGATATTATTTTAGAAGGTTCATTCCACATTTTGTAGCATAACGATATGTTCGGATGAGTTTTTTTATATATCACTTATTATGTACGAAAATTCCTTAAACCTATGTATTTTTAAAATGTATCAACTTTTTAAAATTTTTGAGATTTTTGCAATCGAAAAAATAAACTAAATGTGTAATTTAATGTTGTTTCAGGAAAGTGCAAAGAAAAGAACTTTAAACTGTCTGAAAAGGTCTTAATTAGGCTATGAATGCGGCGAATTTGCTAAAAATCATGTAATAGCAGAAAACGCTCAAAATTTCCAACTTCAGATAAGCAATGCGAATTTATGACAGCTTATAAAACCAAAATATTAAAGAATATAAATCTTCATATATTTCTCAATACTGTGAAATTTATTTCATTTCGAAATACAAAACTTCGATTTTTTAGCCTCCGATGCTATTTCTTTCAGACAAGCTAAAAAGTGTCGTGTCATCAGCCCTGAATTTTCTACTCAACCGATTTTGATATTTATTTTTTTAAATGAAAGCTATCTATTTGTAGTTGTGTTCATTTTAGCTATTTTTTAATTTATTTTCATTTTTATATTTTATTTTTAATTTTAAATGCTTTTTACGATATTTCTTCAAAATGGTGGCATCACAGTTTAGCTTTTCTCTCGATAATGACAATTTATTTTCCATTATCACTTTCCACTGTAGTCAGAAGCTTTACTTCATCAGTGAACATGTCCTCGCATTTAAAAGAAAAAAGTTAATTGTTTTCGTAAAACTTAACCACAATAAAATGATTGCATATAATTATGCACTAATTGAGGTAAAAGAAGTATATTTACTGAGAAATAATATTAATAATGTAAATAAAATAATTACGGATGCCTTTTTCATATTACTAATAACAGTAACTTTTAAAAAACAACTGAAGAGAAAATGACGTCACTATTTAAAACATCGCATTTTTACTCATAATGATATTACATTTCAATATTTCTTTTCATTATTGACACTGAGATTGAGATTTTACTTTCAGATAGTGAAAATAATGTCACAGTAAAAATAAAATTAGTTTTTTATATATATATATATATGTAAAACTATTTTTCTGTGAGTGCATATAAAATAAAGTTTATGGATTTCGCCGGCATTCAGATTATAATTTTAACTGAAGATGTGCAAATATTTGCATGCAAAATTGTAACTGGCAAACTTGACATTAAGTTTGGAAATATATTTATTATATATTGATTAAATAATGTAATTATTTTTTGCTTTTTTAAACCCAAATCGAACGGGCTTTTTAAACATTTTATTTGTTGAATTCGACGGGATTCCACTCGTTTTATTTTTTAAATGCATTTCCTTTTTCTCGGAGTCTATAAAAAAGCGTTTAAGCTAAAGAAAAAAATCCGTTTTTGAGGAATCTAGTCAATGAAGAAGTAGCACGTCAAATTGTATCTCTTTATTATTCCGCAATTCCAATGTCTCAGAGAGAAATTGCTAATAATTTTAATATTTCACACCGTTCTGTTTGCTATTATATTGATGAACACAAGAAAAAGGAAGTTAGTTCATTGCATTCTAAACGGGGTCGCCCTTCTAAAAAACCTCTATAGATTTTTTTTTCTTTTCTTTTCTAATCGGAGGCGAAACTGAATTCTGCAATGGCAAAATCTACATTCAATTTTTTTGCCACATTATCGCTATTTGGGTTTACTGTGCGACGTATTGCATTCCTTTCTTGATGTTTACGGAAGTTCACTTTTTCAACTGAGAATTCTTTAAACTCTTAAATTCATTGCAATCATAGAAAACATATGTAGATATTATATATTATTATATATGTTAATTAATCGTAATAATTATTCTGTATTAACTAATCGAGAGGGCCACATATCATATAAACAATCCCATATTGTCTCCAACCACCATGCTTTCTACCATTTATAGGTACTAAAATTGGTGTGGAGCCTCTATTTATTTTCTTCACGTCATTTCAAACAATTGAAATTCTGATATTAGATATTTTAGCGTTTTATTATCTATATTACTTTTAATATATTGCGTACTTCCAATTTTATACGCATGTATGTATGTCTGTTTTGCATTCGTTGTTTTCCAATTTTTTAGGTGAGTTCGTAATTATGTCAATACGTGGCACCTATAGTTGTCGTTCAGTCCGTCCGCCTGTCTGTCCGTAATTTTCTTTAAAATTCACAAGTTTCTATTAAATCTATTTTTTAGTAATATTGCAGACTTATTCTATAAGATTGTATATCTAATTTTATGTTAAATTCAACATAACAATAAATGAATTCTAAATTAAGTAAATTTGAATTTGAATTTCAAAAATGCTTAAGGCAAGAAATTAAATTTTGAGATTATTCAACATCTTAAATGTTGTGTATATATATATATATATATATATTTTTTTTTTTTTTTTTGAAAATGCTTGAGTACACAATTATACTCCATGATTAAAATTTAACAAATTTTGTTTTAGAAAAATTTCTAACAGAATATCATTTTAGCTTAATTTTTCTTAAAATACAATTAATTAGGGAGACAGTTTAGCTTTCCAAAAAATTTATTTATTACTTTGTTCAATCTTTACAAGAAAAAGTATTGGATTTATGAAAATTTCGAATTTTGGTTTTTGATGGATTTACACGCATTAGAAGTCAGAGATAAAAATGTTTTTTTTTTTTTTTTTTTTTTTTAATGTGAGTTTGTGATTTAGTCGGTTTTTCTATGCGTGACATAAATATTTTGGGCGCTCTATCACAAGGACTACCCCATGGAACTTGATAAAAATTTATATTCAGATGGTCCCTGATATAAGTTGATGCTGATCACTTTCTGTTGTAAATCTTTCAACAGATGACACTGCTATGCTTCATTTTTTACGATTCGCGCAACTGCTATATGATAATAACTAATGCACGGATTTCTATCAAAATTCAGATTCATTTCGCCCTTAATATGATTAGGTATTATTTATTATTATTCATTATTTCCGCAATACCCGTATCTCCAAAATCAGTGCATGGACTTTTACTAAATTGCAGATTCAGTAAATCCGTCATATGAACTAATTCACTTTACATTTTGCTGCCAATCACCCAATAAATGGCGTTGCTATGCAGAATTTAAAGCAAGTTGCAAGTTATTTGCGACTCTTGCAATAGCTGTATCTCAAGAACTATTTCACAAATTTTTATCTACTTTCAGTTTCAGGTATAGCTTGATGAATAGTATTGCTGTTTATATTTTAGTATAAATCGCCCAACAGGGGGCGCTCTTTTGTTGCAATTTTCCCGATATTCACAATAGTTCTGCTTCAGTTACTAATGTATGAAATTTCTTGCCTTTAGATTGTCATTTAAGTTTGTACTGTTTTTTGGAAATATTTTTAATGTCAATTTTAAAGTATTACCATGCATGAGATAGAGGAATGTTTCGGGATTGCCGACTAATTTTTAAAAGTGTGATTCAAAGGACGAGTTCATTGCATTTCATTGTTCAACTAAAAGTAAAATTTCCAAAAGAAAATTAACAAGATATTTAATTAAAATTTTAAAAAAGTTTAAAAATAATTATATTTTTTAAGTCTCTACTACGTTTTTAAATGTTTATTCTTTTGCTCAGTGTTTCTTAAGATTATTTATAGTATAGAGCTACACAATAAAGTTTAAATCTCTATCTCAAACACACAAAAAAAAAAAATCCACAGCATTTTTTCTTACTAGAAAAAGGAATCTGACGAAAATATGGACATGGGGGAAAAGATATAAAATTTTAATTTGTTTGGGTTATTGTGCTCGGTGATATTTACAGTTTATATATCTCGTGTTATAATTGATGTATGGGTATGCACGAGTTGTTCAAATTTTCACATGTAAAAAAGCTTTAATTTTACATAAAAAATAAATATTTTTTTAAACAATTTTGACGTATATTGCTCTCTTAAAGTAAACAAAATATGACTTTGCTTGTAAAAGATATAATTTTTGTGAGATGAATTTTAAAAACTAAGATATTTCGAATAAGATTATTTGTTTCTGTGTGTGTGAATTTAATATCTGTGAAAGTGAATTTTTTATCAGAAATTCTCAAACTTAAAAAAAAATAAAAAATAAAAAAAATAATAAAACTCTTTGCATTGTAATCAATTTTGATAGTTTTGTAGTCAATTAAAACTTAAAAGGCTATAATATTATAATGTTGAATAAAATACAATCACAGCAAAAAAAAAAAAAAAAAAAAAAAAAAAAAACTTGACATTTGCAATTTTAGACGTTTTGTTAAATATCTAAAAATATACATAAAGAATAACTCCGAACCTACAGGTGTATAAACAAAATAGCACTGGTCATTTATTTTTTCCAAATAGTTTTTCCAAAATCCATTATTGGACCGTCAAAAAATTGAAAAAAAAAATTAATATCTTTTGAATAAGCCTGTCAAAACTAATGCAGTAAAAACGTTCAAACTGCAGATTATGATTAAGTGGCTTATGGTAATAAACTGTGTTTATTTTTATGCGGATATCATGCATACTGGTAGAGAAATGAAGGTTTTTATAAACACGGTTCCAAATTTTTACAAGTTTTTTGCTTATAATTTGCTGAGTTCTTAATAAAAAAAATGTTCTTTTTAGAAAGTATGAGAAACGACATTGTACAGAATACCCTGTAATCAAAATTATAAAATAGTTAATAATGGATGAAAAATGAGCAGGTGTACTAAATAAATTTTCACTGCGCATGCGTTAACTCTATTAAAATTTCTTTTGCATATTGTATTAGTTAATTATATATAGAGCAACTTTTGTTAAAGTTTCAAATCATAGCTTGAAAATTCAGAAAGTTATCTTCGATAGAAGAAGATCAAAACCCGTTATTCCCAAAAGTAAGGAAAATATGTGGAGCTGTATCCAAATATAGTAGTACGCGCAATACTGTGTAGACACTAATCAATGAAATATGGGTACAGCCCTTCACTTTTTTGTTTCATTTTGGGAATATCGGATTTTGATCTTATTCTTTAGGTGACAATTTTCAGAATTTTCAAGCTATGATTTTGAAACCTTAACAAAAGTTGCTCTATACATTTAGCTAACAAAATGTGCATATGAAATTTTTATAGAGTTGACGCATGCACAATGAAAATTTATTTAGTAAGCCTGTTGATTTTTCATACAATTAGTAATATTTTAAAATTTTGATTATAGGGTATTATGTACAATGTCGTTTCTCAAATTTTCTAAGTAAAACATTATTTTTATAAAAAACTCAACAAATTATAAGGAAAAAACTTGGCAAAATTTGGGACCATCTTTATAAAAATCTTAATTTATCTACGAGTATACATGCTATCCGCATAAAAATGAACAAACTTTATTATCATAAGCCACATAATCATAATCAGCAGTTTGAACGCTTTCGCTATATTAGTTTTGACAGGGTTATTCAAAAGATATTCATTCTTTTTCAATTTGTTGACGGTACCCTATTGGGTTTTGGAAAAAAGTCTTCTCGAAAATATAGGACCAGTACTATTTTGTTTATACATCTGCACTTTTGGAGTCATTCCTTATGTATTTTTCTAGATATTCAACAAAACATCTAAAATCACAAATATATATATATATATATATATATATATATATATATATTGCTGTGACTGTAAATAAACAGATAACATGTACACATATATGCGCATGCATATCTGTATGTATCAGACTTTAACATCAAATTTAAATTTAAAAAAGTGATAGCTTTCGTGATGAAAAAGTTCTTTCTGTGAATGGGTTGAGAAATAGAGAAATCAATCACAAAAATTTGACATAGAAAATGTGAATTTAAATTAAATCAAGGAGAAATTCAAATATCTGAAATCTTCTCTATCTTTCTAGAAACATTTTAGACGTTTCCACAATCGATTATCGATATTTTGTGATTTAAAAATAAAAGGACTGTCATGAAAGGGTTGTTCTTTTAAAACTTTGTTTGAAAAAAAATGAGATAAAAAGAGAAATTGATTCCTGCAAGTTATACAATTATATGATTTAAAGGTAAAAAAAGCAAATTTTAAAGCAGGCTTTAATTAACAATTTAAAGATTTGTAATTTTCATTAAATTGTTTAAGAAATGAAAAATGCAATGTAACAATTAAGCAGTGGTATGCTCACTATAGAAATAAGATAAAGGAATCCAACATGGTTTTCTTGATTTTCTGGATGTCAAATTACAAAATGTACAGTAATAGTAACGGTGTATACGAGTTTAGTAAAACTTAATTAATCATTCAAACTTAAATAATCAAAAGTATAATAACAATTTGCGGTGAGATGTGCACTGTTAAAAATCTGCAGCATTTTATCCAGGCATTTGACCGTTTTCTACAAAAAAAAGTAAAACAACCGTTTTTTTTACGTTATTCTGAACATTTTATTACCAATTTTATGGTCAGAATAGAGTTAAATTACGGTCATGTTACTGGTTTTTCAGAAAACGGTGAAATGACTGTATAAAATGCTGGAAGATTTTTAACAGTGTGCAGGTTTTCTATTTAAAAGCTAAAATTATAATGTTGGTTCTGCATTTTTTTTCTGTGGTTAACTTTAAGTTCCTTTTCTTTAACGTTTATATAGTAATTTATTCATTAGATGGAAATAATGAGTTATTAAAGTACATGCTGTCATAGTAAACATTTATATCTGCGAAATGCAAAAGTTGACATTCAAGCGATCATATTTTAAAATCTTATAGGTGTGTACAGCGTACAACTCTCCGAAATTGATTCCTTCATGTACTGTGATATATATTTAACAATTTATCGTCGCAAATCATAGGGAACCACTTGGTAACTGCAATATTACTGATTAATGTAACTTGAATCTCACAAGGACTCATTATATTTGGAGCCGTAATAGCGATATATGTAGCAGAAGTTGATATATGCGCTTGTTGAGCACTTAATTTAATATTTATAGGCCCAAATGGACTAGGCTTAATAACTGGTCATAACGTATTTTTAGTCTTTTTCTTTTTCTTCTTTATTTTAGCGGGAAATAAAGAATGTTTTTGAGTAATGCAATGAATTAAAATTATTTTAGCATGCAATACATACACACACAATAGTAATTAGTGGCCAGAATTTTCCGGTACGAATTGATTTTTCCAAAAGCATACGACTTTCGAAAGACACAATATAAAGCAGTAAGCCATAAAAGCTCGGACCGAGTGATTTAAAAAAATACCCAGAAGATTTTTTTTGTAATTTGTATCATTCGATACAGAAATTTTTCGCGCAGGTTTATGTGTATAATATAAAGTACAAGTATGATATCTTATTTTTGATTAAAAAAAAGGTTTTTTTTTTCACGTTTGCGACTAAACGGTTGCAACAATTAATTTTTTGGCGTTAAATATCATTAAAAAATGGATTGAAATGGTTATATTTGTTTTAAAAAATATAAACATCCTGCAAAAAATATAGAAAGTAATTATTAATATTTAATTAAAAAAAGAAATATCACTTTTTAAATGGATAATGTTATAAAATTAAAATATTTAATTTAAAAATAAGGAATATTGGTAACGTTAAAAAATGAATTCAATGTGAAATATTTCAATTGATACATAATATTTGGCAATTTATCACTCGAACCAGGTCAAGGAAAATGCGATTATATAAAATCTTTTATTGCTTTTAAACATTTTTTTTATTTTTATCGCATTTCCCCATCGTGCGTCTTTCTAACTTAATAACTGTATACGTAATAACTAAAGTAATAACTTAATATCTGTAAAAATGACTGTATTTGCCAGTTGTAGGTTATTTGTTTCTTTACAATTTAGATTTTACTTTTGCCATCGAAAATGCGATTTTAAGTCAAAAGGCATAAGCATGATTTCAGCGGGATCGATAATTGTGGCCTTATTTTCTTTAAATGTATAAGAATATTTTTAGAGCCAATTTTTATATTCCAATATAAATTGGGCCCCACCAGTGGCCGAGAGGTTCTGACCTCAAACTGGTAGACGGTAGGTGCTGGGTTCGAACCCAATCGCGACCGTCGGCCTAACCGTTCGGAGTTTTCCGTGGATTTCTTCGAGCCTTGCGTAAATACGGGTTAGGTTCCCTTAGAAAGACCCCCACGGAGGGCATCCCACCCCTTAGGGCCTATATCCCATAGTGTAGATAATTGGCCGACATACATACAACCAATATAAATTGTGCAAATAACAGTTAATATTATAAAAATAATTCAAATATTTAACCCTTTCCCTCACAAGCCCGTGATAATACTTTCACAGCCGAAAATTCCACTGCAACGTAAGCAATTATTAAATAATAAAATCTTACTGATTTAATGACTTTTTAATATGCTATATAAGGATTAACACTCTGAAGGATTACTTTAATATTTGCAATTATTATTGTCATTAATTTTTGTTTTGTATTACATAACATTGAAAAAATATATTTTACCATTTAAAATAATATAAAGATGAAACAACATTATAATTTTGCCCTTTTGCAGTATTGTCAATGGGTTAAGTTTCAACGTAAATGTTTGTTACACAAACACACATATCGTAAAAAAATATATATTTAATTTCACACATTTTAAAAGAAATCCCCATACATTCTAATGGAAAAATGGTGGTAGGTTTTCTTCAACACATTCCATTCTTATGTACTCGAACTCACAATACTCAATATATCCTCCCCACACATTTTTTGACAATATTGCTAATTTTGTTTATAGAAGTATTGATATCTTCAAAAATTAGGTATTAGAGTTTATTCGTAAGGATATTTGTGAAATTATGCATTACTATGAAAACTTTAAACTCAACATTAAAAAAATAATAAAAATAATTCATGCTGAAATGAATTCTGTATACTATTTTTAATTCGGAATTTATTTTTTATTTTATTTTATTTTATATATTCTTTTCTTTTAGGAAAATATTTTAAAGATATTCACTATCCGTATTAGGGGTAACCCGCCAATTTAAGTATTTTTTGTATTGTTAGTAGATTCGTTTATATTGACTGTGAATTTTTAGGCCATTTACAGAATATTAGATGGATTTTGTTATTAGCTATTATTATATTTATGATTTAATTATGAAACAAACGAATGAAACTGAGTGTTATATATTTTTTATTTTCAGTTATTGTAAAATGAAGAAAAGAGCAATGATTGTAAGTTACGAAAAACTTTTTATTGCCAATGAATGGAAAAAAAATTATTGAATTTATCAGTTACCATACATAACGAAAAAATACAATTACGAGTAGATAAAATTTAAATCATTATAAAGCAACTTCGTCTGACTCACAGTCTTTCAATTATTCTCTTTACATTCGAAGTTAAAATAATAACGTAAATGCTTATTCATTTTTGAAAAATAAAATCACATTGGAAATGATGGAAAAATATACTTTTTTCTGAAATTGATCTTTTAGAATTTTAGTAATTATAAGTTAAAAAATATATGAATCAAAAACTACAAATTTTCTTATAACACCAATTTAATATTAATTAACTTAATTTAACACAATCATAAATTTAAGAGCTTTAAACAGGTAAATAATCTACAAGTCTAAAAAATTTTATTGAAAAAGATTTATTAAGTTAAATACTTATGAAAATTTATCCTTTTTTTAGCCACACTGTCTTTGAGAGATTTTTAGATATTTTGAAAACTCATATGAAAATAACATTCATTTATGAGGGATTCAGCTAAGATGCAGACATTAATTCTTTTGCTTACAACGAAAAGAACATTCTGCTATTAATAAGTCGTGTAAAAATGTAAGAAAATCGGACATTTTAGTTTTCATAAGGGAAAAAACCGATGTCTCATAGGCATATTATGGATTATATTACATTAATTTTTTTGGGAATGAATCAATAATTTCTTCACATACAATTTTTTTTTGTTCTAGAATGCCGATTCAAATTTTACAATGGCGAAAAAATCTTGCAATGAAGTTTCAATCCATGAAATTTTCTTTTTTACTTTTTAACAGAAAAGTGATTTCTCTAAGCTTTTTAAAGTTTTTTATAGTATTATTTGTTTGTCAGTATCACTTGAGAGT
Source organism: Maratus speculifer (assembly GCA_964019185.1). Classification (NCBI taxonomy): domain Eukaryota; kingdom Metazoa; phylum Arthropoda; class Arachnida; order Araneae; family Salticidae; genus Maratus; species Maratus speculifer. Next base: position 214,269,395 of record OZ025297.1, on the reverse strand, counting down.
TGCGGAAATAAGGAACCAAACATCACTTTATGGAACCAAACATCACTTCATGGAATCAAACATCTTCAAAAAGTTAAAACTGACTCTTAAGTAATTTTTTCCAGTAGAGATAACATAAATGTTTAGAGACATAAGGCTAGGGGACGTATGTTGATATAAAACTGTATATAAATGGAATATAATGCATATAACAATAAAATTTTTAATTATTGAAAAGTGAACTACATTCCATTAGATTATAAGGTGGTATCGGGGTAATAAAGTCAGGCGGGGTAATAACGCCAAGTGCTAATATTATGCGTAATTAGGAAATAATCTGGTAAATGGCACCCATGTGCTCTGCGCAGAAGGGTTTTGAGTCATATAAATCGCAAAAAAAAGCTTCAAGTTAATTTGTTTCATTTTTAGGACTTATTGTTTTTACAAGCAACTAAAATTAACGCTTGATCTAAAATTTGCGAGATACATTTTGTGATGTGAAGACTATTTTTTTTTATCCGGAAATACTTTGTTAATTACATAAATTTGTAATACATTTCATGGACTTCCAAAATGTTCTTGAAGATTTTGGATATCTTCTCGAGATAATTTTTAATTTAAAATGTACAGCGCGATAACTCTAACGGGGTAATTGTCGATAACTCATTTAAAAAATTAAAATACTCAATAAAACTCATATTTAAAAAACTCTATGAACTCTATTTATTTAACTAGCTCACAACATAGCCGCTCATGGCTGCGTTCTCTTAAAAACTCTAAACTCATAAAAAACAAATGCAGACGATAAAAATCGTTGCCAAAAATACAGAATAAATACGACCGAACATACCGGCCCCCGTTGAATGATTTTCATTCAACCACAATTATAATACATTATTACATGAAATTTTTAAATAAATAATACAACACATACTAATAAACAATAAATAGCAAATTAAAATGAATAACAATTACTTTTCCAAGGGTAATAAACATATTTTTGACACTGGTCTCTTAAAAAACCCTCTTTGTGTTTTCACTTTTACTACTCTGATAATTCCATCATTACCTGGAAACAACTCTACAATTCTACCTAGAGGCCAATTGCAAATAGCAACATTGTCCTCCTTTATAATTACTAAATCATTTATTTTTACATTTTGTTTTTCAAACATCTAAAATTCTGCAATCATTATGTAGTGATGTGCACTCATGACATCTTATACCAAATTAAATTTACTCTAAATGATGCAAGAATTTATCTCAAAAAATAACTCAAAAATACTTTATTTAAAGTATTTAAATATTAAGAAACTCAATTTTTATCAAAATAAAACTCTAACCTCCAGAACAAAATGGATGTCATTAAATAACTCAAATAGCATATATGCACTCTCAATACACATTTTGTATAAATATTTTCGCTTTAATTATAATAGGAGAAACTAATCCAAGAGGATCAAACAAACTTGATATAATTGATAACACTTGTCTTTTAGTGACATTTACCTCATTATGAATTTTTACATCGAAACTTAAACAATCTTTTCTCGATTTCCACAAGACACCTAATGTTTTGGATTCTTCTGAATCACCAAAAGGATATATCTTGTCATTTGTTTGGTAAAGTTGTGGAGCATTACTGCACCATTTATGTAATAACATTGCTCCGCTTTTTAAAATTTCTATTAATTGATTTTGGAGCTCTAATGCAGAACTTAAAGAATCAGATCCAGATAAGATGTCATCCATATACATGTCTTCTCTCAGCACGGGTGCTGCTAAAGGAAACTTGCTTTCTTCATCCCTAGACAATTGAAGTAGTGTTTTCATGGCCAAAAAGGGTGCACTAACAGTACCATAAGTAACAGTAGTTAGTTCAAAATTCTTTATTGGTTCGTTTATACCTTCTTTCCATAAAATTTTTTGTAGTTTCCTTTGATCTGGATGAATAGAAATTGCTCTATACATTTTTTGAATATCTGCAGTGAAAGCGATAATATATTTTCTAAATCTCAGCATAATTGAGAATAAATCATCTTGTATTACACCCCCATTATACTGAATAGAATTAAGTGAGTTTCCTTTTGTCGTTAAAGAAGAGGCGTTAAAAACTACTCTCAAAGGTGTTGACATACTTTTTTCTATTCCTCTATACACTCCAAAGTGGGGAATGTAATAGGATCCATTTTCTTCCTCGCTTTCGTTAACTTCGACCATGTGGCCTAACTGTTGGTATTCTTTCAAAAAATCGGAATATAATCTTAAATACTCGGGATCTCTTGCTAAGCGATTCCATAAAGAATTCAATTTTTTAATTGCTATCTGTTTAGAACTTCCTAATGTAGTTGGATCTTGTTTTAGGGGCATTTTAACAACATATCTGCCGCTTTTTTCTCGGGTATAATTTTCTATGAAATGTTTTTCACAAATTAAAGTCTCTTTGCTTTTTGGTTTTTCTATCTCGATATTTTCTATTTCCCAGAATTTTCGAAGTGTTTTATCTAAGTTAGTTTCTTTCTTTATTAAACCACAATGAACTTTATTTTCATTTTCTATTGGAAAACTTCCAGATACTACAAAACCGAAAACTGTGTCTTGCAGAATAAGATCAGAATTATTAATACGAATCTGGCCCGGTTTTAAAAGTTCATAGAAAATTCCTGCTCCGAGAAGCATATCTACATGTTCTGGGATATTAAATCTCTCATCTGCTAATATTACGTTAGGGAAATCCTGTGCTGAAATTTCAATTGGACGCGAAGGGGTTAAATCTGCAGTTATTTTTGGAACTATCAAGAAATCTAAATTTTTTACAAAACTTCCATCTCTATTGCTTATTGATGCATTAACTTTATGATTTATTACTAAGGTGGCATCATTTAGACCTGACACTAAAATGTTTGTTCTCTCTTTTTTCAAATTCATCATGTCTATTAAATGGTGGGATAGAAAATTAGACTCGCTGCCTACATCTAACAAACACTTTACTCTATATTTAGATCCTGATTCATCAATTAGAAAACACATAACCGTTGAAAGTAAAACTTTATTCTTTTTATTCGAATAGTTACTAATAAAAGTTTTCTGAACGAACTCTTCTGCATTAGCGTTTAACATTGACGTGCCATAATTTGCTAGTCTTGAATCTGAACATTCTCCTACATTTATTTTACCTTGTATATTATGTTCTGAAGAAACATATTCTTTCATATATGTATTATTTGTTTTGGGAAAATGAATAGTTTTGTGATGTCGTTTCTTGCAGAAACAAATGTTCTTTGATGTACAATTGGCTACTGGGTGTAAATTTAAACAATTGAAACATAACTTGTTACATTTTATTACATTTACTCTCTCATTAACAGATAACTTTAAATAATCTGGACACTTTGAAAGATGGTGCTGTTTGTGGCACAAAATACAGTTTAATGTTTTAACATCAGTTAAAAATACTTTATTTACACTTTTGGGATTATACTTTCGATTAACACTAAAATTCTCAGTAAGAGATTTTCCGCGTGATGTAAAATATAAATCAATCTCACGTCCTAATTCTTCTGGTAAAAACCATTTATCTCCTTGTCTCACACTAATGTGAGAAGCAGTCTCCTTATCTAATGTTTCATATAATTTATCTGACACAATCAATTGTTTTAGACTCTCGAAATCGGACACATTTCTTAAATTTAGATAATAATTCCAATTGGTCATCAGTCGTGAAGCGAATTGTACATGAGTCTCATTTGGTAGTTTAAAAGCTTTTCTAAATTGTTCTAGGCAAAAATAAGGTGTTGGTTGAAATTCTTTTAAGACTATTTCTTTTAATTTTTCATAATTCTCGATATCTGTATCGTGTAAATAAGTTAAAATGTTAGACGCTTTGTCACCTAATAAATTCAGCAGAATTTCTGCTTTATTTTCTTCCGAAACATTTTTAGTTTTGAAAGCCCGTTCTAAAGAAGAAAAGAAAAAACCCCATCCTTCAGGCTTAGTTGGAACTTTTACAGTCAAAGTTTTAATACTTTTTATTATTTGATCTAACGATTCCATTTTTACTTCACTTTCAGTAATAAAAGATTTAGTTTCAGATTTAATTTTAGCTAATTCCAATTCATTTTTTGATCGTTCAAATTCGTTTTTTGATCGTTCAAGTTTAAATTTTTCAAGATCAAATTGCCTTTGTTCTTCATGTTTACGACTCTCGATTATGGTGTTAGCTATTTCTGTTACAAAATCTGGTTTATTTTTATATATTTCGCTATTTTCAATAATATTGTTTAATTCAGCTATAGTCATTTTATCATTAATATTTAAATTTATTTCAGTGGCTATTTGCCTTAAATCTTCCTTTTTTGCTCCTTTAAACATTGTTTTAAATTTATATATAACAGTACAGATTAGAAAAATCACATTCACTTACTTTAAAAATTCCACTGCGCGAAACTATATCGTTTCTTCTTGAACTCGAATAATTCAGAAATTTACGCGTTGCACTTTATTATCGCTGATCCTCCGTGGTCGGCGGACCACAAATTATGTCGATAACTCATTTAAAAAATTAAAATACTCAATAAAACTCATATTTAAAAAACTCTATGAACTCTATTTATTTAACTAGCTCACAACATAGCCGCTCATGGCTGCGTTCTCTTAAAAACTCTAAACTCATAAAAAACAAATGCAGACGATAAAAATCGTTGCCAAAAATACAGAATAAATACGACCGAACAGTAATAACGCCAGTCCTTGGCATTAATACCTCGGTTGATTCCCTACAGTGGCCAAGCTACATCTTAAATACTGATTCAAATAAACACAGTCAAAACTGTGCAATGTTTCTAATAATTCTATTTAAGCGGTCCTTTTTAAGCAAAAAGAAGCTCGCGGTCTGATATTCTTTTGCCTCATCCTCCCCCCCCCCCCACACACACCACACATTAGATTTTCTTACACTTTCACAAAAAATTGAACATTTTCAATAGCTTAGAATGCAATTTGTCAATTTCTAAGTTTGTAGAGTTTGTATTTTTAGAATTGGGCAGTCTACATGCAATTATTCCATCTTATTTCAAAGTTTTGTTTGCATGGCGTTATTACCCATATAGGTGGGTAATAACGCCAAATAGCATTGGTCAAGAAATCACGCCATTACATTTTATGAATACATATCTGTTAAATTATTTTTTTTTATATAGATAGTCAATGAGTTGCTGTATCAAATCATATATTTGTTTGAAAAATACAATATAAAACTGAGCCGTCAAAATTGGTAGAACCTTAACGTGGCGTTATTACCCCAGGGTACCTTATTTGGCTAATTTCATTACAAGCATTGAGTGATTAAATGAAGAGAACAGTATCAAATTGTAAAAGAAATGTTTATTGCCCTTATTTTTGTACTGCTTTTTTAGCAAAAGTAGTACACGCTAAATAAAAAACAAATAAATAAAAAACTTTATACTTAGTAGTTTTGGTTAATAGGTGGTCTGGGGTAATAACGCCAGGCGGGGTAATAAGGCCAAGTGCTAATATTGCATAATTATGAAATAATCTGGTAAATGACACCCATGTGCTCTACGCAGAAGGGTTTTGAGTCATATAAATAGCAAAAAACAGCTTCAAGTTAATTTGTTTCATTTTTATGTCTTATTGTTTTTACAAGCAACTAAAATTAACACTTGATCTAAAATTTGCGAGATACGTTTTGTGATGTGAAGACTATTTTTTTTATCCGGAAATAATTTGTTAATTATATAAATTTGTAATACATTTCATGGACTTTCAAAATGTTCTTGAAGATTTTGGATATCTTCTCGAGATAATTTTTAATTTAAAATGTACAGCGCAATAACTGTAACGGGGTAATAACGCCAGTCCTTGGCATTAATACCTCGGTTGATTCCCTACAGTGGCCAAGCTACATCTTAAATACTGATTCAAATAAACACAGTTAAATCTGTGCAATGTTTCTAATAATTCTATTTAAGCGGTCCTTTTTAAGCAAAAAGAAGCTCGCGGTCTGATATTCTTTTGCCTCATCCTGCACCCCCCCCCCCCCCCACACACCACACATTAGATTTTCTTACACTTTCACAAAAAATTGAACATTTTCAATAGCTTAGAATGCAATTTGTCAATTTCTAAGTTTGTAAAGTTTGTATTTTTAGAATTGGGCAATCTACATTCCAATTATTCCATCTTATTTCATAGTTTTGTTTGCATGGCGTTATTACCCATATAGGCGGGTAATAACGCCAAATAGCATTAGTCAAGAAATCACGCCATTACATTTTAGGAATACATATCTGTTAAATTATTTTTTTATATAGATAGTCAATGAGTTACTGTATCAAATCATATATTTGTTTGAATAATACAAACTAAAACTGAGCCGTGAAAATTGGTAGAACCTTAACGTGGCGTTATTACCCCAGGGTACCTTATAATCGTAATGGCGTCTTTTGTTTAATTTTCAACTATTCATTTTTGACTAATTGAGATTGTTTTAAAATTTATCCAGGATTTTTCAGCAAGCTTACCAACTTATAAGGTTAATGGCAGAATCTGTTACGTTAATAAACACATCTTTTTGCCTCTTTTGCACTACGAAATTTTTGTAAATAAGGATGGGCTGGGTATCTGTCAGTCATCTCTTGGCCAATAGACAATAATCTGTTGAAGCGAACGAGGTTGAAATAGGAAGCTCCAAATTCTTGTTACGAGATTTACCATGGTCTGGTGGAAGCTATTGAGCACCAAAATTTGGTTCAAACTAGAGCAAAATTTTTAACAGTGTACATGTTTTTCTCAATTCTGAATGCAATTGGATAGGAGTAATTTTGAATATGTGATGTATTTAAAATGGAGTACATGTTACTCAATTTTGAGAGACCATTTTTTTAGCGAATGTTTCTGTAAAATGATGAAAATTGAAACTATAGATCTAAAAATGCATATCATAATTTGTCCTATAAGAATTATGAAAAACAATGAAATTTTATAAAAAAATTTATTAAATTTGAATTGAAAAGTTCAAAAGCGTTATTTGAACTGCCATTATTTTCTCACATTAACTAATATTTAATGCACCAAATAAAATGCATGTTAAAACGATCTTTAAAGTATGCAAATGTATGTAATAATTTTCTACGATTAAGAAACATGTCTTAAAGTTAATTTTAAATCGGTAATTTTGTTATTAAGATGACTGAGATAAAATTAGTAAAACATAAAATATATACTCATCGCACGAATATTGATTAAATTACATATAAAACATATCACATTTAGAATTTTTTTTTTTTACATAACTACCGTAAAAATATATTTACTGTAATTTGTATTTCATATTTTAAGAAATCGTTTTAAAAAGGAGATACTCATTTTTACATTTCAACAATCTGTTTCAAACTTCAAAGTCTGAATGAAAAATGTCTCTTTATTTAAAGTTTCAAGCTGTTTAACAGATGCAAGTTATTCTTTAGGAAGATGATTTTTCATGCGAAAATATCTGAAACAGATTGAGTAAAGCTCTGGAATTTGGAATGATTTATATGCAAAATATTTCAAACGTTTCTTTGAATTCTTAAAGAATTATACTTTAAATGATGTATGGTTTGGAATTTTCCATTCTGGAATTTTAGAAAAGTAAACGTTTAAGGCATTAAACTTTATAAATATTTATCATAATTTCATTATTATTATTATTCCTAATAATTTTGAAGATCATTTTGCGAAAAGATGTTTTTTAACCTGACTTTATCAGATTCCAAAGCCTAGACACATTTTTTATATATTAAATGGGAGTGATAAATTAATGAAGGGAAGCTTAGCATATTTAAATTAAAAAAAAAAAAAAAATTATCATTCTGTTATGTATACGAACTACGTCTGATATCATAGAAATTTTTAGATTTAAATTTCGCAAAAAATATAAAAAGAGTGAAATTTTTAAACGAGCAAAATTTCTAAGATATATTTTTAATGTGTTGTTATATTTTTATTGTCATACTTTGCTTTTCATGTTTGTTGTGATGCTAAAGCTTTCAAAATGGCATACTATATTATAAATAGATTTTTGCAAAGTAATTACCTATTTCAATGCATCTTTCATAAAAAAAATTATTTCTAAATCAAATTGTAATTTTTTTCTCTGAGGATCAGATATGATGGAAACTGAAAGACATTTATCCATCGACTTTTTATACCTAATGGGAGTTATTTAACACGAGACAAAATTAGCATTAATTTGAATAGTTATTAAAAATTGACACTAATCATTGTTTCCATAAAAAAGCTCTTATAATTTTATTTATATGAATTAAGTAAACTATATTCTAGAACTAATGAACATATTTTATGCAAAATCTATCAATTTTTCTCCTATAACTATTTTCAAATGTTTAAAAAAATTAAACAACTTTAAAACACCCATTTTATAAATGTATAGACAAAGTAATATTGATACAAAAATACATTCAAAGCATACTTTATATTATTAACTCAACTTTTATTATAAGAATTATGAATATAACAAAATAGCTTTTGCGAAGAATTTGAAAATACATATCGATATTTAACAAAAATCGAAAATAAATTTCAACCAAATGTAAGTGGGATTTTTCAGCCCTTTTCAAAGTCTACTATCTCTTCAAAAATATAATCATTATAAATAAACTTAATTGAAACATTTTCTGATTATGACTCAAAAATGATTTCTTGAAATTCATAATGTAACTCTAGAAATTACATGCAGGCATGCAATGATGATCTTCATCGATAAACTTGTCGTTACATACACTCATGTTTTGAAACTTAAATAGATAAAAAGGAAAACTATGTTTTTCTAGTCAGAAAATTAAGTTATTTCATAATATATGTTACGAGGAATTTCAACTTTATAAAATATTGTAAAATTCTTATAAACTTTCATTGAGAAATGTTTTCAGTATTCATGCAAAATACGCACATTTAAGTTATATAATTCCACTTACCAAGTGTCTATTTTTTGAACGTTCTTACTTTAACAGTAAAATGGAACTAATTACGCAATGTGGGATTAATTTAATTAAATGTCCCACATTACACTTATTTCTCATACATAACTGAACTTCATGCGTTGATCTAGTTACAGAACTTTTTTCCAGAAGGTCTATTAATTAAAATAAATACCTTCTAGATGCTTTCTTCATTGTTATGTTAGATTGAAATTTAAACTGTTCAAAAATCGATTAACATTAGTTAATCGGCAAATAAGGACACTGAAAGTCAATTAAAGTTTAAAGTAATCATGGCATAACTCTTAATAATCTGAAATTCTGAAGAACTGTTTATTATAATATTTTTTTAGGTAAATCTTACATTTTTTCATAGGGCTGACCTCTCTGCTCTCCCAACCTTATTAATTTTTATTTCCTAATTTATTACTGATTCTGCAAATAGTTGAATTACGTTTTGTATTTTGTTGGCACTATGATTTTTTTTACGGTAAGCAACTGTTTTGACAGGTACACTGTTAAAAATAAATCTGTGAATTCCAGGTGAAACTACCGGCAGCAAAGTAGCCGAACTTTTACCTTTCCGTAAGTAGATTTTACGTTGTGGGAAATACAAGAAGGAAAAACTCCGGTTTAAGAATCAGTAACTTTCCGTTACAAAGTTTGATTTTTAATAGTAATAATTTAATATGATTTTTAAAATTGATGCATCGATTAATCTTCAAAGAATTCGAAATCACCGAGGGATTTTAAGCTGCTATGTTATTTTACCTAATTATTATTTTGTATAATTTAGTTCACGCCATCCCTAGGATCGAACTCGGGACCTTCAGATTGCGAAACAAATCCTTACGAACTGAGCCAAAGTTGCTTATACGGGACGGTACAAAGTATGTCTTTTATGAGTTAGTGGGAAAATCTGTTGTGGTTTTTAAAGACTTCCTTTCAAATATATTCCTTAGAATGTTTGTGAACGGTTTATTTTATTTTATTTTAGACTTGTGCCTAATACTTATTATTTTTTTTAATCAATTTTGATTTTTCAAAGAGTTTAAATAAAAAAATCACTGTTTAAAACCATTGTTTTTTTCGAATGAATGAAAGTTTTTTATTAACAATTTAAAAAAAAATAGTCATTTTTTTTAAATTGTAGTACACTATTTCTTTCCTTTTTTATTTATTTTTTGGCTAATAAATTAAAAGATTTTTTAGTAGAAATAAGAGAAAAATAAACAGAAAAAATGTAATTTAAAAGGAATTTTTTATGTTTTCATTATTCCATGGCGCCAATGGGACTCGAACCCATAATCTGCGCTCGCAAGTGATTAGCGGTGTAGTGCCTTGACCACTCGGCCATACAGCCCCCCCACACGAACGAGTGTCTCCGTTTTTTGTTTTTATTTCCATACGTTTCGTTATTTTCAGGAAGTATGGCGGAATTTTGTGATTTGTAACGGAAAATACCCATTTGTTGTTAAAAGGGAGCTTTTCTGCAAAATTCATGAAAAAAATGTTCGTGAATTTCAGAATTTTTTAAGTGTATTTTATGTTAACTTATTATTTAAATAACAACATTTACATGTCTGTCAAACACGAGACATCAGCATCTGATTGGAAAAAATATCATACACGAAAGAAACTTACAGATACGGAAACTGTATCTCCTATATCTAACTGATATCTAATTTAGAAATCCATTAATTTTATGATTTTTGTGTCCGAGAAATGGTTCATGTAGTCATTCGTTAACACTGTGATGGAAAGTCTTTATATAAATTCTAGGTGTCTGTCCCTTGTCCCCTTCGTTCGCCCATACGCGTGCGTACTGTTTTAGGTCAAACTATTTGTTGGTGTTTGCCTGGTATTTGCGATGTAGGACGTCAATTTGTTTATTGTATATCTGTTTCTGTTTGTTATCTGTTTATATTCTCTCGGCTGGTATATGCTTTCCTTTTGCTGTTTTTCATTTGTCTACTATCTGTTGTCTATCTATATCTTGCCTATTTTCATTCCACCGTCTATTAATATGCTGTCTGTCTGTTTCATGTCTGTCTCATGTTTCTCTGCTAATTGTCATCCTGTCGAATGCATGTTTCTGCTTGCTGTATGTTGTATGATAGCTCTGTTTTATGTATGTCTGCTTCTATCTTAAATATGTATGTATGCTATCTGCTTTCTATTTTATGCCTTGGTGATGATTGTCTTTTTGTTATGTGTTGTCTGTTACTGCTACAGTAGCTTAAAATTTCTTTTTCAGCAATTCATACTATTAGATGGAAACATACTTGAATACTTTTGTTCAGCCCTGTAGTTTACATTGTACCTTTATTACACGTCAGCATTAGGCTAAAATTTATTGTAACCTAAAACACTTTTAAAACAACTGAAATCACATTCCCATAAATCATCATTCATCGGCGTCCATGTACCGAATTCTTTGCGTGGCCCTGTATATCCCTTTATCTATATTCTGCTAACATTTCTCAGTAAATTGAAAGCAGCTCAGCGTAAAAATGCATAGCTTATTTAAGAACCACGTTTAAATAATTTACGCTCATATTCAGTAACGTTGGTGAGCTCTTTTGGGTAGCCCTGTATATCAACTATAACATTTATACACACCATATAATGTGCATATATTTAGCGAAATATAAACGCGAATATCATAATTAAAATGCATTTGATCCCTCCATCAGCCATCATCGGACACATATACGGTACTTCGGAAAGAATATACTATTTGAAATCTTTTGTATGGCCCTGTAAATGCTATGTACTTCATATTATGCAAGACAGTAGCGTATAATTTATATTAAGCTTCAGTGACATATATCAATTTTATTATACATGAAAAAGCTTAATATATTTAAAATATGTCACACACAATTCTCCCTTTGACCATTATCTAATGGAATTCTTTTGTGTGGCCCTGTAAATGAATAATAGCTACATTTTCACCTTATATTTTATAGAATGCATATTTTAATATGTGTGACAGGGTATAACATCTTTAAAATTCCTTTGAAACGATTTTTCCCCATAGGCCGTAATGTAATAGGAAACTTTTGATTCGCCCTGTAAATAAACTAATCATGGTAGCAACTTCATTTTCGATAGGACTTTTGCTAGGGTAAGCGTCAATAACGTCCTAAAATTTCATTGCAATCCGAGTATATTAACGATTTTCCCCCATAAGCCGTAATGTAATGGGAAACTTTTGATTATCTCTGTAGATAAACTAATCATGGTAGATACTTCATTTTCAGTAGGGTTCGTGCTAGGGTAAACCCCAATAACGTCCTAAAATTTCATGGCAATCCGAGTATATTAACGATTTTTCCCCATAGGCCGTAATGTAATGGGAAACTTTTGATTCGCCCTGTAGATAAATTAATCATGGTAGAAACTTCATTTTCAATAGGACTTTTGCTAGGGTAAACGTCAATAACGTCCTAAAATTTCATGGCAATCCGAGTATATTAACGATCTTTTCCCCATAGGCCGTAATGTAATGGGAAACTTTTGATTCTCTCTGTAGATAAACTAATCATGGTAGATACTTCATTTTCAATAGGGTTCGTGCTAGGGTAAACCTCAAAAACGTATAAAATTTTCATAGCAATCCGAGTATATTTACGGGAGTTAGAGCTCGGACAGACGGACAGACGGACAGACGGCCATCCGGCCAGACGGACAGACGGCCAGACAAACCGAATGCATAAGCACTTTTCAACTTTGTTGGAAAGTGCTAAAAACACTTTACTTACAAAGATGTCTCATTTAATATGAAATTAACTGTGCTTTGCATTTTTTTAGAGTTAGAGACCTGTAGCTGATACAAATCTAAACAAATGTAGATTATCTCACCAGAAAGTCAAGGGATTGCTTTTGTTCTCATCATCGATGTATCACAGTTGTCTTGTTCCAGAAGAAAAATAAAGAAGAGTGTTTTTTTTTTTTTTTTTTTTTTTTTTTTTTAACGTCAGTTTACGCCGATTTCACAAGTTTAGTGATCAGAGATTCCAAAAATTTATTTTTACAATATATGTTTATGGATCTGTGGTACTGAAAGTCTGTCTGTACGTGACATAAAATTTGTGGGCGCTCTATTTAAAGAACTAATGCACGGAATAAGCTAAAATTTTATATTCAGATTATCTCTGATAAAAATCGATGCTGATTAGTTTTTTGGAGTAAATCACGCAACAGGTGGCGTCGGTACGCTATATTTTTCATGATTTCCATAATAACTCTATCTTAAGAATTGAATCCCGGATTTTTATCAAATTAAGATTTAGCAATTCAGTGGCTTCATTGAACAAGGCGATAGTAGCAATTTAATATGACCACTTTTAAAGCTGGTTTGGTTTGGTTTGGTTTATTTTTGTCGTCCGATTATCTACACTAGGGATATAGGACCAGGGGGTGTGCCCTTCTTGGGGGTCTTTCTAAGGGAACCTAACCCGTATTTACGCAAGGTTCGAAGAAAACCACGAAAACTCCGAACGGTTAGGCCGATGGCCGCGATTGGATTCGAACCCAGCACCTGCCGTCTACCAGTTGAGAGGTCATACCTCTCGGCCACTGGTAGGGCCCTTTTAAAGCTGAATTGAGTGGGATGGAATCTATTGATTTTATCGCATACTGTCCACCCTCGTTAACTATTCGTGCAGCAGTTGAACAGCTAATTCGAGTTTCTGTGACATATTGAAGATCTAAAACCAATTTTTTTTTTTTTTTTTTTTTTTTTTTTTTCACTCATTTCTCGGTTTCTTTGATCCGACAATGACAGGAAACGATCTTCGGATGCAGTTGTTGTTCATTGTCTACTCTGAACATGCTGTTTACCAATGGGTCCAGTGCTTAAAAATTGGCTCAAAGCTTGTGATATATCACCTTTATTGATATTCGCATCTTAGAAAACCATTAATTGTTTTTGATTTTCATCGATTATACCAATTATTCACAAGTTTTGACTTCACTTAATTGATGTCTTTCAGCCATAAGTAACAGATCGGGGGGCAGTAGCACAGACAATCACCTCATCGAGTTCTTGGATGAAAATCTGGGATTAGTTAAATCTCGATTCTCATAATAAAATGTAATCGGTCTTCCAAGTCGTGTCTTGGTGGAAAACACCAAAACAAAATTAATTTAAACGGTTGGTTCATAGGTTTACCTTTATATTTTATTGCTCCTAATCCTAAATTTTTTCATACTTTTGAATGCAGGAAAGCACAATCTTAAATCTACGAATCAACTGCTAAAATCTGGTTTTTAGGTGCTTTTCACCAAGATGTGACTTGGCAGATCAATTGCGTTTTAATATATGAGTCTAGATTTATTTAATCCTATATTTTCAACCGTCAGCTTGATGAGGTGATTGTCTTTGCTACCACTTCCCAGTCCATAATGAATATTGATCACTTTCAGATACCACATTCACTCTAAACAACACTATAACATTGTGTACCACATTATCAAACACTAATTTCTATATTTCTGACACTATTGTGTGCGCGGAAGTGCAATTTTTTATTAAATGGTATTTGATTAACGTAAATAAATGCAGTATTGGGTATTGTTTGCAATATCATTTCAGTGAGAATATCTTTTCTCACTATCCTTTATTTTATTTTATATTATTTTTTTGACCTGTGTATATATGAGGAAGTGAGTTTCTAAAAACAAGTGTAACGTATAGTAGTAAAAAAAAAAATCATTAAAGATGTAGATAGTGACTTATAAACAGTAAAAAACTGTAAAATCAATTAATTAATTGCACAAAATTTTTAAAATATTTCCTATTTTGGTTTTCAGACATGTAAATTCTCAAACAAACTCTGATAAATAAAGAGAATTCAACTTTGCTTTTAAACTCTCCTAGTTATAGAAATAGTGCAAAATAATAAAGAACTTTTAAGATCTTTTTTTTTCTTTTTTAGATATTAATACTTTTTTTTCCGATTCCGTACTTAAAATGTTAATTATGTTTCTCTCTTTCAACAATATTTCGAATACCTTTATTATTAAAATAAAATTCCTTCTTTTCTGTAATGAAGGATTTAAAAATATTAAAATCTGTGTTTTAAATTTTTTTATCAAAGAAAAAGAAAAAGATTCCTTTTAGCGTACATATTTAGCGTATTATAAATTATAGTAGATAGAATGTTTGAAACGTGAATATAAAAATAATAATAGTAATAAAAACTTTGACTTTTACAAGATTTTGTAATTATAATTCCCTTTTGAAATGTCACAAAAATGTTTATTGCAAAAATGAAATCTAATTATCAAACTTAACTTTTTTTTAAAAAACGTTAATTGCATAAATGCATTTTAATTATGATTGTTAGTAATGAGTTAACATTGCTACTTTTTTTACCGATTCTAATTTGTATTTCTGTTACTTTTTTCCCCTTTTTCTGCAATTTAATTGCTTATTAAATGTGGTTTATGGTATTTGTAAATGAATTTGTGTTTTTCATTCGTAAACAGTTTTATTTTTCTAAATAAAATTTTAAATGAATAATTATTTTTGTTTTTAAATATTTGATGCAAATATTTCAAAACTGAATCTGTTATTTATGGATTTTGCATTATCACAATAAACAAATAAATAAGTTATAAAATATACATTGTTCTTTTTTGCAAAAGATTTTCAAATGTATTTTTATAAACATTTAGAATAAAAAATATAATTCACAATAAAAAAAATAGCAAACTTTTAAAAATGAACCGTCACTTTATATATCTATTTAGTTGTTAAGAAATAAAAAAGAAATACCAATTAAATAATTTTGATTGTGTTTTTATATCCGATTTCAAATTGTTGAATGAAATATTCGTCATTTTCAAATAAAGATGCTGTTTATAACGGCCTATTACTTAAATGAGAGATATGGCCCAAGGGGATGGGTGTACTGTCAGTGCATGTCATTCGAAAGGAATCTAACCCATATTTACGCATTGAAACCTCTTATTCAAAGAAAAACATGGAAAATTCCAATATTTTCGGCCGACGGGAGCGATTGAATTTGAACGTAGCATCCTTCTTCTGTCAGCTTTGAGAACAGAACCTCTCAGTCACTGGTGGGACTTCAAACCGATAACATCCTAGAAGTATGAAATATAATGAAAATGTTCATGATCTTTTACGACATATTGAAAGTTGTTAATAAAATGCATTATAGACATCTTTAACAAATTATAATTATTATAAAAGCGAAATAATACTATGAATATGTATATCACTAATGTACTACTAACATACTACTATATATTTAAAAAATATATACTGCTAATGATACTATGTTATGCATAATAATATGTTTTATTCCATGAAAAGATTTTTCAATAAGTGTAGCAAAAAAAATAGGATGTAAAAATATAAAATGCAAAAAACTAGCATATATAAAAACAAAATTATTCTCAGGTGATAACGCGTTTTTTTTTTTTTTTTTTTTTTTTTTCAGAAATAATTGATCTTATATGCGTAGATTGACAAATATCTATAAATCACACTCAGAGATGTACTAACATATAATAATACATTGATTTGGGACACAGCTGTTAGTATCATATCAATATATACATATATACAAATACTGGGTGTCCAGAAAATAACACCCTGATTTCAAAATTAAATTTCTCAAAAATAAAGATCGGTAGCAATATGCGGTAAACGGTTTTAGGTAGATTTCGTAAGAAATACTACCTATTGCAATCGCACCAGTTTATCTATCTATCTATCTATCTATCTATATATATATATCACTTTTTTATGGACACGATAACTTCTATAATTTTTCACCAATCTCCATCAAATTTGTACATAAAATCAAAGGGGATAAAATCTTGGCTAAGTTCGTTAATGGGCAAAATCGGACCAAGGGGGTCGAAATAGGGGGCGTTTTTGTGAAAACCGAAAAAACGCCATAACTTCTTAATTAAAGTAGATATCGAATCGGTTTAAAGTTTATATTACTTCTTAAAAATGGGCCATAAGTATATGCATGACAGATTTTTGATAAATTTAGAAGTGGGCTCAAGGGGCGAAAAAAATAGGGATTTTGAAAGAAAAAAATTCATAACTTCGAAAATTTTCAAGATATCAAGTCCAACTAAATTTTTTGTAAATGTTCTTAAAATTATCTAAAACTTTTGTATTTACAAGTTTTTGATAGGACCAACTTTTACCGACGAAAAAAAATTAAAAACGAAAAGAAAAAGGGCGCTGAAAAAAGAGAAAAATCCATAACTCCGTCAATTTTTAAGATATCAAATCTGATTAAATTTATTTTACATCTTCTCAAAAATAACTACAACTTTTATATTGACAGGTTTTTCATAGGATCAATTCGTATAGCAAAAAGAAATTAAACAAAAATAGGAGTTGGAGAAAAAAACCTCAAATCCTAACCGCTTATATTCTGACTCATTTTAAACTCATTTTTGATTCTAAACGCATCCAAATGGTAGATCCAATAATTTAGAAACTGTATAAAGTGACGCACTGGTCAATTTTCTGATAAAGACAGAATATATATAAAAAAAGGCTACAAAAAAGGGTATTTTGAACAGAATTTTCCGAAATCATTGTGACTGAAAATTTAAGGAAGTGTTCAAATAAGAAATTGCGTTTTTTTCTGACTCGTTTTTAAATCCATTTTTGCTCTCAAATGCATCCAATTTACAGATCCTCTTATTTAGGAACTATATAATGTGATGCATTGATCGGTTTTTTGATGAAGACAGAATATATTTTGAAAAAGGCTACCAAAAAGGGTATTTTGAACAGAATTTCCCGAAGTCTTCGTGATTTGAAAATTTAAGGAAGTTTTCACATAGCAAATTGCGTTTTTTATGACTCGTTTTAAAATCCATTTTCGCTCTCAAACGCATCCAATTTACAGATCCTATTATTTAGGAAATATATACTGTGACGCATTGGCCAGTTTTTTGATAAAGATAGAATATATTTTTTAAAATGCTGTCAAAGTGAGTATTTCGCACAAAATTTTCTGAGCAATCATGATTAAAGAATTAAGGATGTATTCAAACAACAAATCGGTTATTTTATGACTCATTTTTAAATTCAATTTTTTCTCAAATGCATTCAACTGACAGTTTTTTGTTATTTAGGAGCTGTATAATGTACTGTTTTGGTCGATTTTTTAATAAATTCAGAATCTATTTTAAAATATGTTGTCAAAACGGGCATTTGAGCTGAATTTTTCTTTAGATGATTCTGATAAAACCAGTTTTTGCAGAAAAATGAAATAAAATTTTTTTCATAAACAGCCAAATGAAGTTATTAAACTGGGTTTATCTCTAATCATATATATATTTTTTTGTTGAAATAAGCACTCTTCGAAATCTACCTCCGCTTATAGGCCCAGCCGACAGGGATTTTTTCATTAGGTAAGCTGTAAAAATCTTATGGAGAAATTTCAAACAGTGAATATTTTGAAAAAAATGCGTTCTGATTGCATAGAATGCTTTGATTTGACATTTTTCTTGTTTTAGATTGCCTGCAGAGAAATAATTTTTCAGCTTACAGTGCAGTATTTTAAAGATTTTCCCAAGTAAATTTTTAGAATTTTGAAATTTCAAAAATTTAATTTAAAAAAGCTATGAAATATGGCACTTTAAGTCGAAAAACACATTCTCTGGCAGCAATCTAAAGTAAGAAAAATGTCAAATGAAAGCCTTCTTTGCAATCAGAACACAATCTTTTCAAAATATTCACTGTTTGAAATTTCTGTATAAGATTTTTACAGCTTACCTAATGAAAAAACCCTTTACCGCATATTACTACTGATCTTTGTTTTTGAGAAATTTAATTTTGAAATCAGGTTGTTATTTGCTGGAAACCCTCTACATACGTGTATACAAATACGTCCAGTGTTGTTTTATTATTGACACAAGGTCGCAAATAGCTTGAAATCATTATTATTTGTAGAAAATAAATATTTGAATGCAGGTCTTAATAAATTGTGTACGCTGAGGTGCATGAAGGCATTCTGATTTAGAAATATGGATAAGTGAATTTAAACGTTCTTTTATCTGCCACGAAAAAATTTCAATAAAATAGCAACTATTTATTATTTCAGAAAGTGAACATTCAGTTGTGTTAGCGTTTTTATGTTTCACTAAACTTTATTATAAGTAACTTGTACAAAACAAGTGCATGCTTTTAGAAAAGCCACCTACATACATCTTGCAGTAAAAGGTCGCCAGTATCATATGGCGGCACACATCTGAAAGTTTATGATTTTTACACACGGATCGCATTGTTTCAACAACTAATACCGAATTCCCCCAATCTGTCCAACTTTTATTTATTTTTGACACAAGGTCACAAATAACTTGAAATCATTATTATTTGCAGAAAATAAATATTTGAACTGTTTTCGAAAATTAATACAAGTTACGCTGCACGAACGCATTACTGTACGGGAAAATGATTATGTGAAATAAAATGTTCTTTTATCTGCCACACAAAAACATTCAATGGAATATCAACTATTATCTGTATTAAAGAAAGAATACATACTGTGTTAATGTTTCTCTGAATTTTATTATACATTACTTGTATGAAATAAGTTCATATTTTTAGAAAAGCGAAAAACTTATATCTTTCAGTATAAAAGACCTCTAGCGTCAGATGTCGGCACATATCTGAAAGTTTATGATTTCTTCACATGATGGCATAGTTTCAAGAACATCTCATATCGAATTCACCATTCCTTTCTGGATACTGAATTTTTCAGCACATCAATGTTGAAAAAAAGAAATAAATTTTCTTAGAGAAATTAGCCTGCATTATAAATTATAAAGTAATGTAAGCCTTGTTTTGTTTGCAACATTGAAGTAATTTTCATAAGTTTTACATTTCACCGTTTTCGTCGAGAATCAATCGATATTTTACCTATAAAATTTAACGTTTTTTATTTCTTTATTTTTACAAAAAAAAAAAAAAAAAAAAAAAAAAAAAAAAATCAAACCAGTAATAATAATGTGTCAACAGCAATTATTGTACAGCAATTACTATCTGTGGAAAGATTTTCAAGTGAGAAATTAAATCATTATTATTATTATTTTAAGAGTTTAAAATATTATGCACATTGCGTCATATTGTAAATAAAAATGACATTTTTGAACATTTCTTAGTAAAACAAGAATTTTTAATAAATGCATACGCATAGCCACTGTAAACGAGATATATAGAAAGCTATGTATGCTTAATAATTCTAGAAATTTATTTTATATTGAGTTTTTAATTTTAGAGATTGATTAAATCTTATTACCCTATGTGGTACGTAAAAATTACTTAAATAATATACAAGGCATATTAAAATTCAAATATTGCTGTTTGTAAATGATAGCAGTTTAAAATAACTTGTGATAAATGTTATGCATTTTACTTTTATTTTTTTATGGATATCATTCCTCACGTGGAAAATTACAGTTTCATAATAAATTTGCATTTTTTGCCGATCGACGTGGGATAAAATACTTTTAACTTATTTAGTGTTGCAGATAATGACACTTTCATATAATATTTCACTGATAATATCAGCATTAATTCTGCTTTTGTTTCTAACTTCACTTTTTTTTCTTTCTGCTATCTTTACAAGAAAAAAGTATTGGATTCGTGAAAATTTTCTTCTTTCGGTTTTCTATGGGTTTACATGTTTAGGGGTCAGGTGTACCAAAAAGATGTTTTCACAAAATGTCGATCTGTGTGTCTGTGATTTTGTCTCTCTATATGTGACACAAAATTTGTGGGCGCACTTTCTCAAGAACTAATGTCAGAAATTTAATTAAAAAAAAATATTTATTTATTTCTAATATATGTAAGATCTGATTAGTTTTTTGGTGTAAATCGCTCAACAAGTGGCGATGCTATGCAGAATTTTTCTCAATCAACGCAAAATTGCAATCATTAGAACTAACGCTCGGATTTTTATCGAACTTCAGATCCAATTAGATGTTGACGTAAGTTGCAGATAAGATTTCTATGGAAATCATTCAACACGTGCTGCTGCTACGCTATATTGCCAAAGGTGACCGATTTTAGACATTTTGACAAATATCTGGAAAAATACATGAGTAATTATTCTCAAACTCTAAGTATGTAAACATGATAGTACAGGTCATACATTTCCATGAAGATTTTTCCTGAAACTTTTTAGGGAACCGTCAACAAATTGAAAAAGAACGAAAACCTTTTGGATAAATTTGTCAAAACGAATGTAGAAAAAGCGTTCAAACTGTATATTACAATTAAGGCTTATTGTATATGGCCTATTGTAATAAACTGAGCTCATTTTTATGCGGATAGGATGTATACTCGAAAGGAAATTAAGGTTTTGATGGAAACAAAAATCCAAAATTTTTCCAAGTTCTTTTCTAAAAATTTGCATAGTTCTTAATATAATATAATGTTCTTTTCTGAAAGAATGGCAAACAGCTTTGTATATAATACCCTGCAATCAGAAATAAAAAATATTAAAAAATGTCTGAAACATGAGCAGGTTTGTTAAATGATTTTTCATTGCGCATATGTAAACGCTATGAAAATTTTATTTGCATATTGTGTTAGCTGTATGTATAGAATGACTTTTGTGAAAATATAAGAAAAACATAGCTTTAAAATTCTGAATGTGACCGTCGATAGAATAATCCCAAAATCCGTTGTTCCCAAAACGAAGCCAAAATGACAGGTTGTATACAAATTTAGTAGTAGTACCAGAGTTCTCGCTGTCGCTCGCCATTGCGCCAAATTACGACTGAATTCTTCACTAAACGAGTAAGCAAGCGATTACATTTGCCAAATTGCTAGTGCTCAGTTTTTGCTTTTGCTTTTGCTTTTTCTGTTTTTATTTATTTGTGTGTGTGTGTGTCGCTTATCATGCTCAATTGCACCGTACCGCATGAATTCATAACATTTTAATGATTTAAATTTGTTTTAGGTTTTTTTTCTTGATTACGCAAGATATTTAGAATAAATATATTTTTTAATATATTTGTAGCGGATAGTTGTATTTAGATTAATAACAATCGTTGTCGTAGTTATAAAAACTTAGATTATTTTAGAACTTATTGAAAAAAGGGGGTATATTAAAAGATTAAAGACAATTTTTTTAGTGCTACACGGCGAATCTATCTCGCTAATACTTTTTTCATTTGGCGAATATGTTTTATTTTGAATTAGCCAAATTACTAATGTTGGCCAGATGTCAGAGTGAACACTGAGTAGTACGTGCCGTATTGTGTATTCTGTATTGTCACTAATAAATGGATAAATGGATACAACTGCTCATCTTTTTGTTTCTTTTGGGGAATTACGGATTTTGAGATCTTTCTATCGGTGATCACTAAGAATTTTCAAGCTATGTTTTCAGATTTTCACAAAAGTTGCTCTAAGACAATATGCAATTTAAATTTGGATAGTGCTCACGCATGCGCAATGAAAAATTATTTAGTAAACTTGATCACTTTTTATACAATTATTTTTATTATTAAACTCGGATTACAGGGTATTGTGTACAAATGTCGTTTGTCATATTTTCGGAAACGTGCATTACTTTTTATTAAGAACTCTGCAAATTATAAACAAAAAATATTTATTTTTCCAGATAGTTAACAAAACGTCTGACATCGCAAATGACCGGTCACCTTTCCCCATATAGTATATACTACATTTTGCATAATTTATATGATTTTAGAGATATAGTCATACTTCAAGAACTAATGCATGGATTTTCATACCATTAGAATCACATAGGTATAGATTGCTTTTTAATTTTGGCACATTAGTAGCGAATTTCGCAGTATTAACATGCATGAGATAGAAGAGAGTATTGTAATTTCTACATCCGACTTTTTTTTAGCATTTATGATTGAAATTTTTATATTAGTACGATTCTATAATGATTTGTTTTTTATTACGATTATGTTTCTAATTAACAAATTCTTCGTCAACATCACATTCTCCTAATTTTTTCATAGTCCTGTTATTTATATAATAGATGAAAAGTAATTTACCATATAGTTATATAGTTATGAAATTGGTTTTTCAATTAAAAACTATAGAAATGTAATAAGAATAAAAGTGGTTCAAATTTGCATTTCCTTGTTTGATGTTAACGCGATGTAATTGAATATATGCTAGGAATTTTAAAAAATAATTTAATAGAAATACAAAAATGTTATTTAATATTTATAAAGAAAAAACAAATATTGAAAGCACATTTAAGAGATATATTTATTGAATTAAATATATCCTTTTATTTAATGCAAATATTTGTTCGCTAAAGCTATATATGTATTTTTGTTTACAGATTTCTTTTGTTTCACCCAAATGTTTTATTTTCTGATTGTTTATTAGATATTTCAATTTCATTAAGGCAAGGGAATCATTGACCTCTCATAAAAAACTCTTATATTTGTGCTAAAATAATTCACGAAAGTAATTTGAGGGATCGTAAAAAGTTACTTTAAGTAGGGGGAACTGGTGCACATTGATACATCTTTTTCCTAAAAAATTTTTTGGTGTCCAGAAAGCAGAAATTCCAATTTAATTTTCCATGTAGTGTCAGCAAAACTTGTGTAGTGCGTTACAAAAATGTACAATCGTTGTTTTATACATAATTTTTGCATGTAATTTACAAAAAATCAAGAAGAGTCATTTGTATCAATGTGCCCCATCCCCGGGGCAGATTGATACACATCATGGGGCACTTTCATACGTCTAGGATAAATGGAGACAAAATAACACCGATACATATTTTTCATAGAGAAATAGTTAGCAAACCATTTTATATTTATTTATAGAAATTCGAACCTCCCACAATTTATTTGTAAGTAATATTAAAGCAATCAAAATTAAGTGAATAATGATTTGATATTCTGTCTGCTCGTTATATGATTGTTGGCTGTGGTAACACTGTCATATCTGGTATTTCAACTCCATCATTATCTTCTTTCTTAGAAAAGATGAAAAAAAAAATACCAGGTTTTCCGTTTATAAATCGGTTTATAAACAGAAAATAAAGGATAATTATATTAAAATTCTGTTTAAAATATAATTATCCTTTGCTGTTCTGCAGCTTGTTTCTCTTACTTAATATTTCTTATCTCGAAAATACTTTTTCTCTGGAAAATTGATATAAATTCGAGATTTGCCAGGTTGCCGTTCTTTTCTTTTGTTAGTTCTACTAATACTAGATCTTGGGTAAATTCGTAGGTCTTCTGTTTGCAAAAATACTATAAAATGTTCTAATATAAAAAAATAGAGCTATTTCTGTTCAATAAAAACTAACATTAGAAATTTTTAGCGGAAAATGGTTGGATTAAGGAGTGTGTGGTAAAAATTCTAATAAAAGATAATTAAAAAAAATGAAATAGAAAAGATTTTAGTTTGTATCAATGTGCCCCGACATTCACTGTATCAACGTGCCCCATACAGCTATTTTGAATAAAATGAGTCTCAAATCCAACACTTCATAATTTATCTAACAATAAAGAATAAGGAAGTGATAAAGAGTAGCTTTACTTGCCAGGGAGAGTATTCTTTACGCTTGAAAAAACTGGAGCAATTGTATAATACCATTTTAATTGTACATCTCAAAATTACTTTTGACCTACAAAAACAATAAATCACCCTGTACTGCAGATCTGTATTTTAAAGTATTGTGACCAGGCTCTTTTAAAAATGCATTCGCTAGAGTTGTAGGCTGTGATCAATAAAATAAATGCCTTTTGAGAACTTTGTTTATTTGAAGTAGAGTTATAAATTAAATCATTTCTTACAGAAATAGTTAGGGATGGTGCCTGTAAGCATTTTTCAAGAGACCTTCTTTACATGACTGAGTGCGTGAAACGAGAGCGAGGCAATTGAATTTCTCGTTCAGAATTCACACATTGGCATCATAGAATTGGCGAAAAGGAGCATATGAAAAGTGAATGATATCATAACCATGAAATTTTCTGTTACGCTTCAACAATTAAGATGATTTTGAATTTAATGCAGGGCACCCAGAAATGGGCAGTCCTAAAAAAATACGCCAAAAAGAATTCGCGTCAAAATCGTACGTTATAGGTCTGTTTTGGGAGAATGCTATCAAAAGACACAACACAGAGCATGTATATGAAAAGTTTTTATGCAACGAATAAGTTAGACTTAAAATTACGCAGAGAGGAAAATGAAATTTCACTGACCGCAAACATATTCGATCTTTGTTCTTTTTTTATTTGTTTCCAGCAAGGGTGAAATACGCATCTTAATGAATTCTTTTTATCTGACAGCCGTTTTTCAGTAATAAGGCAGATGCTAGATGTTTTTCTTTCTTTTCTTTTGAACGGAAAGTTATTGTGGGATCGGAATGAAACGTTAAGATAAAATAGCTATCTAATTAAAGAATAGTTTTAACTGTAATTTAGAAAAATGTATAATTTAAGAAAACTATATGTGATTCTACATCACACACCCGTCCCATACATTTTCTGTATGTAGTTGAGTACATTAGCATCACCTTTTGGAGCTGTTGTGAAACTTCCTGTAATGACCCTGTGAGCAGTAGAGGGGGTGTATCAATGTGCCCCATGTATCAATGTGCCGCAGTTCCCCCTACTTATTTAACAATGAAACGCGTGTAAGAATTTTTCTTAAGGGACGTTCAGTAGATTTTTATGTTAAAGCAATCTTTTTTTCTGTTCTGTAAATTTTTAAAACACAAATTGCCACTTGTCAAAAAAAAAAAAAAAAAAAAAAAAAAAAAAAAAAAAGGGGTAAAATTTGAGGGGAAATATTTTTATTGTTTTTGTGTATATTTCTCTTACTTAAAATTAGTACACAGGTTTTTAAACTTTTATTTATGATCAGTATAAAGTTCAAATCTTTATTTTTATGTTTGTGAATGAATGCTTAATTGAAAAAAAAATTGAAGAGATTTATAGTGTTTTGTAAGATAAATTAAAACATCGCTAATAGCGTTGTAAATTGTCATCATGTAATTCATTTCTAAATTAATCCACAGGTAAATATCCCAAATTGTGCGATTTTGAAAATTTTATTCATTTTGAAATGTTTGAATTTTTTAAAAGTTAGTTGAACAGTTCCTAGTTGATATCCTTACAATGGCAGTGATGTTTGAGAACACTTAGATATGTAAATAATTTTCTAAAAAAACATGAAATATTTGACGCCAGTATGACATGAAGGTCATCACATTGCCAAGTTTAATTACAGTATTAAAAAAAATATGATTTAAGCAAATTATTTTCAGATAATATAGTATCGTTCATTTAGACATATTAAATCTTATTACAAATTTGTTTCATAAACTTTTCAATGGTCAGTCATAAAAATATTTAAAAAAAATTCACCTTGAGAAAAATTCACGCTTTTTTTTCTTTTTTTTTAATAAAAAATTGTACATTATTTTGTAAAATAATAATAAAAAAGAAATATTTTTTTAAATGAACTGCTTAAATAATTTGACAGAAAATCTTTCAGCAGTACAATAATTATACGATGAAGCGCAAAGATAATAAAAGATCTAAAATATAAAATAAGTTTATAAAAATTGAAATTTAATTACATTTTTCAAGTTATTATGAATAATAGATGAATATTTAGATATATTAAGAAATAATAATGAAATTATATCCTGAAATTTGGATGAAAATGGTTTTTAGTCTTTGTAAGCTTGTACCCTATTTTGTCCTACCTGAATACTATTTGATCGATTACAAAGTGTACAGGCAAATTTTTAATTTTTTCAGCATCTGGTAGAAATATTAAAGTTTCTCTTCGATTTGAAATTTAACTACATTTTTCAAGTTATTATGAAAAAAAGTAGAATAATTAAGAAATATTCAGTTTCATTAGATTATATCTTTATTAAAATATTAAGAAATAACAATGATCCTTAAATTTAGATGAAAATGGTTTTTAGTCCTTGTAAGCTTCTGCTCTATCTTTTCTCTCTTTTATCCTACCTGAAGACTATTTGATCGATTACAAAGTGTGCAGGCAGATTTTTAATTATTTCATCATCTGGTAGAAATATTAAAGTTTCTCTTCGATTTGAAATTTAACTAAATTTTTCAAGTTATTATGAAAAATAGATGAATATTTAAGAAATATTTAGTTTTATTAGATTATTTCTTTATTAAAATATTAAGAAATAACAATGAAATTATATCCTGAAATTTAGATGAAAATGGTTTTTAGACCTTGTAAGCTTCCGCTCTATCTTTTCTCTCTTTTATCCTACCTGAAGACTATTTCATCGATTACAAAGTGTGCAGGCAAATTTTTAATCCTTTCAGCATCTGGTAGAAATATTGAAGTTTGTATAAAGATTAAAAATTGATAGCGATAATCACAATTGATATCAGGATTTATATTTCCTTATCTTACATATACATATAAATTTTAAGAATTGGCAATTTTGCTATCAAAGTTTTGTTAAGCTAACCTGTAGTCGTAACATAGAAGTTCTTGGAGTACAGTTTTCCTAGAAAAAAATTAGTATCTTTTTATTGTTTTAGTGCGTACTGAAAAAAACATTTCATTTTGAAGCTTCAAAAAATGAAAACTATTAGAAAAAGTGTGCTAAACATTGAAATATTATAAAATAGATTTATTAATAATAAAAAAAATCATTATTTATTTTTTTTCTCGAAATATAATGTTTTATTGTTACTAGTTTTATGCAGATAATACATTTTATTCTTCATTAGTCTATATATGATTGTATATCTCTTTCGATATATTAATTTATTACACTAAAATAATAAACGTTTATCTTTTACATTACACAAATAATACTATTTTGCTTAATCTCAATTAAACTATATTCGGAGTGAAAAAAAATATAGTTTATATAAATTATGGAATAAGAATTTTATTAGATGAAAGTATCCTAATTCATATTTTTTATAACTTATTAAAAAATATTTAAGCATTTTGAGTTAAAAAGAAATTAAAACCAATCGAAATTTAAAATTTGTTATTAAATACAAACATATATTATACATCGGCATAATCCTACATTTTTTGGATTATTTTCTATTGAATTCAAGAGACATAAATTCCATAGAAAGTAAGTACGTCATAATTTAATGAAGCATAAATAAATCATTGTGAAATTCCGCGGGTATTAAATTTGAAAGGCATTTTCGCTCCAAAGAGCAATCCATTTTACTAGCTTGTCAAGATGACATCTATTTCACCAAGTGCAGATTTAGAGAATGACATTTTCACTTGAAGAATGATTTAAAATGGAACTATCTGTCTGATGATTTCAAAGTTTCTAAAAATTGTTTTGAGAAATGCGGTGAGAAATATTAAACTTCATTTCATTAGTATTCCTTTTAATTCGTTTAATGTATTGTTGAAATTTTGAGAATTACCTAATATAGCTTTTAAATTTAAACAAATTCATTTAGTTTGATTTATAGAGAGCTGAACTTTCACCCTGCAATACTCATTTTTTAATCAAATTAAATTATTGCTTTGAATCGAATAATGGTTACGAATGTAAATCTTTTTTATGAATTATCTAAAGAATGAAAACTATTAGGAAAGATATACTAAACGTTGAAATATTACAAAATAAATTTACTTATAATTCAAAGAAATCATGATTTATTTTGTCTTTAAATATATTTCATTGCTGCTATTATTATGTATAAAATATATTTATTCTTTATTAGTCTTTATATAATTGTAAATATCTTTCGATATATTAATTTATTACAAATCAATAATAAAACTTAGTCTGTTACAGTATACTACTAATATTTTGGTAAATCTCAATTTAACGACATTCGTAATGATAAAATAAGGTTTTTCTAAATTTTAGAATAGTAATTTTCATTGATAAAAGTATCATCATTCATATTTAAAAAAAAATTAATAGTAAATAAAACATTTTGAAATTAAAAAGAAAAAATCAATTAGGATTTAAAGTATATTATTTCATAAAAAATTATATTATCGGCATAATCCTAAAGGTTTTGGATTATTTTCTATTGAACCTAAGATATATAAATTCAACTGAAAGTAAGTATGTCATAATTTAATGAAGCATAAATAAATCATTGTGAAATTAAACGGGTATTAAATTTGAAAGGCATTTTCGCTCCAAAGAGTAATCTATTTTATTTGCTTGTCAAGATGACATCTAAGTGCAGATTTAGAAGATGACATTTTAACCGAATAAAAAATTAAGGCTTATCTAAATTTTGGAATAAGAATTGTCTTATGTAAAACTATCCTCATTCATATTTTTTATAATGTATAAATAGTAATTAAAACACTTTAAATTAAGAAGAAATTAAAACCAATCAGGATTTAAAATAGATTACTTCATACAAAATTATCTTATATATCGGCATAATCCTACAAGTTTTGGATTATTTTCTATTGAATCCAAAAGACACAAATTCCACAGAATGTAAGTACGTCATAATTTAATGAAGCATAAATAAATCATTGTGAAATTCCACGGGTATTAAATCTGAAAGGAATTTTCGCTCCAAAGAGTAATCCATTTTACTAGCTTGTCAAGATGACATCTATTTCACCAAGTGCAGATTTAGAGAATGACACTTTCACTTGAAGAATGATTTGAAATGGAACTATCTGACTGATGATTCCAAAGTGTCTAAAAATTATTTTGAGAAATGCTGTGAGAAATATTAAACTTCATTTCATTAGTATTCCTTTTAATTCGTTTAATGTATTCTTGAAATTTACAGAATTAACCAGAAGTTACCTTTTATGTCTTTTAAATTAAAAAAAAAATATTTAATTTTATTTATGGAGAACTAAACTAGTACCCTACAACACCCATTTTATTTCTCAAATAAAGTTATTGGGTTGAATTAACTGATTGTTATAAATGTAAATCTGTTACAGGAAAAATCAGAACAATGGAAGGAATGGGTTTCGGTGTAAATCTGCAAAAACGTTTCAAAAGTTCAAACATAAGGGAAAATGTTATGGGCAATGTGTCTTACTAAATCTACATAAACGGTCGGTAAAAGGTTAATAGTATATGATATTACATAGTAAATGATGATACTAAATACGGGTTAGGTTCCTTTAGAAAGACCCCCACGAAGGGCACCCCCCCCTGGTCCTATATCCCTAGTGTAGATAATCGGACGACAAAATATACACCATAGTAAATGATGATACGTGAAATAAACTACAATTTTACGCAATAAAAGCAAGGTTTTTCTTAATAAATATACAGAGCCAAAAAAAATATTTCACAAATTTTAGATTGGGCGTTAAGTCTTATGTGCTTTCTGCGACGATGAGGTCTACGAATGGAATAAATTAGCTTTTAGCGGCTGTACGTGATTAAGATGATTAAGGCACTTCTGCGCAGAACCCGTACTTACTGTCTCTCGGATTCCTTTATAATTATGCGTAATATTATCACTTGCCACAGTTACTCATCTTGGTATTATTACCAAGAACACCTTACATAAAACTACATATATTAACTGAAAATCCTAATTTCAAATTTATCAATTTGAAGAGTACTTTCTTTAATTTTTTTTTAAACCGTTAATATTACTTGAAGCAAAAATGTATTGCATGGAATTTGTTTTTGTATATAAAAGTGTGTACTGAGTTCATATACATATACGTACATTCACAATATCTCCCTAGATAATTATTAGATATTAGCATATTAAATTTAAGTCATAAAATTTTCATAATGCAATTAAAAAGTAAATGCTTTATTTTAGTTTTGACAGCACCAGTGGCCGAGAGGTTTGGACCTCTCAACTGGTAGACGGCAGGTGCTGGGTTCGAACCCAATCGCGGTCGTCGGCCCAACCGTTCGGAGTTTTTCGTGGTTTTCTTCGAACCTTGCGTAAATACGGGTTAGGTTCCCTTAGAAAGACCCCCACGAAGGGCACTCCCCCCAGGTCCTATATCCCTAGTGTAGATAATCGGACGACAAAAATAAACCAAACTAAACTTTATTTTAGTTTAACATATTGTTTTATCATCAATTACTTGAGTAATCCTTCTATAGTAAAAAAAACTAGCCTTAAAAGGAATGACTCTTGGAATGATGCTGATGTGGAAGATTTCCAGAACTAACGAATCCGGGTTGTCCACTCCTTCCATGAGTCGAATAGACCAATCAGAAAAGGGCTCCGTCTATGCATCGCCATATGGGTTACCATAAAGAGAGGAAAGGTTACCATCGCCAACAATCGCCAAGTTTGTCGCCAACTTGGCGATATATCGCCAAATTTGGCGACCAAAATTAGTTGTCAAAAGTGACGCCAACTTGGCGATAACTGTAATATTTCGCCAAATTTTTAATTTCTTTACAACACCAGTCGTTTGATACATCATTTGAGAGGTTTGCAACTGCTTATTCATATAATGGATGTCTTGTGTTTTATCGCCCATTGTGCTTCCCAGGGGGGACACATTTTTATTTTCTTTACAACACCAGTCGTGTTACACAAGATTTGAAAGGTCTGCAACTGCTTATTCATATTATGGATGTCTTGTGTGTCACCCCCACACTCTGCTCTCCCCAGGTGGGGGGGGCGGTCACATTTTTAATTTCTTTACAACACCAGTTGAGTGACACATCATTTGAAAGGTCTGCAACTGCTTATTCATATTATGGATGTGTTGTGTGACATCCCCCACTCTGCCCCCCAGGGGGGCACATTTTTAATTTCTTTACAACACCAATTGTGTGACACATCATTTGAGAGGTCTGCAACTGCTTATTCATATTGTGGATACCTTGTGTGTAACCCCCCCCCCTCTGCCCTCAGAGGGGGCGCATTTTGTAATTTCTTTACAACACCAATTGTGTGACACATCATTTGAAAGGTCTGCAACTGCTTATTCATACCATGGGTTATTGGCGAGCGCAGCAGGCAGGGGTAGACAATAATTTGGAATCGCGAAGCGATTACGCGGGGGGTTGGCGAGCATAGCGAGCAGGGGGGCGGGGCCCCCCTAGTATATTTTTAAATTAATAACAGTTTTACTATAACACATTATTACATTAAATGTATAGTTTTGTAAGTGTATTTAAAATATTACTTTGCATCAGAAATTACTTTCCAAATAATCTCTTTCATTTAGATTGAAATAATAACTCTTTAATATATCTTGGATACATTAAATAAAGGAAATAGCAAACTATTTTAGCAGAAATCTTTTAAAAAATTCCCTTTAACAGACAATGGGAAGATCAAAACGTTGCTCCTTGGGGAGCCCTTTTCAGTCATTCCAAGCTGCAAAAAGTTTCAAAACTGAAGAAATTTTTTGCTTGACGGAAGTTTTTAGTATATATATATATCGCAAATAAAATTTCTTGAAAGTAATTTTATGGTGAAAAGAATGGCACTAATGAAAAATATGGGTTCTCAAATTTGAATAAAAAGTGTTCAATTTTAAAAACTTCAAAATAGCTCCGATCCAAAAGTTCTGAAAATAGAGAAATACATTTACTCATTTTTGATTCCATGGCTGCGTTCAAATATAAATCACTATTATCTGCCCCATGAATTAACAAATTAAAGTAAAAATATACTGACATTTGTTTATCGCTCAAAATTTTGATCAATAAACATTTAATTGATTATTTATTAAGAGAAATAGCAAAATTATAAGTAAAATACCCAAATCGAACGTTTTTATGAGAAGAGCATTATTTGCAATAAAAACATTTTAAAATACAGTGCATAATTTAATATTTACATTAATAAGTATCTTTTATGCCGCCATGAATAGAAAAAACAATACTGGGTACAAAAATATCGTTTGTTTGGATTTGATCGCATATGCTGTTTTAAAATTGAGAAAGCAATGTGTTCATTTTTTATCCAAACATACTCAATTCGATATGAGTATTCTATAGATTTGATACTTACTCAATTTTGAATACTTCATTTTTTTCTGTGAAAACTGGTAATTTTAAAATTATAATACACATGGTATTTGTTGACATATTAATAGAGTGTATATGAATTATATATTTAGATTAAATAAAAATATATTTTTCAAGTATTAAAAAAACACATTTTTTAATAATATATTTATAAACATACTAGAGGTTGCGTGGGCCCCGGCTTGGCCGGACCGGCAGAATCGTTTCAAATTTTCTAACAGGTCGGGCCGACAAACAAAATGAACGGTCCGGGCCGGCAAAAAAATTGGACGGGCCATACGGGTCAGGCCAGGCTCATAAAAAGAAATTTCGGAAAATTTAAATAGAAGCGATAAAATATGACCCATTTTCAACGAAATTGGTTTTAAACGAGAATAGGTATAAATGTGCGTCACGAGCCATACTAGTTTGACAGCATCAATATAAAAATGAAACTTGTACAGTGTAGAGATCGGCATCGGACAGTTACATTGTGTGTAACCCGTTTATTTTTTTAGCTGACTCGCGCCGGGGTGAGATCAAGCTAACATTATTTTTCTACATATAGATTTGCCGGACCGGAACTAGTCTTAATTGTTCTTATGATTTGTAGGGGAGACAACATGATTTGTAAAATTATTAACAACGATAAAGAACTTATGTTAGCTTAATCTTTGGATATATACTTTTTGACGGTTTTTAAATTAATTTCTCAATAACGCGAAAGTTTGACACATTTTCAGATTAATTTTCAATTGTAAAAGTATAAAAGTGATAAGCCTGATTGTTGAAGGGATTTGGAATCGAATAGCGTTTTTCATTTTTGGTAAATAAAATACTTGTATAACCTTGTTGAGATACTATAGTTTCTCAAATGATTGCAGGTTATTCTCCCTTTCCATGCTATCGTTTCCAGAAATTCTATTCAAAACGCTAACTATGACGCTATTTTATTTGTTTGCAGTATTCTTAAATTGCTTGTATCAAAAAATGGATAACGCCAATTGATTATATAGTTTCTGAATGAAGACACCTGCTAATTCTATACGTTTCTGTGAAAAAAAATGAATTTAGAAGTATATCAGAAAGGAGCTTCTTTGAATTAACGAATGAATTTGGACTTAAAATCTTTAATAAAATGATATAGAAATATTTTTATAAATCTTCTTTTATTAAGCAGCTTCAAAAGTTACGATGTTTTTAACTTTCTTTCTTTTTTCTTTTATTCTAGGCCATATTAATCTTTTAATGAATCTTTATTTGACTGTTGAAAGCCTAAGAATCTAAGCAATCATTAATGTTGCTAATGTGTATTTCCTTTAAAATATACTGTAAAATCATTCCATAGATATGTATGCAGTAAACTTTAAAAGAATCTTAATCGTATGATAAAAATCTGAATTTTTAGGAAATCGTAAGGGCTTAAACAGAGCCGGGTCTGTTTTCACTAATTTTTGTACGGGCCGGGCCCGGGTCTGGAAATTCCGGCCCACGCAGCCCTCTAAAACATACAATAAACTAGCAAAAAATATGTATATATTTAGCCTGAACTAGCACATAACAAGTAATAAAGGGTCAAGTGAGAGTATTACTTGCGCTTAAAAGGTTAAGTACAATAAATTTATCTATTATTAACGGAATTATTTAAGAGATCGTTGGTGACAGAAAGTTAAGACTTTGTAAAAAACCATTTAATGTAAGGTTGCTTATAACTCTATATACTAGAAAATTATGAATGGCATACCATAAAATTTCAAACAGAAATAAAGCTTAAATAATATCAAATATTGCTATTCTGCGTAATTCTTTTTTAGTCTTATTCTGATTTGCTTGTGTTCAACTAAATAGTGTAAAGACAATAAAAGTACTGCATAGTCAAACTTCCTTTGGCATTTCATAAAAACTAAATTCAGCATAGAAATAGACTTCTTTTAACAGTGTATCTAAAACAAAACACTTGTTAAAAGTTTAAACTTCCCATTGTGTTAAGTGCGCTCTGAACATAGGTCGAAAATTTGCAACGCCCGCCGTCTTAGTTCGTGCCGCGTTTTATCGGACAGGCTTTTAACTATGTTTAAAGAAAAGGCAAACGTATTGAGAGATCTATTCGATGCAAACTATTTAAGAATCACATTGTATTTATGTGATAATTTTTAATTAAAAGAGTCTGTTTTTAACAAATTTATTGCTTTTACTAGTTACCCTTGGCGACAGGTTTGGTCTCCCTTGAATGAATACTAAGCATTAAATCATATTGCTTTTATTCATAAATTATTTTAACTTGCCAAATTAGAAGATTCTGCTAGAGAAATAGACACATATGTCATATATGCACCACATTCGCGCAATTGCGACAAAATAGCAATTATATGTGCCTCACATGGTAACCTGGCTATTGTTATTTATTGGTTGATAAACTTTTTGTTTGTTTTTATTTTCTTTTTTAAGATGATATAAATTGTTTTATTCTATAATTATTAATTATTTTTTTACTTATCATTTCCTTTTTAAAATAATAGAAATTAGTTAAAAATATGTCTGTAACTGGTATTTGAAAACGAAGTTTTCGCCAAATTGGTGTCAGAAAAATAACGCACCAATACGATGGATATCTGATACCTGTACTGATAAATCAAGAACTCAGTATTTTTATACAAGCCCGGCGCAGATAATAAACCATTAAATATTATACCCATGGCATTTTTTTCGCATTTCATTAAGTTCAAAATTCATGAGTTTTATTTATTTTTTTAAGTAAAAAGAACCGAAAAAAAAATAAAAATAATGATATTTTGGAGCTCTATAATTGCAGCGAAGGTACAAAACAAATAAATTCAATTTACAACAGCCTAAATCTTACCAAAGGACTTGTGCACAGTAACCCATAAAATTCTTTTCATTTGGATGTTGCCAATAAACAATTAACAAATAATCGGGATTTTTGTACCGCATATGTTAGCGTAATATACATATAGATTCTGCTCTCGGGTATTGCATTACAAAAATACATCATTCAAAGTTGTTATCTAGGTTTTAAAAGGCGGTGGTACATAGAGTACGCCACCCCTGTGATTATGTGTGTCCGAACTGTCGGTGTCTTCTCACCGTTACGAACTGATGTATCCGTAAGTATCCTAGGCTAGAGGTTTCACTTCAATCAAAGCATTATTTAAACTGATATAATTCTATAAATATAATTCTACAGTAATTCTAATATTATAATTCTATATATATAAACCAGTTTAAATAAAAGTTAAATTATGATTAATACTGCGAATGCTTATATGCCACTCTCTCGCTTTGTATATATATATATATATATATATATATATTATAAAGGCCAAACATATTCTGTGCGTAACTCATACCTCATTTTGCGAATGGCAACGCTTTGAAATTTGAAATTAAATTTCGGTTTTGCAATTTTTCCTACTGCAAATTTTTAAACTTCCAAAACTCGTACATTTTGAATTTTTACACTGTCGTATAGCGAAAAGTGTACTTTTAAATGCAATTTATTTGAAAACAGTAGCTCAATTTAATTTTGAAATATTAAATTTTGTAGTTTTAATACCGTTTTTCTAAATGTGGCAACAGAAGTACTTCATGTCTATTAAAAACAAAGGATAAAAGCTGAAAAAAGCAGGTTACAGTATCTTTATGTTGCAAGGTGAATTTTTGTTTAATTTACAAAATTTCATTGATTCTTTAGAAAAAATATAAATAGTTTCGTATCTGTTTCAGTTAATAACTTCGAGACTTCAAGTTTTGAATTAAAATTATTTCAAAATGATCAAATTAAAATACCGAATTTTAAAAATAGATGAATACATATATGAAAAGTGCGTATTTAAATTTTAGATACGGTGAAAATGGTGTCAGGTTTAGATTTCAGAGTGAAATATTCTATGACTGAGTCAAAGTGGAATAAATTCTGCTTTTTTTTTCATCTTGGAATACTAGCATAAGAGCTTTAATTCAGAACTTCATCATAACATATGTTTATTATTTTTATGGCTTACATGAACGATTCAATTCTAATTTTAACTATTTCTACAACTGAATTTTATAGAAACAACATTTTGTTAACTTTAGGTTAAACATATTTTTAAGAGTTATGCTTAATAATATTAGCATAATATATTATTATCATTATATTATAATAATAATATATTTTTTATTGTAGCTAATTTTATAGGTTTGTTATAAATCAATGAAACAGTTTCTTTTTAAACATTTTCTTTCGTCAAAATTCGACGCGTTCTGCCTTGTATATATAATGTGCGTATATAAAAGTATGCCATAATGGTACATTATTTAGTTATTTTTATTTGCATTTTTAGCCTTTTAAGAGAAAACAACATTGAATTTTTTTCCTTTTGCTTGGTTGTGTTGGTGGTAGTGGTAGCGGGGAGAGACTGTACTTTACAGAGAAACTTTACACTGTATCTAGATGAATAAAAAAGGAATAATGGTTGTCATCTGATATTTTTGAAGTCATTATAATCGCAATTGTGAGAGTCAGATTATTCTTATTTTCCTGTTTAATTTAAAATATGCACACCTGAAATTTTATCTCAATAAAAACGTTAAGCGATTAACATGGAAAAGGACTTTTTTTATTTTGTCGATAAGACTGTACATTTATGAACAATTATAATTTTATCCCTATCTTTAGCAATTTTGGAAATAGTTTACATTTACCACTGATTCTTTATTATTAAGTATAAAATTAAATTAAAACAAGGTTTAAAATATGTTTTTAGTTTTAACTAAAAAGATATGAAAATATATACTTAAACAAAGTATACTGAAATGAAGAAAAATATCTCCAAGCCCATGGGGCTATTTTTTCGAAAGAAATAGAAAGCTACTTATAGTTGCTCTTTCTACAAATACTTTTGTAATGCATTTGATTTCGCTAAATTTATTCTGATAACGAAATACGCATATTCTCTAAATGTTTATTTTGATTAAAATATGTTATAATTAAATGTATACTAGACTTGTTTACTGTATATTACACTAGTGAATTTTCTTCGTGTTAAAAAAAAAGAATAATATTCGAATAATGTACTCAAATTCGCCAATTAATTAAATTTGTTACGTTAAAATACAATTTTTGCGATGTTTTTCCGTTTATAATAATCACTGGAATGTAATTTCCGTGAGTGCTCTTTTAGTTGTACACAAATTAAGTACATTAATATAAACATAATTATTTTCTTTCAATCTTATGGAACATTTAAGCAAAATTTATACAATTGCCCAACACATTATTGTATAAATATCGATCCATTGACAGTATTTCTAAGATATTTACTCTTGTGTCCGAAATTTGACTGTAATCTTTAACCCCTTATCTACCGACGGTACTCGTAAGCACAATTAAAATTACATATTATAAAATTCTTTTAATCCGTAAGTTAGTTGTAATATTGTAATTACAGATACATTACTTTATCTTGTTCTAAAAGTATTATTGGATACACAAAACAAAAATATTTTTAAAAGGATGATTTCTTTTGCCTTTGTATCTTTTCAGCTTTCTTGGCGCTGAGAGAGGGGGATGGGAATTTTTCATTTCAAAAATAGTTCTGTAATTATATTGTAAGAACAACATATTTGTAAATTTTTTAATTCTACAAAATATTAAGAAAACAATTTAAAATAAAAGATTTAAGGGTTATAAATGTTGCACACAATCCTTGTAAATTCAAATTTAATTAATCCTTCTAAATCCTCCAATCCTTCTAACATCCTTCAAAAATTTATCAAAAGATTATGTAAATCTTTTAATTTAGTTTAAACAATTTTCGTAACATGCTTTTGAATGTGAAATTTGCATGAATTCATATTGCGGTAGATAAAGGGTTAATAGTCTGATGGTAAATGATAAAAAGCCAACTATACATCTTGAAATTACTATTTTTTATTAAAAAAACTATAATATGCATTATGTTTCATTGCACTGTAAAAAAGTGACAATGTAAAGTTTCTTAATCTTTTAAAAATGCATTGTCATTGGGCAAAAATAAAATAAAATAAATAAAAACTCCTACTAAGTCCTCAACAAATTATCTAGAAGAAAGTTACTGGTACTGAATGGGTGGAAGCCTACTTTTAAATGACGAAAGTCTACTTGTAAATTATGTATATAAAAATAGCTTAGGGGGGCATCTGCATATTAAAATGAACCCGCACTTCATTTTCTTGAAAGACAATACTATATTTTAAAGGGTTTATTTCTAATTTTTGGTTCAAACTATGCCTTGACACCAAATTTGAGGTTATTTGAATAATAAAATTTTGAGTTATAAACCTTCAAAATTAAGTGCTTCCCACGTTAAACTACATTTTCATATTTTTAATAATATTTCCTGAAATTGTACTTCTAATTTTTTTTTTTTTTAAATGTAGCAATCTGTATTATAAAAGCCAAACGTATATGTGCGTAACGCATATGTCATTTTGCGACTGGCAAAACTTTCAAATTTGAAATAAAATTTCGGCATTGCAATTTTTGCTACTACGATTTTTTTAACTTCTAAACATCGCGCATTTTCAATTTATACACCATCGTATAGGGAGAAAATATATATTTTATGTAATTTATTTGAAAATTGTATCTTAATTTATTTTTGAAATATTATTATTATTACTATTATTATTATTATTATTTAGTTTTTAATACCACTTTTCAAATTGGGACAACAGGAGCACTCCATTTCTATGAGAAGAAAAGGGAAAATGACAAAAAAATGATTACTGTATCTTTTTGTTCCCATTTCCTCATTAAAAAGAAAGAAAGGAAATTTAAATATATTCTGTTGTAAATACCCGTGAATTTAAATTTAATTTACAAAATCTGATTTGCGTAAAAGAACATCAACAGTTTAATATTTGTTTCAGTTAATAAAATTGACTTCAAGTTTTGAATCAAAATGATTAAATTAAGATATCATTTATTTTAAAAAAGTGAATATAGATACGAAATGTGCATTTATGAATTTTGATATGGTGAAAATGATGCCGCGTTTAGATATTACGGGAAAAAAATTCTATGACTGAGTCAAAGTTGAATACATTTTGCTTGCTTTCATTTTGAAATATTAGCATAAGAACTTTAATTGATAATTTTATCATAATAACAGTCCTTTATTATTTTTTAACGCTTACAAGTACGACAAAAGTTTAATTTTATCAATTTTTACAACTGACTTTTATAGAAATATTATTTTGTTAAATTTAGGTTAAATATGTTTTTTTAGAGTTAGACTTAACAATATAAGGTGCATTTTTTACTGTAACTATTTTTATAAAGGTTTATTATAAATCAATCAAAAATTTCCTTCTTAAACATTTTCTTTCGTCATAAGTTGATGGGTTCTACCTTGTAAAACTAAAATACTCAAACATAAATACATTGAAGTTACAATTTTTAAAGTTTTATGATATGAATTATGATTTGTTAAATTAATATTTAAAAAAAACTTATGAATTGCAACCTACAAAAATTTTTGGTGGATTTAGATTTATTAAGTCCTACTTTATGGAATTCCAAAATTTCAAAATTTTTACCCAAGTCATTTCAAATTATGTTATTTTTTTTAACCAACAATGTCATTGTGTTTGTGTTTTCTTTTACTAGAATGTTAACACACTTCAAAAGCAATATATTTTTCTCCATTTGCAATAACATTCAGATTAAAGAAATTTACACTTCATGATTTACATTTATGCCCTTAAGTATTAACTTTTTTAAAAAAGGTTATTTTTTTTTCGAGACGAAAGCACTAAAATATATTAATAAAAATTTCCCTAATGTAAAACTACTGAAAGATGTCAGAAATATACTAGC
Organism: Maratus speculifer; assembly: GCA_964019185.1. Taxonomy (NCBI): domain Eukaryota; kingdom Metazoa; phylum Arthropoda; class Arachnida; order Araneae; family Salticidae; genus Maratus; species Maratus speculifer. The sequence continues at coordinate 214,228,608 of OZ025297.1, read as the reverse complement.
ATATCCTAAAAAAAATTAAAATATAATTTCCATTTGTTAAGGAAAAAATGTACAGTACCTTAGGAGATATTGTGAGCAAATCAGATTTATTCAACGAATGAGATTTTTCGATACGCAGTAACGCTTTAAGCAATTCACATTGAGAGGCTTTTTATTATAGAAAGTTTAATATAAGTTATCAAGATGCAGAAAAAAAAGGAATAGAAAACTGCAAGATAGAATGTTACAACTTGTCACAATTTTTTTCATAAAAAGCTCTAAATATAGAACAGTTTTTGCTAAATATTCAAATTGCATTAATAGAATAGCATAATAAGATTTAATGCTTTTGCCAGAAATTGTAGGGGAAAAAATGTAAAAAGTGGAAAAAATTTACCTTACATAGCATATAATTAAATTAAAATATCGAAAAAAAAAAAAACCTTTTGCTCCATTAAGTAGAATTTTTTTTCAAACAAATGTATTTTATATCATCATTTTTTGAAGAAGGTTTCATTCTAACAAAAAAGATTACAATTCTGAATGAAATGAGTTTTCGAAATCGTCAACCATCTCAAAAATGTATAGATTTGATTTTCAATACGATTTTTTTTTAAAACCAAGAAAATACTTTTTGTGATACTATATTTGTAATTACAAGATAGAGAATTTGTTAATACGAGACTTTGAATGTAGAAAAATGTATGTTATTTCATGAATTGAGTTTTTAAATTATTGCAACTAGCACTAATGAAATACGAACTCCAGTTATAAAACACTAATTTTACAGGCATTGATAAACCCAAAAAAATCTCGTGTTTGCAATTTTACGTTTGAAGAAAGAAACATAGCATAAAAAACTTATCTTTAGGTATAAACCTTTCCTAATCCTATTGATATATAGTTAATGATACACATTATATTCTCTAGAAGATAGAACATTCAACTGGCAATAGTACTTGTTTTCACCAGTCTAAAAAGTAACCCAATGATTCGTAGGGAAAAAGAATCACGATATTGTAGAGATTTTCGTTCACGTTGTTAAATCCACTGTCCATGTTTATTTATTTTTATTTTTTTATCCTTTCAACTTTTGATCGTGGCATTTTTGTATGTGAGGTAACGTGAAAATAAATTGTAGTTTTTAATGTTTTGAATATTCGCAAGAAAAATTTAAAAGTTTTTACCGTTAAATAAGCTTTTAGTGCAGAAGAAGTTAATTTACTTTTTTTTTATATTTAAAAATAGTAATCGGCGTCCGTATTATATTCCGAAAGGTGGGGTGTTAAAATAACATCTTTTAACGCTTTAGTTAACACACACTCACGCGCTTTTGCGTGATATGGAGCCAACGTTAAGGAGCCACACACGCACCAGCGCGTGATATGGGGTGATGTCCAATAGCTAGTCACGCCATGGCGCGGGACAACCTTTCACTGATTCTTTGTTATGGAAAGTAAATCGGCTTCTGGTAAAAACCCATTTCTACAGTGCGGCATTATCTATCGTCACATCTTTACGTAAGCGGCAGCAACGTGTTAAAGAAAAAAATCCTTATACGTTAATAACATTAACACTAGATATTCAAACAAATTAATTGGAGTTTAACAAATATTTCATTGTGTGAAACATATTGAATGTTAACTAATAATAACACATTGCTCAGTGGTGCACAAAACAATCTCTCGAACGAGATGCAAACGTAGTCTTTCCATTTCATATTTTCCTGAAGACGCCCGCAGAAGACGGCGCGAAACGTTGAAAGTGTATTTTATTTTAATATGTACTAATGTATATTAAAATTCCTGTTTTGTGCACCACTGAGCAATGTGTTATTATTAGTTAAATTTTATGGTGCAACTGTCCTATATATATTTATATTGAATGTTGTTTTCTTGCGTACTATTAAATTCGCATTCATATGACAATAGGCTAGGGAAGAGTTTTTGGACATGTTTAGAAAATATTATTTTAAAACAAGAATTAACTGATATTACAATTTTCTGGTACTTTTGCACTTTATTACATATGATACTTTTAGAAAAGTAACTTTTATTTTAAATTTAAAGAGTGGTTATGTTTAAAATAAAAGAATTGCAAACAATGTAAAAAGAACTAGGTAAACATTTATTTTATTATTACTAAATGCCTAAACATTAATGAAAAATATAGTAAATGCAAATATACATACTTATATTACTACATGTAAACAGTAACATAAGTATATGTTAAAACAATTAATACGCAATTAAAAGAAATATACTATTAGTAGTACACAGACCCGAAAGGGTTAAAATATTTTTGTATAACGTATTGTTTTAAGAAAAATGAATAAATTTTCATCTGCCGTTAAATAATCTCCTCTGAAAACATAAAGAAAAAGACGGAAATTGTACGTCAAATGTGGAAAATGCGGTACTTTTGTGTGCGATTAGTTTTAATAAATATTTAGATCTTGATGCAATAACGGTACATTCTTATGCAAAAATACATGAATCTCAAATTTATTACGATTGTCTGTATCAAATTCAGTTTTACAGAAATAACATGACTGCATCCTAAAAAAATATATAATGAACACGGCATCTTAGAATCATTACTCATCATCGGATATCATTGAATTAATTAAGATAGAAATTTAATAGAATAGGGAAAAAATATATTATTATGTAATAATGTTTTGATTCGATTTTCATAAAATTTGAAGTGACTCGATGCAAGTCTTCAACGATTATACATATATAAATTATCAAATCATGTGGTTGGATAATTTTTGTGTTGTTATGTGCGGGCAGACAAACGGACGGGTGGATCAGGTGATGATAGTAAGCGACTGTATTTAAATAAGTTCGAATGCATCGAAAAAGACCTTCTTTACTCTTAAAAAAAAAAGCATTTTATTAGAAATTTAAATGCTATAGTCTTAATTAGGTTCTGCTCTTTCACTTTATACCATAATATATATTCCAAACTAATTTCTAAACACCTATTAAGATAAGCTAAAAAAAACTTTGTAAAATCACCATAAAAAGAGAGAATTAAACAGGACGCGTTTCGAGCTTCAAAAATACAGCTCGTCATCAGCTAATCCAAACACGTGTTAAATGTGTCAAATTTCTGCAGTTAAGTTAATTCATTTATCTGAATCAGAAAAATCATGCTTGAAGATTTTTTTTTAAATCATAATTACTGAGTAAGTTCAAGTACAAATTTTAAAACAAATTGCGTATATAAGTATATTTGTTTTTCTGTATGAAGATCTAAAAACTAAATTTGTGCAATGTTTAAAGGGATTAAAAAATGTAATAAATTTAATTTAATAAATTAATATGTGAGTCGTTGGCAAATCAATGTGACACCAGCATTTATCACAGACCTGTTTTCTTTTGTAATGTAGACTGTACATTAGCATATAGTGTATATATACACGTGTTTAGATTGGCTGATGACGAGCTGTATTTTTGAAGCTCGAAACGCGTCCTGTTTAATTCTCTTTTTATGGTGATTTTACAAAGTTTTTTTAGCTTATTTATAAATTTATCGCCAGTGATTTCGGTGTTTCTCAATATCTATTAAGCTATTCACATGTTTGCACTTGTCGAAAAATTGTTAGTATCTTATGCGTGTTTTAGATGACATCTTTTAAGCAAATAATCATATTTTAAGTATATTTTGACATTTCTTTTAAACATGTATTATTATAGTACATTTTAGAAAAAGAACATTGCTTAAAACCGTTTTTAAAATGAAAATCAAAGTGCTCAACTCGGAGCAACTCGTAAAAGTAATACTACCAGGTGTACGAAACATAAAAAAATAACTGTTTTATAGTTTTTCATAATTAATTAAAATTTTATCTTGCCCACCAATTAGTTCATAGAGAAATTTTATATGGAAATTGTCAGATAAATCTTTCGAATAATAGAAATTTAATTTTCAGAAATCCGTATGTTCTGCTTTTGCACTACTTGCAAGCTAATGTATAATAGCTAACCAGAAATTTCAAAAAAATTAATTATTTATAGCAAGTTTTGTAATTCGAAGGGTTTTTTTTGGCTAAGCGAACATTTAAATACAAATTTCTTAAATTTGTGTTAATTATCACATAAACTTATTTATATTTGATGAAATTTTCACTTTGTTGTGAAATATTAGTCGGAAAAAATTTGCATAATTTCTAACAAAAACTCTTAAAAGCTTCATTATTTATAGAAAATTTTGTAATTCAAAGTTTTTTTTCTGGCTAAGTGAACATTCAAATATAAACCTCTTAAATTTCTATTCAATTAATAAATTAACTTATTTATATTTTTTGAAATTTTCACTTTATTGTAAAATAATGATTGGATTTTTTTAATTTATTTTTTATTTTTAATTAATTAATTAATTTTTTTGTATAAAAAAATAACATAACACATTATTTATTGTGTAAATGTGTCAAATTTTTGCAGTTAAGTTAATTTATTTATCTGAATTAGAAAAATCATGCTTGAAGATTTTTTTTAATCATAATTACTGAGTAAGTTGAAGTACAAATTTTAAAACAAATTGCGTATATAAGTATATTTGTTTTTCTGTATGAAGATTTAAAAAATGAATTTGTGCAATGTTTAAAGGGATTCAAAAATGCAATAAAAAATAATTTAATACATTAATATGTGGGTCGTTCGCAAATCAATGTGACACCAGCATTTATCATAGATCTGTTTCTTTTGTAATGTAGACTGTAGATTAGCATATAGTGTATATTTATTTACCGGTAAGGAAATGTGAAGTTTAAAATAACAATATAAAAGCATGAATTGTTACAAATAATTTTAAATTGTGCATAAATAACTAGCAAACTTTTCCAGCTACGATGGTATTTTTCTCAAAAAAGAAAAAATAAATAAATAAATAAAAATAAAATAAAAATAAAATAAAGAAATATAAAAAAATAAAAACTGGAATTAAACAAAATATATCTAGTAAAGATAAAATAATCAAAATGAATGTCATAGTCATTAAATTAGACATCAATTACGTGACTTTTATAAATCAAGAAGTTAATAATAGTATTTTTGCGTTCTTTGATGAAGGCTGAGTGTACGGTTGAAAGTATTAAGAATTATAGTAAATTGACATCTTTTTAAAGCTTTTTGTCATCTTTTGAATAGTTTGCACATAGTGTAATTATAAATAATACTATTTAAAGATGAATTTAGTACTCTATTAATTTATTTGACATGAAGTTCGTTTGGAAAAGGAAATAATTGCTCTTTTTTTTTAAATATCAGGGAATGGTACACTTCATCTAAACAAATAAAACACTTAATAAAAAATAACTATAGAAAATAGCTATAGTCGCAATCAAAGTAATACACAAAATATAGAAACCAATTATTTGTAGCGAATCCGATTATATTCTGAAACAAGTAAGAAAAATCATGCGTTAAGCATAGACTATGAAGCACGTTCTAACACTTCATGAAATCCTTAACAAAACTTCGTCATTTAGGGTAATACGGTTACTGTATATAGCCAAATATATATTCTAATACTGTTGAAAAGCCCTGCATTTGATCTGTCATTTTATATACTATATACTATATAATGACAAAATTTAGTTTAGTAAGAAAATGTCTGACATATTGAAATTTTTCTTTGAGAAATTTATACTAGTCGATGGAAACATACTTGAGTACTTTCGTTCAACCATATAGTTTACCTTGTCATTATAAGTCCTTTATTATACGTCAGTATTAAGCTAAAATTCATTTTTAACAAAAACATTCTTAAAACTACTAAAATCACATTATAAGAAATTATCATTCATTGGCGTTCATGTATTCAATTCTTTGCGTGGCCATGTAGATCGTTCTATTTATATTCTACAAACATTTCTTAGAAAAGTGAATGCAGTTCAGCGTAAAAATGCAGAACTTAAAAAAAAAAAAAAAAAAAAAAAAAAAAAAAAAACGTTTAAATAATTTAATCTTATATTCTGTAATCTTTGCGACCTCTTTTGGGTAGCCCTCTATATCAACTATATTATTTATACACACCATATAATATGCATAGATTTAGTGAATCTTAAACGCACATATCATAATTAAAATGCATTTCAATCATCAATCAGCCATTATCGGATATATGTACAGTACTTCGGAAAGATACTATTTGGAATCATTTGTATCCCTGTAAATGATATGTACTTCATATTATGCATGACTGCATTGTATAATTTATATTAAGCCTCAGCTATAGGTATCAATTTTATTAACTCTTTCCAACAAAATGTTTATGCTTTCAGTTTGTCTGGCCGTATGTCTGTCTGTCCATCTGGCCGGATGGCCGTCTGTCCGCGCTTTAACTCTCGTAAATATAGTAGGATTGTTTTTAAATTTTTGGACGTTATTGAAGTGTACCCTAGCACAAAGCCCAAAACAAATATTCTCATGATGTGTGAACATGGGTCGGAATACTTGGGTCACTTGACACCTCCTTCTAATCACTGCGGAAAATAGCAAAATATTTACATAATTTACCAAGCCAGATTAAAACATGCTTTCGAAAAAAGTTAAGAATTTAACTGCAACATTTGATGTGTCTTTTTCATATAAACGAGTTTATATTTCGACACCGACATGAACTATCTAAACTAGATTATGCTCTAATGATACCGTTATCAATATCTATAAAATTTTTAGACTTTTCCAACCTTTTTCTTTTATTTGCAGTGTTATACAGATATGGCTATAAATTTATAATCTGCATAATTTATTGATACAAATGAAGAGAAGTGATCAAAATATCAATATTACACGTGAAATATTTTTATACAAAAAAAAAACTTAAAAAAGAAATATTAGTTACGATTTTAAAATATTAAATATTAGACTTTGTTAGATAATGATTAAAATATTAATAATAACATTTTGCATTTGCTCCACATGATGTGTGCGAGTAACAAGCGGAACCTTAAAGAAGTTCCGTAAAAATGTTATTGAAAATTATGAGTTCTGAAAGTAAATTAAAATTGCTTGCATTTCTAACTGAGTTAAATATTTGATTACTTTATGCTATGCTAGCCCTTTGCGCAGCAAAATTTGAGTTGTGCAATTGAAATGATATTATACAACTGTTCTAGTGTTTTCAACCGAAAAGTATAATCTCCCTGGCAAGTAAAATTACTCTTTATCAGTTTCTCATTCTTTCTTGTTAGATAAATTATGAAGTATTGGATTTGAGACTCATTTTATTCAAAATAGCTGTATGGGGCACATTGATACAGTCTTTGTTGGGCACATTGAAAGAACCTAAATCCTTTTCTAGTTCATTTTTTCTTTTTCTTTTATTACTTTTTTTTTTACAATGCACTCCTTAATCCAACCATTTTTCGCTAAAAATTTCTAATATTAGTTTTATTGAAGTGAAATAGCTTTAATTTCTTTATAGTAGAACATTTTATAGTATTTTTGCAAAGAGAAGACGTACGAACTTACCCAACATATAGTGCTAATAGAACTAATTAAAGAAAAGGACGGCAGCCTGGAAAATCTCAAATTTATATCGATTCTCTAGAGGAAAAAGTATTTTCTACATGAAAAGTGTTACGTAAGAGAAACAAGCTGCAGAGCAACACAGGATAATTATATTAAAAACAGAATTTTTAATATAATTATCCTTTATTTTCTGTTTATAAACCGATTTATAAACAGAAAAATTGGTAATGTTTCATCTTTACTAAGAAAGAAGATAATGCAAGGGTTGAAGTACCAGATATGAAAAAGTTACTACAGTCAACAATCAGACAAGGAAGAGCCAGAACATCAGGTCATTATACATTTCATTTTGATTGCTTTAATATTGCTTACAAATAAAGTGTGGGTGATTTGAATTTTTATAAATAATATAAAATGTTTTGCTAACTATTTTTCTATGAAAAATATGCATTGGTGTTATTTTGTCTCCATTTTTCCCAAATGTATCGAAATGCTCCATGAGGTGTATCAATCTGCCCCGGGGACGGGGCACATTGATACAAATTACTTTTTTGATATTTTTAAAATTACATACAAAAATAATATATAAAATAACGATTGTACATTTTTCTAACACACTACGCAGGTTTTGCTGACATCACATAGAAAAATAACTTGGAATTTCTGCTTTCTAGACACCAAAATTTTTTTTAGAAAAAAGCTGTATCAATATGTCCCCCAGTTCCCCCTATATTGTTTCATTCTTTTTATCGGTTTTTGTGACCCAGTTACTAATTCACCCTCATACCGGACATTTCAAATTTTTTACCCCCTACAGATTAATTAAAATACTAGAAGAAACATTTTTCTTTAATTTTAAAATATATATTTATTTTTACAAATAATGTTTAATTAAACGGAAAATTAATATAAACTGTGACTTGATTTGAATGTGACAAATCTTAAAGACATTTCATTCCTTCAACTAGTTGCCCCGCCCAGTGTTGTTCGGTCCCGTAATGATATTCTTAAGTAAAAAATAAAATTTGTATCGTAATTCCGTACTGAGAAGAGAGGGGGGGGGGGAGGGTAGAGCTTGTGAAAATTTCCAAGGTCGGACTCTTGTTCAGTTAGAAAGTTATGTAAAATCATGGGTTACGGTTTTGGATTTTTATTTGCCTCACACTTTTAAATTTTTTATTCAAAATTATATAAGTAATTCGATTAAACATTAAGTATATTTTCAATATTTTAATTCTCTATGTGTCATCTTTAGATAATACATTATAAACTGTAATACTGAACACGAAATAATAAAATTGCAAACGATTCATATTATATTGTCTTTTAAAAAGGTTTTTTTTTTTTTTTTTTTTTTTTTTTTTTTTTTTTTTTCAAATATACAGTTATGCTTTGTGGATTTTTAAAGCGCAGACATTTTGTAAGTTTAAATTTGTATGTTTAAACTTTTTTCTTTTTTTCGAATTTAGTGAGATTTGTTATAAGTAAATAAATAGTTTTTATTAAAAAAAACTTAAATCTTAAAAAAGAATTATTGGAATATGTACAATGTACATTTTTTATTAATGTTATTATTCTTTTTATAATTGAAGTTTCAACTTAGCTCTACCGAGCTACAAACCAGGGACCTTTTCGTACACAAAAATGAGGTGTTAGGCTAAAAGGCGACAAATAGTTTTAATTGAAGGTGTAAATTACGGCTCCATATCAAAATGTTTTTTTTATTTTTGCTTTTTTATTTATTTTTTTAATTTTAATTTTAATTTTAATTTTTTTGAGAGGGGAGGTGCAGGGCGTTGCGTTTATTAGCATAAAATTAGTTTGTATATTTTGTGGCAAGTTTCTGAAATTTTAATTGATTATAAATATAACTAAACCCAAACCTTTCGTCAAATTTCACAAAAGCATGCTTATTTACTGTGAAAAATTTTTAACCGAATTGAAGAGAAACCGCATTCAAATTTCTTGGTTTCTAAATGATTTTTCGAAGTTTTTACACATTTTATTTTGTTAAAAAAAATTATGAACGTCCGAATGTTATGTAATTCTTGTAGGTGATGTGAATCTGGTTTATTGAGATATTCTAAAATGATTATAGATGAACATGTACGTTTAGTTGCTGTTAACGTAGACAAAATATCTTATTGATGGGCCGCAAAGTGACTTGTATTAAACGGAGAATTTGAAGGGTTAGAATTTCTATTTTAAAAAACAGTTTATGTTATCCATTTCAAAGGGGTTTCAGATTCATAAATATGTTTATAAATATAGAACCGGGAACCGGCAGTGTGGCAGCAGCTGCCGCTACCTACCACGCCACTGGGTCGACCAATAATAAAATAAAAACAGAAATACAGTCGAAAATGATTTTTTTCACGATATTCTGATACGTTAATGAGTTTGTACACATGCGCACGTATTTTCTTGACTAGAAATCAAGTAATTGACTTTTTAATGAGAGTGAATTTCGGTTGTTAATAAATAACTCAAATCATTATAAGAATTTTAATATTCTAAATCTCAGGTATATTAGGAGTGGCCTTGGACTATCTTTACACGACATTTGAATACAAACACAGTTTGTTTGTTTGTTTGTATGTATGTCGGCCAATTATCTACGCTATGGGATATAGGCCCTAAGGGGTGGGTTGCCCTCCGCGGGGGTCTTTCTAAGGGAACCTAACCCGTATTTGCGCAATGTTCGAACGGTCGCGATTGGGTTCGAACCCAGCACCTACCGTCTACCAGTTTGAGGTCAGAATCTCTCGACCACTGGTGGGGCAAAATATAAATACAGAGAAAGAACGATTTGTTTTTATTTTATAAACATGACACTGGTTTTGCTGTAGTGTGCAGTAATCTAGAATCGAAAGGGTATCGGAATATCTTTATATCTCTTATTATTTTATGTCTCCGACTCTTCCAAATTTATGAAATGAAATTAATGAAAATGGTTTTTAAGGAGATAGTAGAGTGATTGTATTGGCAATCAGACATATACACTATATAGCTATTAATCACCGTGCCTTTTCTCTTTTAGACATTTTGTCACATGTTTAAGAATATACTTGTCGGATATTTCTTGAAATTTAGGTTACAAAGAATACTTTTCCTAAAATTTAATAACGTTTATTTGATAAAAAGAAAAATTAATGGGGCAATAAAAATGAAAGAATACAATATTTGGAACCACCTTGTACATTAAAATGCATGAAATTGTATATTGCTGCAGAATACAGATATTTGAATTATGTAAAACATTTTTGTTAGAATAGATTAAACATTCATAGGGATATGCCGTAAAATGAGGTAAATGGAACGAAACTTCCTGGTCATACAAATCAATTCATTATAAATATATGTGATGGTATTTTTAGTTGCCATTTTTTATAAGAAGTTATTAACATAAAGTGTTGGGAAATTCAGTTTTGCCATGTTGGCACCACTACTGGGGTATATAAAAAAAACTGCAAGTGGATCCTCAAAAACCTAATTTTTTCAACATCTTCAAATCTTTGTAAGTGACTGCAGTATTTTTCGTATTCTAAACCTAAGAGTAGTTAGTTTTAATTAATGACAGACCTGTAAAGGATAGGCTGTATTAAATTCTACATATTTTTAAACTACATAATGAAAAAGTGAATAATGGCTTGTAACATCAAAGGTTTAAGATTTACGGGGTGAATCGGAAAATGTTTTCTCTCATGGTTTATTTTTCTATACAGTAATAGGTTCATGTAACATCTGGAAACATATGTATGAATATGTATCGTAACAATATTTTGTTTGTTCCAGTTACTTGAAGATATTAAAAATAACAAGAAATTACTTAGTTAAACAAAAAAGTCAATGCCCAATCCAACAGACATGGAACACACAATAAAATAATTTTAAAATGGCAAATTGCTAAGAAAAATTGCACGGAATTGTTTTCTGACATCCACAACATTACACAAACATCTCAAAATGGAAAACCAAGTAAAAAACAGAGAGATGTAAACTGAAATAAGGGCTGGGGATGATCGCGTACTAGTAGATCGTTTAATACATGCAGCGATTGGGGCAACTCAATAGATTCATTTACCCAATGACTACTAGTAAAGGATAACAGAAGAGGGCTCAATTTGTATTAAATTCCAGCTTCTACAATTCAAATATAATTTCTCACAATAAATTTTAATTTTTCTTGAGTTCAAAGTTGTTTTCTAATTTTTAAAAAGGCATATCTTTACTTGTATATAAAATAAAGGCATAGTTTCATAGTAACTATGTGTTCTTATTCCTCCCTTATCATTATTACCTATATTTATTAACCCTAATAAAGTTTAAATCAAAATGAATAAAGATTATAACATTTGTTCCGTTTCACCCCTGTCTGCGGGGTGTATCGGAACACTATTAAAATAATAATAATAATAATAATAATAATAATAATAATAATAATAATAATATATATATATATATAGATAGATAGATAGGTAGATATAGATATAGATATAGATATAGATATATAGATATATATAGAGAGATATAGATAAACAGTAACAAATGTTACGTTTTCGCTTAAAATGTAAAGAACAGAACAAAACCAAAGTTTCTAGTAAAAAAATAAAAATAAAAAAATAAAAAAATCAGTTGTTGCCTTTTTTAAACGTTAAAGTTGAAAAGTGATAAAGTGATCCGATTCACCCCATTTTACGGTAGTTATTAGTTTTCAAAACTTAAAAAAAAAAAAAAAAAAAAAAAAAAAAAAAAAAAAAAAACTTGCATGATTTTAGCTTACGTCATGCAGAGAATTTGACCAAAATTCACGCCAATTTCAAAAAAAATTTTCAGAATGTATTAGAAACAATATAATGCATTTTGAATATAGACTGATAAATGTGAGGCTAAACATATTCTTCATAAAACCGAAGTTCCAGAAGTATCTGACGGGTATATTTTTCAATACCGAACAAAACACCTAAAATTGAGTCTGCAGTGATCACATAACAGATGGATCTGTTTGAAGTATTTTTTCGGAACGGTGGTATTTTTACAATACGAGAACTAATGCTCGGAATTTAATGGAAATACAACGCCATTTATTTTTGGCATTGTGATTGAGAGTATTGAAGTTGTAATATGTATGAGAAGATAATTTTAGGATTGGTACATCCTACTGTTTTCTACTTGTAAGAATCTGGGGTGAGCTTTGCGGTTTTATCAGAAATCGGAAATATTGAATTTACATCTGCCATTATCTGAAATATATTTTACAAGGCGTTTCAATAGCTCCAATTTGGCGGCCATAATAAAGTTTGTCTGTTGCATCAATGTTAAAAAAATACATGTAACCGAAAAGTTGTAGTTAACAAATTATGATTTTTATCTGCATGTCTAATTGTGGAAAATTGCCAAAAAATCACAACTAGCGATTAAATTCTTCCTTGAGAATTAATAATAGGAACTTTATGGAAATCAATTTTAATGGCAATATTGGTTTTATTTCAATTTTTTTAAAATAATTGAATGAAGAAAAGCCTTTACAATTTTTCAAAATAAAACTAAAATAATGAAATAGAAATAATTATCTCTTATTAGTCAAACTTCTTTTACCTGATTAATTATTACTACTTAGTTTAAATTATAAACATATATATTTCCATTAACTTTTTATAGAAATTGCTTTTTCGCGCTAATAAATCTTCCTTTTTCCCTTTAGTAATTACAGTGTATCACAAAAAAAAAAAAAAAAAAAAAAAAAAAATACTAAGGAAGTCCTTTAAATTATTTTTGCTTGGTTTGAAGTACTTTTTAGAGGCATTTAGCTTCAAGGTTGAATGCACAACTTCAATTGGAAAATCTTTGGTAATTTAAGGACCTTTGAAGCAGATAATTGGAAAAACTTTGAGGGCTTTCAACTGTTATTATTCTGTGAAAGCATAAAAAAGTGGCAGATAATGATTGATGTTAAATAGTCATATTTAAATGAGAAATGGTTATGTCAAGATTTTGAATTACTTATTTGAAATTATTGTCACAAAAAGTATATATTTTTTTAATATTACAAATAATAAATATTTAATATATATTACAAGTATTATCAAAAATGTCACCTTTAATATTATAAAAGAAAGCAACATCTTTTATGTGTTTTCTATTGACATATCAGAAATTTTAAAATATTAAATATTATTTTTTATTTTACACAATCAAATGTAAAATGCATATCCAAGTATTCTTAATATAGTCTATCAATTCCAGTTTCTATGAGAATTCGAATGATTATTTATAATTTATAATAGGCAGTTTTATTCAGAACGTCTGAAAAAATGTGAGACTCAGTTTTTATATGGCATTTTCATTTTTAATTCTAAACTCATAATGTCAGTTCTTATAGGAAATAGCGAACTAATATATTCTGATTTATTTTATCAGAAACTGGCTTTCCTTTAAAATAATAGTGAAATAGGATAATTGAAACCATACTTAAATAAAAGTTTAAATGAAAAGTTAAAAAAATAATAAGAAGAAAAAAAAAAGAAAAGAAATAGAAGAAGTGGGTTAATTTTTTGATGTTTAGCAAAGCGAAATGTTAATTATGGTAACTATCGCAATGAAATCAAACAAAATTTAAAATTTCGCCACAAAATTTAAAAGTGTTTATAAATTTGTTTTATCTGCCTGACTTAACGTCTGTCCATCCGTGTTTCAACTCTGATACATATAGTTGATTGCCAAGACATTAATGGATGATATTTTATTGCAGTATAACATAATCGATAGTGATAATGAAGTATACAGAATTTACCGTTCACTTTACAGAGATATTTTAAGGAATTATGCTGCATTTCTGTCTATGGGAAAAAATCAAATACTGTGCATTTTAATTATATCGCACTACGGCCAATGTTGCAAATATCAAATGAATTTTCCAAATTGTTTATTTATGCACCATTTTTTACATTAAAAAATGTCTAGTTTTGTTAATGTATTCTGGATGTCTGGATGTAATCGATGACAGATGCATGATTTTTCGATCTCATTTAAAAAGTCATTAATTTAGGGGAGACCGGGGCTAGTAGTAACATTTTCGACATTTTTTATATTAGCCGTAAGATTTGAACGGAAGTGAAACATTTAATGTATCATATCATTAGAGTAAGTCTTGCGTAACATATTTATTAAAATACTAGTAACATTAGTAACATTTTTCATAACACAAAAGGAATTCTGCGTAACCTCGAAATTTGTCAGTACTAACCCCCGATACGGGGCTAGTTGTGACACTATTGGGGCACATTGTGTCATATAAATGCCACATACAAGTATATTGTAATATATACAAATTATGTAAGAAAGATGATTAAATGGGATATGTTAAATCAAGAATTAAAACTTTATTCATTTATAACGTTCGTAAGCCCCACCAGTGGCCGAGAGGTTCTGACCTCAAACTGGTAGACGGTAGGTGCTGGGTTCGAACCCAATCGCGACCGTCGGCCTAACCGTTCGGAGTTTTCCGTGGTTTTCATCGAACCTCGCGTAAATACGGGTTAGGTTC
Organism: Maratus speculifer; assembly: GCA_964019185.1. NCBI lineage: Eukaryota > Metazoa > Arthropoda > Arachnida > Araneae > Salticidae > Maratus > Maratus speculifer. The sequence continues at coordinate 214,213,599 of OZ025297.1, read as the reverse complement.
CCTTAGAAAGACCCCCACGGAGGGCATCCCACCCCTTAGGGCCTATATCCCATAGTGTAGATAATCGGCCGACATACATACGACATATAACGTTCGTAACACAATAAATCATTTTCATGTTTTAATAATATTGTAAATCAAATGAAAATAAAATAGTTAAATTGTTAACCCTTGTGAACTCCTAATTCTATATAAAGATATTTTTAAAGACACTTAGCAATAAAAATAAAAAAAATCTGTCTTAATCAGAAAAGAAATAAAAAGTAAGCCAACACTAATCTTTGGCCATGTTGATGTTTGAATCGGGAGCCTAACACAAGGTATGGGCCTATATCCTATATTTATAATCATTCATTGCCATAGCTTGTTTCAGAGTCTGATTTGCAGCTAATAGAAATATAATAAGGTTCAATTTTGATACATTTGACATGTGGCCATCTTTTACATGCCATGCATTGCACTCAGTCTTCTCCGGGTCTCCAAGCAAACCAGACATAAGCAATTTTAGTCATCTTCAGAGCTACCCAATACTTGCTTCTCCATTTTTTCAATAACCTAGATGTAGTTCTTTTTATGCACTGCTTGGCGTTTCCATAAAATTTCTTTTTTGCTTTTTCTTCTTCAATTTGTTTTCTGCGTTGTTTTGCTTTTGGTTCTGCTCGAACTTTCTCTTTTACATTAGTACTTGTTAGAATGACAGATTTCAAACATTTATGAATAGATCGCTTTCCTTTTCGAGGTCCTGCTTTAGGAAGAGATGTTATTTCTGTAAGACTTACCACTGACACATTGCTATTATCAGTTGTCATAGAATCATCTAGTTCAATGAGATTTCTTACTTCAGAAGATGGTCCTGAAATTTCAAGATCACTGATTAAAGTTATTGCTGAAGTGCTTGGTTTATTAACAGTTACATATTTACTAAATTTTTTCATGGTTATTCTGGTATTTAACGCTCTCATCTCCGATAGATAATGGTGGATCAGTTACTGAGGAACATAGGAAGTCTTTATCTGTAAAAATGTTCCTATTAAATTCCCAAATTCCACTACGACGAAATCCTGCTTGAATATTTTTTGGAGTGGCAGCACTACGAAGGACTATTTTGTCAATTCCTGGTATGTCGTAGATCGACACATTGCTTCCAAGATGCGATTTCAACCATCCACATATAATGGATATTATCATTTCCTTAATTCTCTCCCGGCTGTTTGCGATTCTTTTATTTTAACTATATATTTCAAATTTTAAATTTAAAATTTTAGTTAATTTCCTGAATGAATCATGTGTAATCGAGCGTAAAAAGCATTAGAAAGTTGTAATATAAATTAAATGTTTTTGTAATACAATATTTTCTAAACATCTCCAAACATTGTTCCTCAGCCTATTTTCATATGAATATTACTTGAATAGTATGCAAAACAACAACATCCGTTAATTCTCAGACAATAAAATATTTGTTAAACACTAATTTATTTATTTGAATAGTTAGTATTGATATTATGAACGTCAAAGTGACTTTTTTTTTAAATAAAAAAAAATCCGACCAGAAAGGGTTAAAAGTCAATATCCACATTTATTTATTTATTTAATTTTATTTTTTGAAAAGAAAATGATGTAAATGAATGAGAACAAAATGATAAAAAGAATGAATCGCAATAAAATTTATTTCGTTTAAAAAGCATATTTATTTCATTTCAGTCTGTTTTAAATTTTTTTTCTAAGTTTTAGCACATTATAATAAAAGATTGATCTTTTTTTATGCATAATTGTATAGTTTATTTTATTTTTAATTCTTTATCATTTTTTAAACAATCCTCTTGCAAACTTTGTACACTGTAAAAAAATTCTTAAAAACATAGAAAAAAAGAGAAACTTTTTGAAGATTTACAATAGTTTCCTGTTAAATGCATTCGATTGAACTTTTTAGTTATCATTCTACACACATTTTTTAAAATCTTATACCCAATTCCTTTCATGTCTTTATTTAAAGATATTTTTATCTTAGTAATTTTTTTTAATTCAAATTACACACTTTTAAAATTCATTTTCAACTTTACCAGAAATATTAAAGAATAAAATTTAGTTTATTATTATTATTATTATTATTATTATTATTATTATTATTATTATTATTATTTATTTTTCTTCTTCTTCTGCTTCTTCTTCTCCTTATTATTTATTATTATTATTATTATTATTATTATTATTATTATTATTATTATTAGTAGTAGTAGTAGTAGTAGTAGCAGTAGTAGTAGTAGTATACTATTATTGTTATTAATAACTTTGTTTGTGCTTATGATGGCCAATAATCTTCATTTGGATCTGGGCCCTATATGGAGGGGATGTCCTCTGTGTTGGTCTTTCAAAGGGAACCTAACCCATATTTAAGCATGAAAATCCAAGGTATTAATAATTTAGAATAATATAGAAATTGAAAAATCATCTGATCGTCCGCTGAATCATAAAATACATGGTTTGTACTCAAACGCAACAGCTCCTAAATCTGAGCAATAACGATTTCTTAAAGTATTGCGAGAACTCAGGATCAAACCCAGGGTGGCTAGAAATAAATTGCGTTAGAGTTTAGTGATATAGCAGTTCAAGTTTAGTGATAAAAGAGGTCAAGTTTACTCATAAAGTTCATTTCATTTTTTTAAGTTCATTGAAGATTGAATGATTCACTAATTTTAAAATCTAAGTCATATTAGTATCATTAAAATAAATCTATAAATAATAAGTAAATCTATAAAATTAAAAAAAAGTAATTCTATAAATAATTTATAAATATATTGTGTACTTTAAACAATGTTAATTTACAGTCTATTCAAAATTTCCACAATAACATTTATTCTATGTAAAAGAAGCTCGGCTTTTCTAATCCCTGTAATTTTAATAGTTAAGAATGGACTTTACACTGTAATTTACTCTATTAATATTGAGACAAGTTCAGAATTTTTATTCGTAAATTTGCTAAACAGTGTACAATGGAATAAAATATAACAGTTTAAAATCTACATACCGTTTTGTATGACGTTTAAACATTAGAAACTATGATACAATTATCCCGACGGTTTCAACCGACCTACTCGCTCTTTTTCAAGGGAAAATAAAGATTTGAACTGACAAAGGCACGTTACTCAGCTCGGTGAGAGATTAAGGTAAAACACGAGGGACAAGAAAGGAAAAGAAAACATGGGGGGGGGGGAAACTCAACAAGAATCGCCCCCCGCGGTAAAAACAGGGAGAGGGAAGAAACACAGTAAGAGGACAACATAATATGAAAATATATTAAGACTGAAAAAAGTAAGGGTGGGTTATTTAAGCTTTAGTAAATTAAACCAAATACTAGGGATAGTACAAGACATATTATCATTACAAACATCCTGTTGACGCTTAAAAATCTCAGTAGGCTCTCTAATTAAAGAAATGTAGGGGTTATGTTCACGGGAGATAATATTAGCTTTATTAAAGTCAATGCTATTGATTTTATTATCAGCATATAGCTTAGAGGGATCATAATTTGTAATTACCCTGTAATTTTACATATTTCAGCTAATAGATTACCCGTAGATTCTCTGCAATTTTACGAATTTTTTTTTAATATTGTGCATTAAAATCAGTAAATATAGATGATTCGAATAGGAAAATAAACAAGAAAATTCTGAGTTGTGCATAAAAAAAAATTAAATTCAAGCATTTGAACACAATTTAAATATATTTTTATGCATGTTAGTGCTGAATGTTAAATAAAAACTGAATCCTGTCTAAATATATGCAACACAATATATTGTTTTAGTGTATTTTAGAAACGTATATACAAATATTTTAGTGTAAATTAGATGTGTAAATAAGACAGATCAACACGAGGAAAAAAAATAAGAAAGAAAGAAAATAAAAATTAAGTAATCATTTCCCATTGTTTGAAGTTTTATATCTTCTTTTTACGTGTCACATTCTATTTTACTATATTCGACTGTTATTATTATTTTTTGAATAAATTTTAAATTACAAATTTTACATAAATAAAATCATTAAGTAGCATTCTTTTGAGTTTAAAATAATTCACAAAGAAAGAAGAAATGTTTGTTTATATTGCTAAGGGATTCTGTTCTTCTCAATTGCACTGTATCACAATTATTCCGAAAAAAGCTATTTACATGAGTTTGCTTTCAATAAGCATTGCCATTTAAAGTTTTTATTAATTGGGCAGAATACATCTTGTTTTTTGATACAAGGATTATACTAATTCCGTGGTATTAGAAATTAACTATCTACTGGTGTGAAAGGAAAAATATTACTGGCGCTGAGTAATTAAATATATTAATGAAATTGGATTCATAGGATTTATCAAAGTCATATTTCGTTCCCATCCTTGTGTAATGCCCGGTATGTTATTATAATTTTTTTCTGTTTAAGAATTATGTAAACTTTTATCCATAAAAATTGGTTTCATCATAATGCGTGAATTTTTATCGAGTAATTTAACTTACATAATTGTGTAATTCAAATTGATATGACTGGTGTAATATTACACATTAAGGAGACTGTTTACTTTTTTAATTTTAATTTTAATGAATGATAAATATGCGGGTCTGCTGTGTTTTCTGTGTGTGCTACATAAAACTATGCCGATATAGTAATGAATGTTTACATTTTAAAAGCTAATCAGAACAGGAAAAAATAATTAAATTTGTTTAAATATTATGAAAAGTGAAATAAATATACAGAAATATAATGTACCGACAGATAGAAAAATATGCCATTTTAAACAATATATATATATATATATATATATATATATATATGTGTTGTTTAATATATATATATATATACTTTTATAAATATAGCCAAAGTAATTCAGATATTACCATTCAATAAACCAATGAAACCAGTATTTTTACAATCATCTTATTGAAAACAGTTGAAGTTTGAAGTGAAATAGAAGGCAAATTACGAAAATAATGAAAGTTAAATGGATGCACACAAACATAATTTCTAATAAATAAAGCCCCTATTTTTAGATAATTCCTATAGGTATATTATTACAATACCAACTAAAATCCAATTTTGGTAGATCCGAAGTCATAACAATGGTAAATATTTCCAAAAATATGAAAGAAGCAGCAAGAATAAAAAATTGAATAAATACATCATTTAATGCGCTATGCAGCATTAAAGTAATATATTTTAATTTTTTTAATAAGGTTAATTTATGCCAAAATAGGCCTAAAGTGAAATAATCCACAAAATCGCTGCAAGAAATCATGTTATCTTATGATAATATAATTAACATAAATAACATAAAAGATTAAACTATCCCTTAATGTCCCTTAAATCCCCCTATCCCTTTATATATATATATATATATATATAAGTTAAATTTTATTCAATTCATAGCGCCGTGTTTATTGATCTGTCAAAAAATAATATCACGAAACACGTAATGACATTTTGAAGAAATATAGTAAATTTTATCCTAATGATAACCAATATTTAAAAATTTAGACTCATTGCAATATGTATTAAGTTACTAGAAAATCATTATGGCTTCGTCATTACTTTAAAAAATGGAACTATCATTATATTTCCTTTCGTTGAGGTCTTAAAAGTACATTTCTCCAGAATTTAGAGTAAATACAAGATTATTTTTTAAAAACATCATTATTATTTTGTGGTTTATTCTTTTCGTGTTCTGATGTAGTTTTAAGAAAAATAATAAAAACTCACATAACTTCTGAGTCTTTACAATTCCACAAAAGAAACTTTTATGATCACTTTATTTTTTTTCCAATTCAAGATAAAACTAAGTAAAATGTTTTCACTACTTTACTAGCATGATTAATTTTTCTGCACTGTATAGAAAGAAAAAAATGAGGATCATTTATGTTATCGCATTGGAAGTAACACTGAATTTAATTAAAAAAAAAAAAACATCGAAATATTTAATTTATATTGATTTCGTGTGTGTTCTCGTAAAAATTGAAAATTTTTGAAATTTAGTGTTCAGACATAATCTAATATTTATGAGACAAAGGAAATATTATCTTATTATTTATCTTCTATCTAAGATGAACCAGTTCATCATTGGCACTGTAACCTTAAAGCTACGTGTCTGCTTGAGCTATTGGCGAGCTATTATTTTTTTTAACGAAATAGTCCTGCATTGTTTAATCGTCTTAGAAACTCTACATTAAATTGCGAGAACTTATTTGAATAATAGAATTTTTTTCCCATCACATGCATTTTCTTGTAAATTCCTGTTTGTAATTAAAAAAAAAATCCAAAGTGTTTTTTATTTTTTATTTTTTATTTTATTTTATTTCTTTATTTATTTTTTGAGAGAGAGAGTATGATTAAAAAATAAATAATCAAATGGATAAATAAAACTTTTCAAGATTCATTTTTAATGAAGTAATGAAAAAATTTACAAATGGGAATGATTACTTATCAAACAAACACGTTTTTTCTAAGAATGTGTAAATATACCACTTATAGGGCACATCAAAGAAACAGTAAACATCATAAAAGTACATATTTTCTCCGAAATATTAACAAAGAATACAATTGCACTAAGACATAGATTTTATGTGCACTATATAAACTATGTTGATATAGTAATGAATGCTTACATCTTTTAAGCTTAACAGAATTGGAAAAAATAATTAAATTTGTTTAAATATTATGAAAAATGAAGTAAATATACAGAAATATAATGTGCCGACAGATAGAAAAATATGCCATTTTAAAACACAGAGAGGTACATAACTACAAATTTCTTAAAATAAAGCAAATATACATATTTATATATATATGTAATTTAAATTTTGTTTTATACAAAATGCCATGTTTATGGATGTGTAAAAAATAATATCACGAAACACGTAATGAATTTTGACTTAATCGAGTAAATTTTATCCTAATGATAACCATAATTAAAAATTTTTATCTCATTGCAAGACCTATTAATTCACTAGAAAATCATTATGGTTTTGTCAATACTGTAAAAAATGGATCTATTTTTATATTTCCTTTCGCTGATGTTCTAAAAAAAGATTTCCCCAGAATTTAAAATAAATACAAGATTATTTTTGAAAAACATTTTACAAAAACTCATATAACTTCTGAGTCTCTACAATTCCACAAAATAAACTTTTATGATCACTTTATTTTTTTTTTCCAATCGAAGATAAAACTAGGCAAAATGTTTTTACTTTTTTACTGGTATGGTTAATTTTTCTGTACTGTATAGAATGAAAAAATAAGGATTATCTATGTTATTGCATGAGTTTAACACTGAATTAGATTTCACGAAAGAAAATCGAAATATTTAATTTATCTGATTTCTTATATTTAATTGTAAACTGAAATTATTTGAAATTTAGTATTTAAAAAAATCTAAAATTTAAAGAATAAATTCATTACTATCTTAAGTTATTATCTTACTATTTATCTTCAGTTAGAGATGAACCACTTCTTTTTGTAAATTGTCTTCTTACGAATACATGTCTGCTTGAGCTGCTGACGAGTTATTACTTTTTTAACTCGAAACGCGTCCTATAATTTATTTATTTTATGGTGAATTTAACAAAGTGTATTATTTCAAATATTTAGTCAGGTAGTTTTTTCGTGTCCGAATCAATATCGGAGTAAGTTTTATATTAAAAAAAAATCGCTAAGGCCGTTTTCGATATATAGCCGCATTTTTATTGCGTAGTTTGTTTTATCCTTTCAAAACGAAATTTTTTGAAATCAAAACCTAGCTAGATGGGATTAGAGGCTAAAATTAGCGTAGAAAACTAATCTACTATCTTTTTATCTAAATCGCATGATCAGTTTTTTTATTTATAACAAATAGATTTTTCAGCATTGAATTTTTTTTCTGTCAAAAAAGAATTTTTTTTAATTCAGGTCCTAGTTGGATCTTTTTATCCTGATCGACTTAGTATAGGAGGCTCGTTTCGTGAAAATCTCCCCAGTCTTTTGTGATATAAATTCATAATCGGAAGTATCATTTGCTCGTTACTTTTATAACAAACATATAATGTATGGTAATATGCATGATAGAACTAATTATAAGTTAATGAAAAATATTCGTACTATTTTCGAGATCTATTTCATTTGTCATTTATCAGTGGTATAATGGGTTTTGAGGATTTCATGTCTGCACATTCTATTGAAGCCTTACTCAGTCAAGAATTATTTAGCGCATCGCATATATATATATATATATATATATATATATATATATATATATATATATACAGGGGGTTCATAAAAAACTTTGCCGATATATGGAGTTCTAGCGGCCCGTCCGTTCAACCGATCTAGGTGAGATTTCAGGTATAGTTATTATGAGGTATGAGCTCGGGATTCTGTGAACAGCAACAAAGTGGTACTCATGGTTACAGTTATAGATATAGAAACTCAAAAATTTCCAATGGTAACACCCATTTTTTTTCCGCCGAAAAATGATCAGTGCATGCGGGCAAGGAGTGTTGGAACCGTACGTGTATCACAAGAAAAGAACTCGTTATACACGCTCAAATAACAGTTCTTCAAACGCCCCCCCCCACACACACAAAAAATAAATAATAATAAAAACACGCTTGGAGCACACGGAAGAAATTTGCATATGACATAGATTCATTACACCAATCACTGATTACGACACTCCAAGCCAGTTCGCTGCAGTAATTCTGTATGACGTAATTTTGCAGCATTGCCGTATAGCGGGAGCCTGTTACAGAACAAGTTACAAATCCCGTTGGTATCACTTCCTAAAAAGAAATACGGCCCGGGAATAATTGTGCATGCAATGCCGTACCACGCAGTAACTTTCATGTCGTATAAAGGTACGGGCGCTACAGCGTGGGAATTCATGTCTGCCCACTATACACAATTTTTCGTATAGACATTGCCCGTTAAGGTGAAATGTGTCCCGTCTGTGAACAATAAGTGAAGAGACCAGTCCTTATCTCCATCATATTTGATAAGAATTCGATTAGCAAAGTCTATACGTTGTTGATGGCCCCCCTATTTTCATCATCTGGACTCGTTGGTAAAGGTAAGGAAACACGCGGATTAAAGAGCGTGCTAGCTTTAGCACCGTTGATTTCGGTGTATCTAATACAAGAGATGCACCTCTTACAGTTTCGCGTGTGTCCTGCAGTCTTTATGTGATGCACTTCCATAACAGTATCCTCAGGAAGAACTGGTCTACCACAGGTGCAGCCAGTTTCTTTAAAATCATTTACGAAATCAAAAAAAGCTGCCGGGATACATGAGCAAAGCATTTGGCAATGGTTTAGATGGTAAACACGCAAGGTTTTCGCATCATTCATCCCATTCTGATTATAGAGTTTTACCAATACACCATGAACTTTCGCTGGAAGAATCATTTCGTCGGCATGTGCAAGCTCCCGACAGAAGAACTAACATTCCCATTCCACATTTTATCCGATTTCTAAGCTGACTATCTGGCAAACGGCGTTCCGTAATTGGTGTTTTGCCACTGTCTTATGCAAATTTTCTTCGTGCACCGTGATCGTTTGTTGTTGTTGTTGTTGTTTGCACAGCTGTTTTTTTGAGCGAGCATAACGAGTCCGTTTATTGCGATACGCGCACCGTTCCAACGCTCTTTAAGGTTTTAGCATGCGCTGAGCATTTTGCGAGGAAAAAAAAATGAGCCGAGAAAAGCCGATGAGCCGAAGAAAAAAATGCTTAGCCATTTGAAAATTTTTAGCTTCTGTCGCTATAATCGTAAAAGCGAGCGCCAATTTGTTGCCCCTGATAGAACATCGAGCTCATACCTGTAAATAACCATATCTAAAATCTCATCTCGATCGTCCTGTCATCTCGATCGGTTGAATGGGCCGGCAGCTAGAGTTCGATACATTGACAAAATAAATTTATGACCACCCTGTATACATAAGTTTTGTAGGAAGTGTATTTTTTTAAAGAACATGCCAGTGGTATAAATGATTTTGAGGCATTGCTGTACGAGTTAAATTTGTAAACAATGCAGCATATATTGCTAGAAGAATATGATCCATGTTTTGAAGGACTTCGGTCAGTGAAGGGAACGCTGAAAAGCGGTTAAGCCGTGTTTGATTTTTGACGAGAACCTCGAAGATACTCCCCGTTTTGGTCGTCCATACCCTTACACAAAGTCCAGCTGTATGAGAAAAAAAAATATCAAATCTGCCAGCAGTTGGCTTGCAGCACATAACAAAATCATCCAATAGCATCTGCATAAGTCTTGGATAACGTTTAAACGCAACAAGTTGGTTCCTCATTTTCTGTCCTAATATCTGCGTGTTCTGTTGCTTTCTCGTCGCAAAAAAAAGACTTGTTCCTGAACCAAATATTAATGTGTAATGAAACTTGGAAGATATAAAATAGCTAAAAAGGAAAACAACTTTGGTCGACGTTTGGTTCCATTTCATTGGTTGTTAAATCGAGCATGCATCACAAAAAACTAATCCTATGTGTTTGGTTGAACCAGAGTTCGTATAGTTATCTATAAATTCATAGAAAGCGGAAAAACTATCACGGCTGACGTCTACTCATCCGCCTTCTAAAAAGTTTCCACTGCTGTGCTACAAAATCAGGTAGCGCTGATCAACATCAGTAAAGTAATACTCCGCCACGATAATACCAGTCGTCATATAGGTTACACGACCAGGGATGTGATCAAAATACTGTGCTGGTAAGTTTTGCCTCATCTATCTTATTTTCTATGCGCATCTGCATTGGATTATATATATATATATATATATATATATATATTGTCCATTGATAACAAACTATGGAAACAGCAGTTCCGAAACTGACATGCAGTCACAAAGGCTGCTACATGATTTTTTTTTTTTTTTTTTACTTTAAATAAAAATATTTTACAAAAAGAGCATATTTAAGCTATTTTCTCATTTAGAACATATAGATAGAAATAGTAGTAATTATATCAATTATTTAAAAAAAAAATATGAGCTTTTTGGATCTTTTTACGTCTAATAAAAATCGCATTTTTATGGTTATCTGACAAAGATTAAAAAATGCATAGGAAATTTACTGGGTTTGCCAAGAATGGCCCGTTTTATTTTTAAATTCAATAACTTCCAAACAATGACAAATATTAAAACAATTCTTGTACTAAGATTATGTATGATCTCAGGAGTTTTTTCTAGTGTGATTCTTGATTTAAATTCAAATTTCAGGCAATAGAGGGCGATGACAGCGATTGGCACTCCTTTCAGACCTGATATTTAGTACTTAGAGATCTATTTAATACATTTCAATCTTGCTTTTTCGTATGAGAGGGGCCGAAAAATCGAGACTCGAATTAGCTGTTATTGCTTTTCGCGCCATCTATCGCTCCTATTCGTATCTAAAACTGGAAATCACTGCTTAAAAATTGCTTAAATCATACATAACCCTCCAGCAAGGATATATGTCATTATTTTAATACATGTCACCGTTTGCAAAATAGTGAATATTAAAATCCATCAGTCGTTTTACCCCGAGACACCCGATATTTACTAACCACTACCAATATTTCTAAATTTTATTTCATCAACACTTAAAAAAATGGGCTTTTTCTCCCTTGCTGGGTTCTGTATAGTAAATATAGATTAACTTTTGAGAAGCTTCAATATGTATTTGAAAGTAAGTTTATTTCAGTCTTAATGTAGTTTTAAAAGTAAAGTAATAAAAGACACACATGATTACTTCTGTTTGTTTGAAAAGTAAAGAAATGACAAGAAATTTAACGATTATACTGATTTTTATTTATTTATTCAAAAAAAAAAATGCTGAAATATTTTTATTAACTATTTTGGAAAGTAGTTGTAGTTCTCGGTAGAGAATTAGGAAATCTAATATATCTGAATCTTTTTATTGGTTGAATTCCGCAACTTATTTTATTTTATTCGTTTCCAGATTGGTCCAAGTTTAATGTTTAAACATAGAATACTTCTGTGTTTTATTTTATTCGTTTTCTGATTAGACCAAGTTTAATTCCGAAAACGGAATACTTCTGTTGCCGCAATTGCAAAAACAGTAATAAAAACTTAAAAAAAATTAATATTTTGAAAACAAATTGTGATAAAGATTTCAAAGAAATTTCATTAAAAAGTACATATTTTTCTCTAAGCAACGGTAAAAAATTTAAAATCTGAGATATTTATAAGTTTAAAAATTTGCAGTTCCGAAAATTGAAAAACTGAAATATCATTTAAAATTTCTTTGTGATGGGTCCAGGAATATGAATGTTTAATCCATGTCGTACGTAACAGGAAGCGTTCAGAAGCCGGACTGATTAACTCCATCCAATAAAAATGCACATATTAAACAGTTAAAATTGTCTGGCTATAAACTACTTTTTTTTTATCATTGGTCTAGTTTAATGCACGGCGTACGAAATATGTAATTCGTTATAATCATCCTAGAAATGATGTTTATTATTATTATTAATTTAAACATAGAATTTATTTATAAGTCTTTAAATTTTGAGTCTTTGAAAATATCCTTTTCCAAATAGTCGTTGTAATTTGTTAAATTACATTTCTTTTACCTTTATTTTATTTTTCACTATGCTGCGAAATAAGGAAACAGAACAATTCTTCTGTTTATTTCTCGTCTGTTTTAATTCAATTTTGAAAATGAAGAGATGATTTTACTGAAATATTTTAACTAAGGTAATTTGAAGTGATATATCATGTTGTACATGATGCTGCATCCTGCAGTTTCCATATGCGCAGGTGCTGTAGAGAGATGCCGTTCAGTTGTAAGAAAGAGAATTATATTAATCATATTAATAGCTTAATTTACATTTGTTTTCTACCCCACCAGTGGCCGAGAAATTCTGACCTCTCAACTGGTTGACGGCAGGTGCTGGGTTCGAATCCAATCGCGGCACTCGGTCTAAATATTCGGATTTTTCGTGGTTTTCTTCGAACCTTGCGTAAATACGGGTTGGACTTCGATGATGAACATTCCCCCCCCCCCCCCCCCCAAGGCTTAAATTCCTAGAGTAAAATAATCGGCCGACAGAAAGCAAACCAAACCATTTGTTTTCTTTTTTCTTAATTTTAAATAGTTGTTTTTTATTGCTACTTCGTCTTAACATTTCTTCTTATAAGTGTCCATTTGCATGAATTCTTTATTTGCCTGTATATGTCATAGTATTCATTTTTTAATTTATTTCCAATTGTATATTTTATTTTTAATTTTAAAAACGTATAATAATATACCTTGAAAACGGTAGCAATTAGACTTTGCCGTTCGCTCTATAATATAAATTTATTTTGATTTTCACATTCCGCCAATCAGAAGCGTTATTTCCTCAGTGAATGTTGCATCGTATTTAAAAGAAAAAAAATATTTTTCACAAAATTTAATAATATTAAAGAAATTGCGTGTAATTAGTATTATTTTCAGGAAAACAGTTTATTTATTGAAAAATAATGTTAAGAAACCTAGGTAAATAAGCTAACAGAAGATAATCTATGATAAAAGTAATATCTAAAGCGAAATGTTTCAGCTGAGAAGATTTACGTCATTTAAAAAACAGATAAATTTGTTCCATGGATATAATATATGTTGTTATAACTGTGTCAATGATACAACATACTCACTGACCATTTTTTTTTAAATCTAAATAGACAAAACTTCTGCAATTTATTTAAATATTTTTGGTATAAATAAATGAAAATATTATTTTTCTGTATTACGCCATTTCCATTTAATTATAATCTGTATTCTTAAAAGATAAAGATGTTGTATTAGATTCAGCTTTCTACTGAACAAATTTTGATGCTTATTTTTTTAGATGAATTTATTTTATTTGTAGATGTGTTCCTCACTCACCAATTTTAATTTATTTCCAATATTTTAATACAAATTTTAAGCCTTTTAGGAAATGTCTTCTCATTAATGACAATCGAAGTAGTTGCATCGTTGAAGAAAGAAGGAAAAAAAAAATACTATATTATTACGGATGCCGCTTTCGTATTACAAATAAAAAGATATATATATATTTTAAACATTTGAACAGAAATTGACGTCACTATTTAAAAGAACGTTTTTTTTATTTATAACGTTTTCACATTTAAATATATTTTTCCTTCAGTTTATTCTATGATTGAGACGCTCATCTTATATAGCTTGAGTGTGTGAAATTGAAGTTACAGTAGAGATAAAATGATTATTTTCTTTGATAAGACTAGATATTTTACTGCGAGTGCGCCTGAAATTAAATTTCTTAATTTTGCCGGCACTCAGATAACAAATTCAAGTAAAGAGTGCGTAACTGGTATTGAAGTTATTATTGTAATAATACATTCATATTGTAACTGGCAAACTTGACATCAAAATTGGAGTATATTTATTAAATATACATTCATTATTGTAATAATAATAATACTACTTCTGACAATAAAGTTCGGTAAATAGTGCTGTAACTTTAATGTAGATGAAATATTAACGAAAGTTACCATACCATTCTTCGAAATAGTCATCTCATATAACTATGCACCGCTGAGATCTGCTGTACATGTCCTGGAAATTTGCAAGAAGTCTTCTTTTGGGATGGAGTTCAAGAGCTTCGCCACGTTTCGTTGGATGTAAGCAATATGGTCAAATCTCTTCCAAAGAGAGTTTGAGTCGTGAAAACAGGAATAAGTCTGGAGGATTGAGATCTGGCGAATATGGTGGATGCTCAATTTGCACAACCCCTCATGAATTTCTTTCGGTGTCTTGCAAAACTTAAAACCAAACTTTAAACTGATCTTTTGTTCGTGCATTTTCCTGTTCTAAGTTAAGAACCAACACTCTGAACAAGCATTTAGTAAAGCACATCTTACACAGAACATAAACGACGCTCAACTGAACAATGGCGGGGCTAAGATAGTCAACCCTTGCCTCTATGTAGGTGCAGCGTTTTGTTTCCCCAGTGTTGCCAGATCGATTGTTCTGAATTCATTCACCGAACTTTCTTGTCAGAGGTACACTGTAAAAAAAAATCTGTAGACCTACAAAACTAGTTTTTGTATAACTACAGAAATCTGCATGCTTACTAAAATTTCATCTGTAAACAGGGTATAATATTATCTCTCGCATAGTACGAATACATGAAATATTCTAGTTTCACCTGTCAGCCAATCAGAAAGATTTTTATTGATGACGTAATGCCTATTCATCCAGCAACAGAAGCGTAAAAGGCATCCATGTTGAATTCAATGTTGATAAGGATTTCAAGTTAGGATGTAAGCAAATATTTCTTATTTATGAACTAATTTTGTTATATTTTTGTTTTACTTGATTCATAGTTATTAACACAGTAAGGGCTGTTTCAGTTTGATTTAAAATGTAACATGACTTAGCCAGGTATTGATGGCTAATTTTCCTATTTATATCTGAGAGCTAAATATTTATCACTCCATCAAATGACTTTTATTTACGTTGGTGTTAATCATATTTATGCTGTTTCTCAAATGTCAGTTCTGAAATTATATTTTGAAATTCTATTAAACTTTCAGCCTGCAGTATAGTTTCTTTCATATTTGTAACGAAATTACTATAATTAATATATCAAGTAGTTTCGGAGAGTTTAACAATACTACTAAAAATAAAAAACAGTTGGAAATACAAATGTTAAAAATTCAAAATAGTGTAGTGGCTTTGCTACAATGTTTAAGTTGAATGCAAACATTGCACAATTACATTTTGGAAAACTTTATATTTTTTCTAAGTTAACTATTGTATAAAATATAATAACTACTTAATTAATATAAGCTATTAAACTACCTTTTCCTTTTCTAATTGTTTAATATGGAACGTAGGTGTATTGATGTTTAAAAGCAGGTGGGTGAGGAAAGAGTAGGAAGGAGTGGGACTGTGAGAGGAATGGGACAATAAGATTTCCTCTTTATTTCTCATTTTTACCATTTCATCCAATGGTACACAAGATGAAGTAATAGTAGCCAAATTTTCAGTTGAAAAATGTTCTGATCTGTATAAGCTTGCAATTGTGTAAAGCAAAAGATTATTTCATTAATCAAAAGTAAATTTGCTTCATATACTTTTTATACTTTTTGCACATTAGTGACTCGTTTATACACAGCTGTAATACTTTTCCTCCACGCTAGACTATTTGAGCCTTATAGGTTTGTTTTATTACTGTCTCATATCTCCCTGTCAGTGGAGAAGTACGGGAACTATTTAGAAACTTACAATTTCTTTAATTATAAAATACCTTTTTCATGTTATGTTTATGTATTGTTCAGGGAGATTAAAAAGTTGTTAACCCGCGAGTAGTCGCGACTTTTTCCACAACGTCATTAGTCGCGCTCGGTCTTTTCGCCGCTGGCCCCCCGCATACCAAATAAGTAAAATAAGAAATATATTTCACCTAATATACGAAAATAACATTACAACGAAGATAAAAATTTGCAGTTTTCTTAAATTATGCATTTTATTCATGAGATCTGGAGTAATTGGAAAAAGTAACAAGAACTGACATTAGTGATTTTTACGTAGACTTTTTCACCAGTTTCAACTTTGTTTCTAAAAATGTACCTCAAAGAAAAACAGAAGTGTCCTGTTACTTCACTAAGGTGGTCGAGAAAGCTTCAAAGTCAGCTACTTGGTAGATCTCCGTTGTATTTGTAATGTGATATAAATTAGGAGAAGATAAGTTATACGGGCGGCGAAAAGACCGACACGCGACTACTGACGGGTTAAACTTGCACTCTATAAATTGAAATTTTAGTTTTTGTGTCAAACAAAGTTTATTTTCTTACTTTTGTAAAAAGTGTCCAACACCACTTCATTCTCCCCTATAGCTACCTACTTTTAATAACCAATATTCTTGTTTCATGAAACGCTTTTCTTTTGAATCTTAATCCTTAACTCCTGTTAAATTTCACCGAACACTGCAATATTCAGTTTTCACAGTATTTGTCAGGTACCCTTTATACAACCCAAAAATCTATTTTTCAAATAGTTTCCAAGTAAATATGATTTTTAGTAACGTTAAAATAAAATGCATACAAAAATGCCAATTAGAAGAGAAATTATGTCTAATACACTTTAAGCTTTTCATACATGATCAACGGGTGATTTAATATTTTAACACGAAGTAACTTGCAAAAACAATTACATCATCAGTTAGAAGATTTCAACTTTTAGAGCAGGTAGGGGGGGGGGGAAGATATGCACTTCCATAAATTTTTATTTTTAATGAACACATTGGTCTAAAGTTATGTAACGTTTGATTAAAATATTATATTAGAACCTTAGGCATGGGTCACGATCAATCAATATGTAGCCAAATTATAATTTTTAAAAAGTATTGTTTAGCATATCTTTTCCCCATCGGTAGGGTAAAAGTACGCAGTAACGAGGCAAAGTGTGCAGTGCGAATTTCTCTCGAGAGCCCATTTCTCCTGAAACGAATGTGTTATGCATCAATAAACTTCACTAATATTTTTATAGTCAAACTGAAAATTATTAATTAAACCTAAAAAATAGCAGTCTGGGAGATGGTAAATAGCAGTTAACCTCTAACTGTTCAGACAAAAATTGTTCCAAAAATAATATGATCGGCACTCGAGACCGCTTGATCGTAGAATGAAGAAAAGTGTTGATTGACTCATAAAATTATATTTATGCACTAAACAATATGTAAAATCCTATTATAATAAAAACTCTTTCATTTAGAAGTCTCTAACAATTCTACTAAGAAACCAAACGAATCAAAATTAAACTATAACGAGAGTATTTTAATTGGAAATTAGAAGCTAAATTGTGAAAACTAAATATAGAAGCTATCTGTGAGGCCGTTAACAGGAGTTAAGGGTCAAGACTTAACAGAAAAATATATCATGAAGCAAGAATATTGGTTTTTAAAAGTTGATAAGCAGATACCTATGTTTTATATTTAAAAAATAGAAAAAGGGGGAAAAAGTTAACTAGCTTATTTAGCACATGGTTAAATAGCTATTATATTTTATACAAAAACAACAATGAAAAAATAGTGTATAGAACTTTCAACTATGTAATTGTAAAAAGCTTTGAAACTTGTGTGCATTTTTGAACCAAAACAAATGCATACATTTACCCCATTTTGTAGTATTTTGCTTAACCGGCTACCTTTAATTTTAAACAAATGCGATCAAGGTTATCTACACGATATATAGAAGCTAAGAGCTGCATTTTTTGGATTTGTGAAAATTCAAGCTATTATCGGCAAACGAATAAAGTGAAATTTTAAAAATACTAGATCAAAATTCGAAAATTTAAACTTGTCTCATTTTCTCGGCATGAAGTGCTACTTTTTTGACAAGATTTTAATTCACAACTACTACACATGTAATAAAACTGCTACGTGGCGGTCATGATTGTACAAACATTGTTTCATGTTAAATCAGCCAGTGCGAGAGGGGGCGGGTGAAAATAGGTGCTAAGGATGTGCTCCAGTGTACTTCTTCTATAATCTTCTGTAGGGGAGAGTGAGGAGGAATGGGATATTTTCATAAAATAAGAAAATCAATTTTGTTTGACACAAAAATTTAAATTTATAGAATGCAAAATAAAGCACTTTCTAATGTCCTTGAACAATATAGAAACATAATTTGCAGAAACTATTTTTTTATAATTAAAGAATTTGTAAGTTTTAAAATGTGACCAATACTTCCCCACTATTAGGGGAGGTATTGGGCACCCCTAAAACGACGCCATAAGCCACAAATAGTCTAGTGTCAGGTAGATATACAAAATAACAACGATTGGAGATTTTTAATAACAGTTTCACAACATCAAATAAAATTTCAATAAATCAATACCTTCATCAATAAAAGGAAAATTCATATTGTGATCAGAGGTCACATAAAAATTTACCAGTTCAATTCATTTACAACTTGAAGGAAATTAATATTTTTATAATGTTATAATTAATATACTACCCACTAAAAATATTTGCATGTTAGTAATTTACATCAATCTTATTAAAAAGAAGGAATTAGACATGTCTTATTTCTCCCACTACTCTTTTTTATTTGCAACTTCTTGCAAAAACAAAAAAAGCTGCTTTTTGGCATTGTTTGTTTAAATTATGCATAACATACAGTATAATGTTCGATAAATAAAGACATTATTAAATCTACTCATAATCAAGTCATTAATAGGCGAAAATCTTAAAGTATATGAAGTAAATTTACATTTGATACTTGAAATTATCTTTTTCTTTATACGATTGCAAGCTTATGTTGCTCAGCACTTTTTCAACTGAAGATTGGCGCACCATTGGTTTATTTAGTGTGTGATTGATGAAGTATTTAGAATGATACATGAACAGGGGCCTACTGTCCAATTGTTCTCACTGTCCCATTCCACCCCACTCTCCCCTTTAGAGATTGTTAAAAGTGTTGTGATGTGTTTTTTCATATTTTGCGAACAAACTTTGTGTTTTATTCGAAAAAGAAGCGTTTTGTACTAAAGTTTTAGGTTTGATAACCTAGGATTGCACATGAAAAATTAAGTGCAAAACCTAAAGGAATATGACAATCGTAAATTCTTTTGTGAGTTCCTGTAAATAAACAGTTACGTACACCCTTTTTAATACCAAACATATCATAATAAGCTTGGATAGCATAATCGGACTTTGTTCCAGGATTATTGTAACTATGGGGCCTGGCAAATATAACGTTATCATTTTAGGAAGGAAGGGGGGGGGTCTGGCATACGATATCGTAAGATATCTCTACGGGGAGGAGTGTGGTCTTTTTTATGTCAATATCACTTTTTCATCCAACAAAAATTTTCTCTTTTTATTTGTAACAATCTTTGTTTCAAAATAGCATGTTATCTCTTTTGAGTCTGTTATCTATGATTATGAAAAGATAAAGTTATTGTTAAAAGTGCTAAATTATAAAATTATCTAATTGTGAAATGAAAAATACCTCCATGTTTGGCATCCATATTCTTCTGTCATATGTATACATATATAATCACTGTTCGAGAAATTATATGTGAAGAATATTTGTATTGAAGCTTTTATTCACTAATAAATAAATGAAAGCGAAAGAATGTTTTCCTCTTACTTTGTAGATTAGAATTTCTATCCCCCTTCCCCATTTTCCGTGCAGGAAAAGTGCAATAAGACAATATTACTGTTGAATGCTTTATCTAAAAAAACACTATTATAAAATACTTTCAAATGGTAACTACTTTTTAAAAGTGTTTTTCGATATAAAGTAATGTTTAATTACTTCTCTTCATTTAAATAAATATATATGCTGAAAATAAATGTAACCAGCTTTGTATATCACTCCAAAAAATAAATAAATAAATAAATAAATTCTGAAAAAAGAAAAAACTCCGCATTGATAACTTTATCATTATAAGGGTGGTGGTGGTGGTGGAGCGGGGGGGGGGGGATTCGAGAGATAGCGTATATGGAAATTGGAGAGTTCAAAACTTCCAAAAAGCTGATAACGTTATATATGTATAACCCCTATGTTCAAATATATTCTTATTTTATGTCAATATGTGTTTTCATTTTCAACTTTTTTTTTTAATTTAGATCCGCCGAAAAATAATAAGAATTGTTATGAGTGATGTATAGAAATATTAAGCAGAAAAATTTAGAAGACAATTGCTAGAAGAAACTGACGATCAAAATTAACTACTCACGGAATTCAACTGATCCCTGCAAATTTTAAAGAATAATGATCCTACTTCTTAGAAGATGTAAGTATGTTTGTTTTTCTATGACATGCATTTCAATTATCTTTCAAAATACCCTTTTAGCATATTAGCAAGCAACTAATTCTCTTCTGTGTGATATATATATACATTAATGGATTATACTCAGACTATATTTTGTACTGTTATTTTAAAGATAACTACCATTCTGTATAAATTTCAATGATTCATTATTTTATTTTGAGTATCAAAAATTTTAATCCAATTACTTATCAGTGATTAAATGGTGTTTTCAATCAGATGTTTTTTTTAAAATAATTGATTAAAATCATAAAGTATAAAAATTTAAAATGGACATAATTTCAAAAGTTTCTGTGGATATTTTGCTTTATGAATGAACAATACAAAAAGTGCTGTAAATAATTTCCCAGCTGAAACTATTCCTTAGACTTGTAAAATATTAAATAAAATAGTTTTGTAAAACGAAATAATTTATCTGGCATAAAATCATTTCAGTTAAAATTGGTACTTAAATCTAACAAAATGTGCTGTATCGTAATTTATTTAACTAATAAGTCATTCATCTATACTAATAAAAGAACAAAACGCTCTGTCTGTGTGTGTGTCTGTGTGTGTGTCTGCGATGGCTAGCAAAATCTACAGCACGTACAAAGCTCAAAAATTTTTTGAGAGTAGCCCAATATCTCTCCTGATGCACCTGAGCTTCAGAATTTCAAAATTCCAATTATTAACTGAGTAATTAATTAAAATCAAGAGGTCACTCTCATAAAAAATCATCTTTTTCCAAATTTTTTTCTCTTTCATTTGTTTACGGTTGGTTGGTTGTGTAAAAATTTTCGCAGAAGTAATAAGAAAGCTGAGACAGAATTAAAGAAACCCATGGAGGAATAAGATAAGTGGAGGTGAAGTAAGCTCAAAAAAGGTTTGCGATATGAAACCATTTATCGCTCAAATTTAATGTGGCAAACAAAAGGACGTGGAAGAGATTTTGTATTATAAGACGAATTGAAAGAAATGAATTACAGTTGAAGCATATTTCAAGAGGAAATAGCAAATTTTTAAAATGGTCTTCGTTCTATTATTATTTATTAGAATAAATATTCGCTTTTAAAATAAAGAAAATTGGAAAATTAGCAATAATTAAATATCAAATTAAAATTAAATAAGATATTGAAAACATTTGATACGAATTAAAAATTGTATAACTAAAAGTTTCCTTCATTAATGTAATTTTCAATACTTTATAACGTAGATGAAAAATGTTTATGACTTAATAATTGCATGTAAATAAATATTTAAAATATAATGATGAAAACATTCTTTTAAAATCATGTATGAAAACTTAAGTAATAAATATTAATCTAAAATATAAATTTCTGACTGCAGACGATTTTAATGTACTAAGAAAATAATGTTATATTTTCAAGCAAAACGTTGAAATAATTTTCTATATTGATATTTAAAACACATATGATAAAATAATTAATAAATTTTTACCGGTGAAGCGATAAATTAGTTCTTTTTTTAAAAACGAGAGAAAAAAAGTACAGGTTTAATCCTGTTTCAATTGATAGCGAAATTTTAAAATGGAAGGCCAAAATCACAGTCCGGTGAAATCCAAACACCTCATTGGTCATTGAGCCGCGTCCTTTTCAGGGAACAATCTCTTAGCAGTTGGGTAAATGTTGTCATACTCCTTTTTCCGAGAAAAAATCGTAGCGGCAGTTTTGAAGTTAATCTTATCTCTTTTCATTTATAATCTAAATTTTTCACTCTCATTTTATAAAATGGCATCAAAATATCTTAATTGAGTTAATTTCGATGGTTTATCTTAAATAAGAACAGCAATCGCTTAAAAAATACTTTCCCCCTCACCTTTTTCAAATGGAGAAACAAGTTTGTGATTTTCACCCTTACCACACGACCAATGGGGTGGCTGGATTTCACTTGACTGTGATTTTGGCCCTTCATTTTAAAATTTCGCCAATTGATAGGCGTGTCAAAGCAGGTGCTTTTGTTGGTACTTAATTGGACTTAATGTAGGGTTACATCTTAAGCATCATCTCCAGAGATAATACCTCCACTCTATTAATTTCTTTTTACTCTATAAAAGAAACCAATTTGAGATTTTGACATTTCAAAAGTGACTGTTTTTTTCCCAAAGACCTTTAAAATTCATAGAATGGCAAAATGTCAGTTTAACTTAGGATTTTTGGACATAGCTATTACGTCAGATCGTTGGTACTTCGTACATTAGAATGTATTTGTGGTTGGCTAAGTTGCAGTTAATATATGTATATGTATATATGAGGCTTTTTTAGCAGTTTTTTTAAATCATTGATTAAATTTGAATGCATTTATTTAAGTTAAAATTTTATTAAGACTTTAATTTGTTTTTAAAAGAAAAATGAAATGGCTCTTTGACGTACAATTGTTCGAATCGGCAGACGATTCATACACAGTAATAAATTATCAAATAGCAAAATAAATTATATATAAAAAATAGTCACTAAAAGAATAGTAGCAAAACATAATATTTAGGCGTATTAACACATAACCCGATCCCAACCAGAAAAAAACAGACTATACTCCGATCCAAGCAAGACAAAAATTTCATGAGCATAAACGCGACCCGAACCTAAAAATTCCATTTGAAAAAAAAACTATGGATTTGATATTTGACCCGAATCAAATCTGAATCCCACAAAAATATTCAAATGAAGCATACCCCAATTCGATCAAAGAAAAATAATGTTCGTGTATATGCAACCCGACCCGAACCTAAAATTTTTCTCTGAAATAACCCAAAAATGACCAGAACGAAACCTGAAATCGATAAAAATATTCCAAAGAACTATAACCTGATAAGAGCAAGACAAAAAAACTTCCATGAACATAAACCTGACTCGAACCTAAAAAATTCCATTTGAAAAAAAAGCCTGAAGTTTTATGCAAACTACATCTGAATCCGATCAAAATATTCGAAAGAACCATAACCGGATTCGAATAAGAGAAAATAATTTTCGTGGACATGAAACCGATCGGAACCTAAAATTCCATTTGAAAAAAATACCTGAAATTTGAATCGACAAAAATATTCCACAGAACCATACCCGGACCTGAACAAGACAAAAAAATTTCCATGAACATGAACCCAATCCGAACCTAAAAAATGAACTAAATCTGAATCTGACAAAAATATTCCAGAGAAGCATATCCTTATTCGAACAATGCAGAATAATTTCCGTTGATGCGCAACCCAACCTGAACCTAAAAATTCCATTAAAAAGCCGAAATCTGAATTGAACGACATCTGAACCCGAAAAAAATATTCCAAAGAACCAAAACCCGATCCGAGCAAGACAAAATAATTTCCCTGGACATGAATCCAACCAGAACATTAAAAATCAATTTAAAAAAATACCTAAAATCTGAATCGAACCAAATCTGAATCCGGCGAAAATAGTCCAAATAACTATAACCAAATACGAACAAGACAATATAGTTTCCATGGACATAATCCCCATTCCAAACCAAAAAATTTGTAAAAAAAAAGAAAAAAAAAATCCCGAAATTTGAACCAAGCTTAATCTGAACCTAACAAAAATATTTCAGTGAAGTATAACCTCATTGGAACTAGGTAAAATAATTTTCATATAAGTACAACCCGAGCCGAACTTAAAAATCCCATTTGAAGGGAAAAAAAACCCCACGAAATCTGAATTGAACCGAATCTAAACTGAACACAAATATTCCAAACAACCATAACTGTATCCGAAGAAGACAAAATAATTTCCATGAACTTGAATCCAATCCGAACCTAAAATTCGGATGTTCTACAAAACATAATGCGCTCCGTAGCGGTGGAAAGTGAAACTAAGTACTTAGCGCGAGATGGTTAAAATATTTCGTTTATAGTAAATGTTAAATTAGAACTTGGTTACGGTTAGATAACAGTTAGGTTGCAATTACGTTCCGGTGACCCTTTTGTTATTTTATTTTCCGGTTAGGTTACAGTTAGGTCAAGGTTAAGTTACAGTTAGGTTAAGGTTAAGTTGCGGTTAGGTTGTGGTTAGATTATGGGTAGGTTATGATTAGGTGACGGCCAAGTTACATTTATGTTATATTTAACTTGCAGTTAGGTTACTGTTAAGATACAGCTAAGTTACAGACAAGTTATGATTCCGATACAATTAGGTTACGGTTAGGATTTTGTTCATAGAATGAACATTACGCATGTTTGATAAAAAATATACACCTATTTTTGTAAAATGGCTCTGAATTTATAATATTATATACTAACCTTTTAGCGAATCATCGAGAATCGATTTCATTCGCGGTATAGTCAGATTTAAGAGTGATATATAATTAGTTTGAAATTCAAAATATTTCACTTGGGATATCTATGTGAAAAAAGTATTTAGTTAAGTCACTTAACAGTAATTTTAAGGATAAATATCAACACGAAATCGTTGGACACATATTCCCTCCTGCGTTTCCCATTGCAGTCATTTTAGGTATTTTTGCAGCTAAATATTAGTTTTTTTTAAAAACCAATTTTTGACACAGTCAGGGGGCACGTATTTAATATAATGTACACTGTAAAAAATTTGACCCTTTTGCTGTATCATCACTCCCCCGCTTTTATAGAATATATCTCTTTTGACCTATGACAATGCTCCAAAATAGGCTGAAGTAATCATTTTCTATAAAAGCGGTGGAGTGACGATGCAGCAAAAGGGTCAAATTCCTAACAGTGTATTAACACATATTTTGAGTTGAAGATAAAATCATAAAAATTTCAAGTTCGTTTAACATTATTATAACGGACCCGGGCAACGCCGGGCGGGTCAGCTAGTATTTTATATAAAATAAGCATAGCAAGTATATACAGTTGGCAAAAAAAGTATTTGTACACTTCATTTTTTTAAATTATAATGAAATTAAACAAAAGATTTAAGCAAAAAATACTGTAATACATTAATTTGATACATTATAATATTATAGAAGCAAAAGCAAAATTAAACGAATCGATTTTTTACATTATAATAAACAAATATACAGAAATATAATGCAAAAAAGTATTTGTACACTATATTAATGTAATATAATTAATGAAAATTTAGTAAAATGATACAAATTAATATTTCGGGCGAATTCATTTAGCGTTTATGACTACTTCTAGATGGTGTGACATTGATTCCACCAACTTTTTTATATCGGTCTGGTTAATGTTATTCCATGACACAATAAGAGCTTCTTTAAAACTGTTTTTTACCAATACATATTTTTTTTCGGATTTTTGCATCCAATAGCATCTGCAAATTTTCTATTGGATTTAAGTGTAGAGATTTTAGAGGAGTTACCAGTCGTCTTTGAGTATTGTCGTAAGCATGTGCTGGTGATCACAGCAGTATGCTTTGGTCGTTATCCTGCAGAAAGTGAAAAGCTTCCTCTATGCATAATTTCTTGGCACAGTTTAATAAATTATGGCGTGACACATCAATGTATGTTAAACCTGTCCTTCCATTGTCAATAAATTTTAAATGTCCTGCTCCATTAGAAGCTATGCACCCCAAAAGTATAATATTCCCCCCAACATGCTTGATAGTTTGAAGTATACGTTTTGGATCTAGAACAGTTTTATTTTTACGCCAATTTTTTCGAATGTTTGATGGTAAGAAAATTCCGAATTTTCCCTCATCAGAAAAAATTACTGTTTTCCAAAAATCCAATGATTTACTTCTGTATGCGAAAGCGAATACTATGCGTTTTCGCCTGTTTGTTTCGCTGATGAATGGATTTTTCCTTGAGGTTCTTCCTTTAAAATCTGCATTGAGAAGAATATTTTTTATTGTTTGAGGTATTACTCTGATGCGAGAAGATGTTGCAAGGTCTCCAGCAAATTTTTGAACCGAACGCATAGGATTTTTTAAAGCTTTTTTAACAACTCTCCTTTTTTCCCTCATTGTTAGTTTGCTAAAATGTCCTGGTTTTCATTGAATTTCGATGCTTTTAATTTATTGATAGTTTCTCACTATACATCCAATAGCTGTAAATGGTAATTTAATAGCTTTTACAAATTTTTGTTGCGAATTTAAATTTTTATTATGCTCAATCATAGGATTTTATATATCTAGAGGTGCCTCTCTAGTATTAGGTTCTATACTCAATTATTTCAAGACCAAATTAGATTAAATGTCAGACAAATATAATATGAAATTAAAAATTATTAACAGCTTCTGTAAAAGTAGTCCTTTGAACCATAAACACTATAAAACACAGTACATATCAGGATGGAGAAATGTACAAATACTTTTTTTTGCAAGAAATTTTTAAACTTTTCCTATTAGAAAATTATTTTACATCTTTATCGAAATTTTCTGTTGTGTAATTTAAAACGCACGGTAAACAGACTGTATTAAAACTATTTTTGACAAAATATCTGTTTTTATTTAGTTAAAAATTAAAAATTTTAGAATGTACAAATACTTTTTTTGCCAACTGTATTAAATTTATCCAAGTAAAAAAAAAGGTACGCCTTGGCAGAATGTTATTTTCTCAGCCTGCTTTTGCAATTACAAATTTATAGCAAATTGGGACTAATGAAGATTAAACAAAGTGATAGCTGCTCAAAAACTTTATTAAAGAAATATATAAGAGAAAAAGAACTAATTGGTATAAAAATGTTAAATATCGAAAAAAACCTCTTCGGTTGCGGTTGAATGCATGTTTTTATCAAAATATATTTTGTGTACAAGTTTACATTTAAGCAATTAGCATCAATTTTTCTAAATACAAATGCAAAACGGTCTGAAAGATTTTTCATTGTTATTTGTGATACTAACTAATGAAATTTTATTTAAATGCACTTTTTATTAGTTCTGTAATTTACTTATTGTCCCTCTAGGCCATATTGAAGCTTTGCAACAACCTGCTTCTTTTAAAATTGTTAAAATTTATTTTCATTAGAAAAAAAATAGGGAAATTCACCTTTTGCAGTAACCAGAGATCATTTAAAGAGAAATTCTTGCATTATGCATTATTTCTAAATCTGTGTGCCCAACACTGTATAAAAATATAGAACTTCATTTAGAAAAAACAGGATTTTGATAAATCATGTTGCCTGTTTTGTAAATCATTAACATTAAAAGATAATGTTACCTTATTTATTATATTAAAATATTATGTACTTTTTTCTTATTTTATTAATAAAGAGATTGCAAATTTATTTTATCAAGAAACAATGTCTTTTGTTTAAAACTGGTGCCTTTTGGGGGGAATTAACACATGGCTACGTTTTCTTTGTAGAATGAATACTAAATTATTATTTTAGCAATTAAGACATAAAAATAGGTATTGTTTTCTAGATAATAAATTCATAATTACTTTTATATATAGTTTTAACAATTTAATAATAAATGCAGTGAATAATTTTAATACATGTAAATATTAGTTGTTTTTAATATGGTTTTACATAATTATTACAAAATATTTTTATATATAACATTGTATACTACTAACTAATGTAAATGATAGCAGTTTTTATAATTATTGTAATCACTAAAAATTATAATGAAAGTTTTAAAAAAAATTTTATGTTAGCAATTAGGGATTTAATAGTTTTGGGAACCTAATTGTTTCTGGTTTTTACTTCTGGAGGGGGAGGGGATCATAGAAATCAGATTTTTTTAATGTAAAAAAACATGATTCTTTAACCATATTTTTCACCAAGAAAAGGTGCAAGCTGAATTTTGTTTGCACTATCTTAAATTTTTGGGGTTTTTTTCTGAGAAATTCATTTAAAATTTGAAAAAAAAAACACTTCCGTGGCATAAATATATTATTGAACTACATTTAATTTAGATAATGCGATTAGAAATTACTTCTAGCATTTACTTTACAAAACATGCCTATAAGCATTATCTATTGAATAAGAAGGTAGATTGTGTCCGAGTATTGTCTAATTATTTAGACATGCTGTCAAAAGACAATGACACTCAGAAATGTTGGGGAATTTTTTAATCCACAATTTCAATATCATGA
Source organism: Maratus speculifer (assembly GCA_964019185.1). NCBI lineage: Eukaryota > Metazoa > Arthropoda > Arachnida > Araneae > Salticidae > Maratus > Maratus speculifer. The sequence goes on along the minus strand of OZ025297.1, from coordinate 214,184,823 downwards.
ATGCCTTCAGGACATTCTTTTTGTACCAGTTGAGCAGATTTAATGCTACATATTTAGCATTCATAAAGCATATTTAATATTTCTTATGTGTTATTGTACCATGTACCGACAGATTTTATATTTTTATTTAATAAATGACAAGCATGTCAAAATTTTTAAAATACGACTTTTTCGTTATCATATGGTTCTACAAATACATTTTGTATGGAATTAGAGGTGAATAATGACAGTAATTTAAGATTTCTTAATGTTATATCAGCATATTGACTTTTCTATAATAGTATATTTATTTAACTTTTTATGTTAACATTCAATTTTCTTCTTTAGGTGCAGGAGGAAACAGAAATTAGAATTAAATATATTGTGAGCCTTCTTTACAGTGAAGGTTCGGTTAAGTCAGATGAGGAACCAGAAGCATTACTCCCACATCCAATTGTGGGATACTCAACAATTATATGTAAAGGAATTGAAAAATAAGAGCCAAGTTCTCATAGGAGAATTAGATTTTTTGATGCTGCGTTTTGTTTATTTCGTATTATTTCGTATTTTATTTAATTCATGTGTTATTCAATATTCAACACTGAGTTTAAAATGCATGTTTTTTTGCAGATAGTACTGACTATATTCTTGCATGAGGAATTACAATTACATAACTATACAAATTATGTAAGATTTGTAAAATGTGTCACATTAAAAAAATGTTTGCAAATATGTTCTTGTTATTGTAATGGATGCATTAATTTGTTGTTAAAAAATAAAATTTATTCATATTTCAACGAATCTTGTCATTTAATGATATTACACTCATTAGTTGTACAAGTATGCATGAAGCATTTATAATAAACTGGCAGCTCATTATGCTTTCTAAAGAAATATAGCTTCCTTTTTGTTTCCATTTATTTTCTTCTTTCAGAAAGTGTCTTTAGACATCTCTATAATCAAATACTACTACGTACTTAAAAATCTGAAATCAGCTCACAATTATTGTTGATATGTCCAAGATGCATTTTTGAATACATTCATATCGTTCAATCGCAAGAAAAGTGACAAATCTCGCACAAATTCATTTTGAATATTATTCCACTAATAGTTGCGTTATAGGTGCGACTTACTACACAAACATTTTCATACGTGTAGATATGCAGAAAATTACTTTCTTACGCTATATGTCCATTTATGACAACATAGGAAAGGTGGTTTGTGTGGGGAGGTAAAACTGCTCAACCCTCCAAATCTCATTATACAACTTCATTTTTAAGTGTTTTATGCACGTTTACCCTCCTGCGAGCAGATTTAAATGCTATAATTTCATGTTACAAAAAAAGAAAAAAAAAGCAAATGTACTTTTGCCTATGTGAAATTTTATTTTCGTCTAGATGTGACCTTTTCTTGCGGGTGAACGATATGTTAAGGTGTGTATGTCATCTCTGTTGTATATGTAACAATTTTAGTTAGAGATTCTACTTGGATTCTACTATTTCTTATTGAAGTAACCACAGTAGAATCATACTAAATTCCCACATCCATCTTTATGTATCTCTAAGCAAATTTAGTTTCAAAAGTGTGACCTATCAATAATTTAATTTTTCTTTTTTAATATTTAAATTAGAAACATACCTCACAAGAAGATAAAGTATTAAAAAATGTGTTGTGTACGTTAATGGAGTATAAGTCTAAAAAAGAGACATATCAAAAGAAGAAGAATCCTATTGATCACTGATAACTGTATAGCGCATTCATAAAAATAAGAATAAGAGATAAAAAAAAAACATTTCCTTGAATGAGAAATTCAGGGAAAGAAATTATTTTTTTTTCAGATGTCACAACTGTTTTTCTGACATAGAATCGGTTACTATGCAGTGTTTCAAATATATAGAAGATACTTGTTAATAAAATTCTTATCAGTTGAGAATTTAAAGAAACTCCATAAAGAAAATGTCAAAAAAAGAAAAAAATTGCAAGACTACTGTATTTCTACTTCTAGTTTATAAGCATATTTATGCATGGTTCATACGCATCAGGGGATTTCTAGGATTTTAGGTGGTTTTGCACCAGAAAATATGCAAAGTACTGATTTCTATATCTAATAATTGAATTTTTCCCATTAAAAAAAAAAGGCAAATATTACTTTACAAACATTCTCGTACAATATCCTTGAAGCGTACGAACCCTGTTATAGAAAACGAACAGAAAGTATGTCTAATTATATACAGGTTTTCAAATCATGTAAGTCCTAAAAGGTTGTAAATTTTATTTGCCTCAATTACATCGAAATTCTATTTAAATGTTAAATATTTTTTATAAACTTACTAATGATACTTTATTTAAATTGTTTCTTTTGGACTTCTTTTTTTTTTTAATTTAACTGAAAACTGTTATACTTATCTGCTCATTTAGTTCCATTGCTATAATGTTCATTTTAAATCGATATTATTATCCTATTTAAATACATAAAATGAAACTTTTGTCAGATTTCTCATGCATAAAATGCAAATATTCATGGAAATTCCTGTGGTAATATTGAAACACATGTCAGGCCATATTGCTTATTTTGCATCAAAATATTTTGATACATGACGAAAACACCTCTCAAGATATTTTTAAAAAGTACAAATTCAACTTCATACTGAAAGAATACCGTAACAACAACTCTAATGAATATAACTTTTAGTTAAAAAATGGAATACAGCTATAAACCATTATTAAGCCACTGCAAATATTTTATAGTTGCATATAACTTTTGATAAGTATAAATAAAATGTTAAATAAAAAAAAATAACAAATTACTGCATTGACTCTTGCAGAGTTGCAAAGAACTTTTCCTGCGTGAGTACAAAAACCGCTTTAAATGCACTACCGAAAAGTAAGATTTGAATACTAAGAATTTTTTTGACGGTACCATTAATAAAGTTACCAGAAATATTTTGCAAAATTTCATAAAAAATTTTGGGTGCAATACTAAAAAAAATTGCTGTAAATATACTGTAAAATCTGTCTCAAATTTGCAAAAAAATTCTTAGTAAATACACTAAAAATTTCTTTGTAAGTTTACTAAAAAAATATTAGAAAATTTGCAAAATATTATTTAGTAAACGCACTAAACAATAGTTAGTACGTTTACTAAATAATACGTAGTGAATTTACGAAAAATTCTTTAATAAATTCCCTAAACAATAGCTATTTATTCTATTAAACATTTTTTAGTAAGTTTACCAAAACTAATTTGAGAAATATCCTTAAAAATCGTTCATAAATTTACTAAACAACATTTAGTAAATGTACAAAAAATTCTTTGGTAAGCTTCCTAAATGATCGTTAGTAAGTTTACTAAATAATATTTAGTAAATTTTCAGAAGATTCTTTAGGAAACGCCCTAAAAAATCATCAGTATGTTTACTAAACAATATTTAGTAACGCTTACTAAAGCAACTTTTGTAATCTTACATGATTTTCTTTTGTTGCGGTTACATAAAAAGTTCTAGGCATCCCAGTTTCCTAGAGAATGTTTAGTAACCTTACAGATTTTTTTTTACAGTGTAGTAATTATTGTTAGTATTAAAATTTCAGCCAATCAGTTCTTTTAATCATTTCTATTCGCCGAACTCTACGGGTTTCGATTCATAATAATGTAATAAAATACTCTTTTATGCTTATTTAATATTTTAGTCACAATTTATGCTTATTTAATATTTTAGTCACAAATTTTTTTATCTCTGGAAAAAAAGCTAACAAGAAAATTGAACCCAGCAACATCATAAATATTAAAATGATACTACATGTATATATTTTTTTCTTTGTGACCTCAAATAATTTCTTTTTTTTTCTTTAATTTAGGGTAAATGTAAGATTACGTTTGAAAAAATGCATTATTGGATTTGTGGTTTATTCTTTTATGTTCAAATGCAGTTTTAGGAAAAGTAATAAAAACTCATATTATAACTTTTGTGTCTTTACTATTCCAGAAAAGAAACTTTTTTTTTTTTTTTTTTTTTTTTTTTTTTTTTTTTTTTAACGCGATAAAATTATCTGAAATGATTTTTATTTTTTGCTTTTGTTGTATTTTCCAGAAACTATAAAAGAAGAAATGTAGATAATTTCTTTTTCCGCTATTGCATTCACGTAACATTTAATTCAAGTTTGCGAAAGAAAATACAAACTTTCTATTTTTTTCTTTATAAATGTTATATTTTGTGTCAAAAATAATCATAAAAAATGGGGACAATTAAAAGAAAATAAGCACATTTTATCGAATAAACATATATTAACTCAAATAGTAAAGCAAATTGTGGTCAAAAGTTATTTTATGCACACGTAGTCATAGTTAATGTAACAATAACATAAACTAATAAACTTAAAGTCATGATTAGTATTTGTATTTATAAGTAAAAATGAAAACTAGGAAAGAGTTTTTCCAGTTGTCGACTATGATAATAAATAACTGTTGAAAAAAAAAAAAAAAAAAACCTTATAAATTTTTGTACAGTTAGTCGAAAAATTAGTTAATTAAATCATTTTTAAATAACTTTACAAGCAATTCAGAATGGGAAATTTGGCAAATAAATGATACAGTGCCACTACGACAAATTACCAAAAAAATTTCTTCAAGAAGTTCTGTGATATAGCCACTGAGCTTAACAATAATACAGAGAATCCTAACTTCCTAAAATTATGAATTGAATCAAATTGTCCGCCCATAAATACAACTTCTCAGATTTTTCGCGGAAATTTCTTGACAAAACATATATATATATATATATATATAAAGTCCACTGTTAAAATTTTCTATAAAAACACAGGAAGAAAACGGGACTCTCTGTAAATTTCCACTATTTCCCGATTAAATGCATTCGATTGAGTTGCTAAGTCATCTTTTTATACACATTTCTCTTATCTTATATCTAAATTCCTGCGGAATTTTGCACGCCTTTATTTAAAGATATTTTGATAGTTGCTCAATTTTGTAATTCCAAATGCACAATTTTGAAATTCTTTTGCAGTTTTTTTAGAAATATTAAGAGGAAATATTAATATTTTTTTAATATAATTTGATACTGTATGTGGCAAACTTGACATCAAATTTGGGAGTAGATTTATTAAATATATATTCATTATTGTAATAATAATAATTATTATTATTATTATTGTTATTATTATTACAAATTCTGTCAATCAGTTCTTTTAATCATTTCTATTCACCAAATTCTACGCATTTTGACTCATAATAATGTAACAAAATACTCTATTATGCTTATTTAATATTTAAATCACAACTTTAATTTTGAATTTCGTTACGCCTGATTAAAAAAAAGGCTAACTAGGAAATTGAACCCGGTAACATCATAATTGTAAAAATGGTACTACTTGTATGTTTTATTTTCTTCGTGACCTCAAAAAAATTATTTTTTTCTTTAATTTAGAGTAAACGTAAGATTACTTTTGAAAAACTGCATTATTGGTTTTGTGGTTTCTTCTTTTTTTGTTCAGATGCATTTTAAGAAAAGTAATAAAAACTCATATTATAACTTCTGTGTCTTTACTATTCCAGAATGAACCTTTTATGTTCATTACACTCTTTTTTTATACGAGATAAAATTATCTGAAATAATTTTTATTTTTTGCTCTTATTGTATTCTCTAGAAACTATGAAAGAAAAAAAGTGGAAAATTTCCTTTTCCGCTACTGCCTTCACGTAACATTTAATTCAAGTTTGCGAAAGAAAATATAAACTTTCTATTTTTTTTTTCTTTATAATTGTTATATTTTGAGTAAAAAATAATCATAAAATTTAGGGGCAATTAAAAGAAAATAAGCACATTTAATCGAATAAACATATATTAACTCAAATAGCAAAACAAATTGTGGCCAAAAGTTATTTTACACACGCGTAGTCATAATTAATGTAACAATAACAAAAACTAATAATCTTAAAGTCATAATTTGCATTTGTATCTATAAGTAAAAATGAAAACTAGGAAAGAGTTTTTTTAATTGTCAACTATGATAATAAATAACTGTTGAAAAGAAACTTATAGATTTTTGTACAGTTAGCCGAAAAACTAGTTATTTAAATTATTTTAGAATAATTTTATAAGCAACTCAGAATGAGAAATTTGGCAAACAAATGCTACATTGCCAGTGTGACAAATTGCCAAAAAATTTTCTTCAAATAGTTCTGTGATATAGCCACTGAGTTTAACAGTAATATAGAGAGTTCTAACTTCCCAATCTTATGAATTGAATGAAATGGTCCGTCCATAAAAACAACTTCTGAGATTTTTCGCGAAATTTTTTTGACAAAACATAGTTTGTTTTTTTTTTCCCACAGAAAGTACATTGTTAAAGCTTTCTGTAAAAACACAGGAAAAAGTGAGGATCTTTGTAATTTACACTATTTCCCGATTAAGTACATTTGATTGAGTTTTTAAGTCATCTTTATGTACACATTTCCTTTATCTCATATGTAATTTCCTGGAGAAACGTATATGTCTTTATTTAAGATATTTTCTTAGCTGTGAAATTTTGCAATTCAAACTAGACTGAAATTATTTTGCAGTTTTATTACAAAAATTATAAGGAAAATTTAATTCAGAAATTGCTTTTAATATAGAAAAAAAAATTGGTGGGGATTTTTAAACTCTGAATCACAAAAGACATATTTTGTACTTCACAGGAAGAGCTCCTTTAGCTGAATAGCAACGTGTTATTTAATTGTAAAGAGTTCCTGATTACAGATCCCAGGACGGCTAGAGGTAAATATTGCTAAAGTATAGAGATACAGCGGTTCAAATTTGCTCGGAAAATTCAAATTAATTGAAGCTTACTAATGAATGGATGACTCCTTAATTTTAAATTTAAATTATTATCATTAAATACAATTTTCAGAGTCTTTATGTTAATTTACTCTCTTAAAATGAAAGTGTGGATCTAGCTTCTCAGGAAAGAGATGTAATTTCTTGAATCGTGAATGAGCTGTTTTTTAAATGCTTTACTCATCTTGATTTAGATTGCTTATTTAAATAACTCATCTTGATTTAAATTGTTTAAAAACAACTCACTCACTTGCGCTGTTTCAACTTTTTATGAGAAGCTGCCTTTCAAAACGTGAGATGAGCGAATTTCGACTCAACTTGAGTTATTGTTTCGCTGGCATTTTTAAGAGAGTACAATCTGTTCTAAATTTAACAAATAACATCGCTGTCATTTAACAGATTCTCAATTACTCTAATCTCTGTAATTTCACATAAGACTTAAGATAATGGATTATCCGTAGGTGCTCTGTAATTCAATAGAAAAATTTCAACAATATAGTATGGGGTAGATTTTTAAAAATGCATTTTCTCTTTAAAAGTTAACGAAGTTAATACTATTTCCGCTGATAAATATTTTTTGTTGAAAAACTATAACTTAAAAAAAAATAATTAGATTTTCTTAATTTTATATTATTTAAAAAGAAAATTTTAAGTAAGCTCAACGAATTAAAAAAAAAAATTAGGCATTTTTCTTAAAAAATTGAAAAAGATGTAGAAAACTCAAAAATTGGTAAAATGTAATTTCATAAGGATGTTAAGGCTCTAGTTTCTGCCGGCGAAGAAATTCGTGAGCTAATATTAATCCTATGTGGAAGTTATTTTCTTATATCTTGTTTGCATTTCTACGTTTTTATATAATTTATTTTTCATTGTATAGCTGAGATCAATCTCTGTATTGCTTGTTTTATATTTTTTTGGTTTCATACATTTTTTATGAAGTTAATTTCATTTTCGTAATAGGTTCCAAAAATGAAAGTGTCAGTCTGCAATTAGTTTGCAAATATCTTAAAAAAATCGAAAATGTACAAAGAAAAGAAAGAAAAAAAAGGAGAGGGTGTGATGTAGAGATGGACCTCAGCTATCCAATGCAAAAAAGTTTTTAAAATGTTAAAATGCAAACGAAATATTAGGAAATATCTTCCCCAGAGGATTAGTATTAGTTCGCGAGTGTCTTCGCATACAGAGAAGGGAGCTTTAAACCACCCCTTTTATTATTTCAACCATTTATGGAAGAGACCTCATTAGGAAGTCCTATGACCGGATCGTTATCAAAGCTACATTTTTAGATAAGTCACTTGTTTGTGTCTCGAAATTAATAGATTTTTACCGTTATAGTTATAAGGAAACATCTTTTGGATTTACCGATGTTCAGTTGAAAGTGATAGAAATTAATAAAATTCTGCTCCATTTTCAATTTTTGGATACATATACTAATATTCGTTAAGTGAACAGAATTCATACCATATTTTTTTTTAGCTTTGAAAGAAATTTGTTCTTTGGCTACATCTCAGATAAAGGTGTCATTAACTATATATATATATATATATATATATATATATATAGGGGGAACTGGGGTACATTGATACAGTTTTTTTCTAAGATTTTTTTTGGTGTCAAGAAAGTAGAAAATTCAAGTTTTTTTTTCCATGAGGTGACAGCAAAACGTGTGTAGTATGTTATAAAAATGTACAATCATTGTTTTATATAGTATTTTTTCATGTAATTTAAAAAAAATCAAAAATAGTCATTTGTATCAATGTGCCCCATCCCCGGGGCAGATTGATACGTTTGAGAAAAATGACGACAAAATAATACCAATGCATATTTTTCATAGAAAATGAATTAGAAAACCATTTTATATTTATTTATAAAAATTCCAATTACCCACAATTTATTTTTAAGCAATATTAAAGCAATCAAAATTAAATATATTATGACCTGATGTTCTGGCTGTTTCTTGTCTGATTGTTGGCTGTGGTAACTTTGTCATATCTAGCACTTCAACCCCAGCATTATCTTCTTTCTTATGAAAGATGAAAAAATTACCAGTTTTTCTGTTTATAAATAGGTTCATAAACCGAAAATAAAGGATAATTATATTAAAAATTCTGTTTATAATATAAGTATCATTTTCTGTTCTGCAGTTTGTTTCTCTTACTTAACATTTCGCATGTCGAAAATACTTTTTTCTCTGGAGAATCGATATAAATTCGATATTTGCCAGAATGGCGTCCTTTTCTTTTATTAGTTCTACTAGCACTAGATGCTGGGTAAGTTCCTACGTCTTCTGTTTTCAAAAATACTATAAAATGTTCTAATATAAAGAAATTAGAGCTATTTCACTTCAATAAAAACTAATATTAGAAATTTTTCGTGAAAAAAAAAGGTTGGATTAAGGAGTGTACGGTAAAAAAAAATAATAAAAGATAATGAAAATATGAACTATTAAAGGATTTAGGCTGTATCAATGTGCCCCGTCATAGACTGTATCAATGTGCCCCATACCGCGATTTTGAATAAAATGAGTCTCAAATCCAACACTTCACAATATATCTAACAATAAATAATGAAGAACTGATAAAGAGTAGCTGTACTTACCAGGGAGAGTATTCATTTGGTTGAAAATACTGGAACAGTTATATAATAGCATTTCAATTGTACAACTCATATTTACTTTTGAACAACAAAAACAACAAATCACCCGTCCCATTTCATCAAACTACTGAATCATTCCAAGATTTTCTGTATGTAGTTGAATACACTAGCATCATCTTTTGGAGCTCTTGTGAAACTTCCTGTAATGACCCTGTGAGCGGTAGAGGGGGTGTATCAATGTGCCCCATGTATCAATGTACCCCAGTTCCCCCTATATATATATTATTTTTCACGTTGTATAATATTACTTCAAGAGGATCATATGTTATTTTTTCTTTTGTGACACCAATATAGTAAAATTCTTAAATTTATTGGATACATTTCCAGCCTCGGTACTATATTACTGTAAAATTATACTTTCATTGAGGATACTCGCCAATAATTTACCGATGTTTGTATTTCACTGGAAGTTTTCTGATGAATAGCTTTTTTTAGCAATAGTGGACTAGTACATAAGTAATAAAACTGATATCGATTTGCTACTAAGGAGTATTTTTTATACCTCCAAATTTTCTAATTCATAATTACAAAATACTGATGTATGGGGGATTCTCCAATAACTGGGTAATTTCACTCATTGATATAGTGAAAAATAAAAATAAAATTTTAACCAATTTTTTTCTAATTAGATACAGCATAGGTTACTGAGTAGTATACAACATTCTGGCATAAACGTTAAGCATTATATATTTAAATAAAAAAATAATTTTATAAATTAATTTGGTAATTAATGTCACTACTGTCCCCAAGATAGTTGTTTACTTTGTAAACCAGGATTTTAATCAAATTTATTTGAAAAATATGCGTATTTTATTAAAGTGTATCTCTTTATAGTAAAAAAATATAATGTTTAATATATTATCTGAGATAAATCTGAATATTTTTTTAAGTTTTAAGAGTAAAGGGACAGGCGTGACATTTACATGGACAGAAGTGACAAACTTTTAGAACTTTTCAGTTTTGAAAATTTTAACAATTCTAAATCATTTAACATCTATTATTTTTTTACTATTTTATAATTTGAACAATCTTTTAGAAAAAAATAACCAACAATAATATAATGAGTAAATAAGTTAATTTATTTGGACAAAAAATTTAGTTAGAAAAAAGTGTTTAAGTATAAGAAATAGTGCTCATTTAAAAATTTATATCATATAATTTGTTTATAGTATCTTGAAGTAACTGGTCGAGGTGATATATCAACAGCACACAAAATTTCATTCTTTAAAACATCCTGGACATCTGGTGTATTTGGCTAATAGAATCGGCTTCCTTTCCTTAACATAAAATTTATTTTAAAGATGTCATTATTTATTTTTTCAATTAAGCCTGTTAAAAACAAATGTTGTAATAAGTAATATGAAAAAAATAAAATATGTTGATACAAATTTAAAATAAGGATTTCATTCTAAATAAAAATTTAAAACTCACCAGTAAACCGATTTTCATCATACATAACTACAACCCAAGTTCCTATAAAAATAAACCAGTGTTCAAAAATTAAGGACGTGAAAGTTTTCAAATGTGACGTCACCCGGAAGTGTTGCATATTGACCAAAATCAACCACAAGATCTTCAAGATGTGAAAATATGGGACAAGTGATAAAAACCATCAGAAGAAAAAATGAAAAGGATAAAAAAACTTTATAGAAAAGGTCACTTGGAGCACAAATGCAAAAAAGACAGAAATGTCCACCTTATAGGCACCTGGCAAAAAAAAATTTAGTCTCTAATAGTAGATACGGTCACCCCGGACTACAATGAAGGATTTACTACGTCTGTCCATAAATATGACTGTCTGCACAAGGAAGGTCGGATACCCTCTTAGATTATTAAGCCTAAAATTACTGGGACTTCAAAATAATAAATTACAATATGTATCTGAGCGTGTGTTGACGAAGATAGTAAAAAAATTAACTGCGTTCATGATAATAAAATGGCTTTTATCTCTTGGGAATATTTTATTTAATACCATCTTCAACATTTTTGTTACTGTAAGTAGGCTTTTCTCAGGATTTTTTTTTATTGCACGTATTTATTATTTTTTAAATGTATGAAAATGATCTAAAAGGCTTTAGTCTGCAACATCCAAGGCCTCACCTATAGCTGAATAGCTCTGCCTTCGAAACTGGTCGACGGCAGGTGCTGGGTAAGATCCCAATCGTGCCCGTCGCCTAATCGTTCGGCGTTTTTTGTGGTTTTCTTGGAACCTTGGATTCCTTGCGTAAATATAGATTACATTTCCTTAGAGAGACCTCACGAAGAAGCTCCCCCACCCTAATGCCTATGTCCCTCGTGCAGATAATTTTCAGCGAACTTAGAAATCGATGACGCATTTGACAAAAATGATTTCTAAAAGGTTTACTCGACCAGTTCTGTGTAAATATTATAATACAAGATTTCATTTATTGCATGTTTTATTTAGTTTTTATTTTACTTTATTTTATTTTATTTTATTTATTATTATTATTTACAATTTAAATTTGAATGGGCCATTTTTTTTAATAAATACTTGCGATAGGTAAAATAGAAACAACAGAAAAGACAAATAAATACATAAAATGCAAAATATGACATTTACAAGTAAAATAATGTATAAGTCAACGGACATTTTAAAAAAGGAATTTTATTTACACGACTACTCGGAAGAGATGTAGTAAATATAAAATATATACCTCTTGCGTAGAAATCGGTTAGTTTACATATAAATCAAATACTTTAAAATAATATTTTTTGCTTAACTATAGTGAAATATATTAGATGATATTAGAAGTGCATATTTCAAGAAAGTGTTTTGAGAGAGAAATGTTTGTTTTACATTTTAACAGTCTCTTTAGAACTTCAAAGACTGTCGAAACCGTGTCTGTTTATTTAAAGTTTTATTGAATATAACAAATGCAATTTCTTATAGAAGAAAGATGATTTCTCTTACGAAATATATGATACAAATTATGTAAAGCTATGGAATTTAAAACGATTTGTATGCAGAATAACTTAAAAGTTTTATTGAATTCTTATAAAAATATACTTACAAATGAAATGGTTTATGAATTTTAAATATTCTTTTCGTTATGCTATTTAAAGGATGCGTTTATAATACTATAAAATTGAGAAAATTTATATATACATAGTTTTTCCAACTTTTTCAAGAGAGAATTTTGTATAAATTATTATCTTATGTCGATTTACCATTGCTAAAAAATATGCAAAATGTGCATATTTTTACATTTAGATAGTTTGGTAAAGTATAATTATGTTGTAAAAGTGCAATAAAACTACCAACGGATCCACTCTTTTCTAAATAGGTTACAGTGCTTTATTTCAGGTGCGTAAATCGTAGCCGCAGATTGTCTTCAGTTTAAAAAATGACTTTTACATTTATACTTTTTTTTTATAATTCCCACAAATTACATATAAAAGCATTTCTATATGGAAAGCATCCGTTACACTGTTAAAAATTTCGAACATAGAAGGAAGCAAGACTATCTGTATATTTAGACTAGTTCTCGGTTAAATGTATTTGATTGAATTTCTCGGTCATCATTTTAAAGATATTTCCCTTGTCTTATATCTAATTCCTTGTAGGGATTTCCATGACTTTATTTAAAAATATTTTTAATTATGTTAATATTTACAGATCAAAATACACGCTTTTAAAATATTTTCAATTTTATAAAACACATTAAAGAAGAAAATTCAGTTAAAAAATTGATTTTAAAGTCTTAGAATATTTCAGAAAGGGAAAAATCGTCTCTTCTGAGTTAATGAGGATTTTTATCGACAAGTCCATAATGATGATGAAAAACATACTGTATTGCAGAAAATATCAGTTTCTAAAACTCACTCAGTAAAGTAGCCTATCATTGTCGAGAGGTCACAAGTTCATACCCTAGAACGCCTAGGTTCAAATTTTGTTCAAGTGGTACACCTATTGAATTTTACTTGAAAATTAAAATTCTATACTAACAAATGAGTGATTCGCTAATTTTTAAAACTAAATTATGCTTTTATGATAAAAAATAAATTTACAGAGTGTTATATATATTTTAACTATATTAGTTTACAGAGCCCATAGTGAATTAACGAATACATTCTCTGTTATTTAACTGAAGTTTTTCTAATATCTGTTATTATACATAAATCATAAGATAATGGATTAAATGTAGATTTTCTGTAATTTCACAGAATATTTTTTAACAGTGCAACGTGCTGCATAATACCTAGATATACTTTTATGAATGTAATCTATGAGTCTGGTGAGTTATGAGATTTTACCTGCAATGGTGGTGTCCTGAATCTCAATATTTATGCTTGAATGAGAACTGTTCTGTCATAGTTTTAAGTTTCATATAGTACGTATGGATTTTCTGAAATTCCTACATACCCATTTTATGTGAAATTTTAGCTAATTGATAAGAAATTTAACTTTTTACTACTTAAAAAAAAATCAGTCCACAAGGCTCCATTTTAAAATGATTTTAAGAGACTTTCTTTAATTCTTGCAAAACGAACGATGAGATTATTCTGAGCTATGTAATGCGAGATAAATTTAAAAAGATTTGCAAAAGAATATTTCTTTCTCATAGGTTTTCGTAAAATAGTCATGTATTTTTTATAATCTGGTACAAACATATTCACTCCATTATTAATCTTACACTTATTGTTTTAAATGATTTTTTATTACTAGTTAAAAAAGTCTCATAGTCTTCTTCGAAAGCAACATTATGGAAGATAATGCCATAATGTATTTAAATAAAGTTCCGATAGTTTAGAAAGTTATAATGAAGTAAAATGTGTCATTGTCTCCTTTCAAAACAACAGTTCGGAATGTAACGTCACAATGCATTCAAATAAATATTTCACATTTAAATTTATATATATCTTTTCACTGAAAAAAAAATGTCATGGTATCTTTTACAAGCAATAGTCTGAAAGATAACGTCATACTGTATTCAGGGAAATTGTGATATTTTAAAAAGTTATATGTTATTAATGAAGTAAAAAGAGTCATGGTATTCTTTAAGGAATAGTCCGAAGTGTAACGTCACAGTACTTTAAAATAAATCTTTGACATTTTAAAAAGTTACATGTTCTTAATGAAGTAAAAAGGTGCCATCACAATGCATTCAAATAAATATTTCACATTTAAATTTATATATATCTTTTCACTGAAAAAAAAATGTCATGGTATCTTTTACAAGCAATAGTCTGAAAGATAACGTCATACTGTATTCAGGGAAATTGTGATATTTTAAAAAGTTATATGTTATTAATGAAGTAAAAAGAGTCATGGTATTCTTTAAGGAATAGTCCGAAGTGTAACGTCACAGTACTTTAAAATAAATCTTTGACATTTTAAAAAGTTACATGTTCATAATGAAGTAAAAAGGTGCCATCACAATGCATTCAAATAAATATTTCACATTTAAATTTATATATATCTTTTCACTGAAAAAAAAATGTCATGGTATCTTTTACAAGCAATAGTCTGAAAGATAACGTCATACTGTATTCAGGGAAATTGTGATATTTTAAAAAGTTATATGTTATTAATGAAGTAAAAAGAGTCATGGTATTCTTTAAGGAATAGTCCGAAGTGTAACGTCACGGTACTTTAAAATATATCTTTGACATTTTAAAAAGTTACATGTTCTTAATGAAGTAAAAAGGTGCCATGGTTTTCTTTCTAAACATCTGCCCGGAAGATAACATCACGATGTATTCAAATAAATCTTCGAGGTTTTAAAAATTTATATTTTATTAATGGAGTAAATAGTGTCATGGTCTCTTTCAAAGCAACGGCTCAGAAGGTAACATCATATTGTATTCAAATAATGCTTTGGCATTTTATAAAAATATATGTTATTAATTAAGTAAAACAGCCCGTGTTCTCCTTTAGAAGCAACAGCCCAGAAGATAAAGTCATAATATATTCAGATAAAAATTGACATTTTCAAAACTTATTTGTTATTTATGAAATAAACAGCGTCATGGTTTCCTTTTAAAGCGACAATCTAACTGTAGAATCACAATGTGATCCAGTAAATCTCTGACATTTAAAAAATTCACATTTTCTTAATGAAGTAAAAAGTTCCGTGGTTTCTTTTGAAAGCAACAACCTTAAAATATATATATTGCTTTTTTTTTACATTTTTAAAATTGATATGGTTTTATTGAAGTTATTAACCCTTTAAGTGTCCAGACCCGGATTTTCCGTCCCGTAGCTTTTGTAAGTTAAGGCTAATTTAACACAAAATCAATTTCAACGCTAATATTTGGAAGTGATTAAGATAAATAAATATGTAAGGATATGGAATAAGAAGTCCCATAGCAACATTTTCCATAGCTACTATTTTGTAATTAATTAAACATGAATGGCAAATTCTGCAGGACGCTTAAAGGGTTAATTTATGTTCAAATTGTGGCTATTATAACTTATCTACAAATTTTCAAAGAAATTATCTCAGCAGTTTTGCATGCTACAAAAGAAATAGTCATTTTTATGCGAATAAGTTGAAGAGGGAGTTTTCTTCAAACATCTTCAAACATTTTCAAATAATGATAATTTGAGTCACTTTCTTTTTAAAATAGCATATTTATTCATATTACTGCAAATGTTGCTTTATTTTATTGACATTGGCGCATTTTTATTGGCTAGATAGATATTTATATATCCTGTACGAAAATTATTTTTAACATCAGCGAATTGAAATACAGTTTTCCCACGGAATTTTATTCGAAAGTAAACTTAACCTAAGCGTTTCTGCAAAAATTGAAATTAGGCCATAATTTGAAGCATACATATGCAATAAAACTGAATCTCATTCGAATATAATTAGAACAATGGATCTTATACCATTGTTAAACATGCACATGTTGTTATATTATAATACAGATATTATACATATTGCTTTTGCTATTACCGATTTTTATTTGTCGTCTAAATGCTTGAGGATGAATATAAAAAAATTTCGGATTTTAATCACATGAGATATTGAAAGTATTCATTGAAAATAATTCAAACTTTCAAGAGGTAAATTTATTTTCCATTAGAGAATAAAAGATTTTCCATGTAAAATTGCTAAATTTTGAAAAACATAATTAATAAGTTAATTTTTGTGCAATTATATGTCATTTCTTGGCATATGTATGCCAGTATAATGTCAGATAAGAAAATGACAATTTCATTCGAAAATATTTTTTTTCTTTACATTCCTGTTCATTTTTTAATTTTTAGGTCTAACGATTTAATTGTGTTTAAGGGAACATTCATTCAATATAGTAACTCAAATGTCATGCAGTCATCAGTTTTATTTGCTAATTTTTGAAAAATCAGAAAAATAACAATTTAAAAGTCTATTCAATTTTTACAAAGACATTAATCGCATTATTTTCAAAGAAATATCTAAAAGATCTTATTGGTAGCAAAGATTTTACTACTTCTGACTTGAACTATCCGAAAAACAAAAATTACTCCTTAGTGCCATATTTATCTACTTATCTATATTATAAAGGCCAAACCTATCTGTGCTTAACGCATATGTCATTTTACGAATGGCAACACTTTCCGATGAAATTTCTTTTTTGCAATTTTCGCTACTGCAAATTTTTTAACTTATAGACATTGTACGCTTTCAATCCTTATACCGTTGAATAGAAAAAAAAATGTACTTTTAAATGAAATTTGTTTGAAAACTGTATCTATATTTGTTTTTGAGATATTAATTTTTTTGTAGTTTTAATTCAATTTTTCTGGAGATGGCAATACCGCGATTTTGAATAAAATGAGTCTCAAATCCAACACTTCACAATATATCTAACAATAAATAATGAAGAACTGATAAAGAGTAGCTGTACTTACCAGGGAGAGTATTCATTTGGTTGAAAATACTGGAACAGTTATATAATAGCATTTCAATTGTACAACTCATATTTACTTTTGAACAACAAAAACAACAAATCACCCGTCCCATTTCATCAAACTACTGAATCATTCCAAGATTTTCTGTATGTAGTTGAATACACTAGCATCATCTTTTGGAGCTCTTGTGAAACTTCCTGTAATGACCCTGTGAGCGGTAGAGGGGGTGTATCAATGTGCCCCATGTATCAATGTACCCCAGTTCCCCCTATATATATATTATTTTTCACGTTGTATAATATTACTTCAAGAGGATCATATGTTATTTTTTCTTTTGTGACACCAATATAGTAAAATTCTTAAATTTATTGGATACATTTCCAGCCTCGGTACTATATTACTGTAAAATTATACTTTCATTGAGGATACTCGCCAATAATTTACCGATGTTTGTATTTCACTGGAAGTTTTCTGATGAATAGCTTTTTTTAGCAATAGTGGACTAGTACATAAGTAATAAAACTGATATCGATTTGCTACTAAGGAGTATTTTTTATACCTCCAAATTTTCTAATTCATAATTACAAAATACTGATGTATGGGGGATTCTCCAATAACTGGGTAATTTCACTCATTGATATAGTGAAAAATAAAAATAAAATTTTAACCAATTTTTTTCTAATTAGATACAGCATAGGTTACTGAGTAGTATACAACATTCTGGCATAAACGTTAAGCATTATATATTTAAATAAAAAAATAATTTTATAAATTAATTTGGTAATTAATGTCACTACTGTCCCCAAGATAGTTGTTTACTTTGTAAACCAGGATTTTAATCAAATTTATTTGAAAAATATGCGTATTTTATTAAAGTGTATCTCTTTATAGTAAAAAAATATAATGTTTAATATATTATCTGAGATAAATCTGAATATTTTTTTAAGTTTTAAGAGTAAAGGGACAGGCGTGACATTTACATGGACAGAAGTGACAAACTTTTAGAACTTTTCAGTTTTGAAAATTTTAACAATTCTAAATCATTTAACATCTATTATTTTTTTACTATTTTATAATTTGAACAATCTTTTAGAAAAAAATAACCAACAATAATATAATGAGTAAATAAGTTAATTTATTTGGACAAAAAATTTAGTTAGAAAAAAGTGTTTAAGTATAAGAAATAGTGCTCATTTAAAAATTTATATCATATAATTTGTTTATAGTATCTTGAAGTAACTGGTCGAGGTGATATATCAACAGCACACAAAATTTCATTCTTTAAAACATCCTGGACATCTGGTGTATTTGGCTAATAGAATCGGCTTCCTTTCCTTAACATAAAATTTATTTTAAAGATGTCATTATTTATTTTTTCAATTAAGCCTGTTAAAAACAAATGTTGTAATAAGTAATATGAAAAAAATAAAATATGTTGATACAAATTTAAAATAAGGATTTCATTCTAAATAAAAATTTAAAACTCACCAGTAAACCGATTTTCATCATACATAACTACAACCCAAGTTCCTATAAAAATAAACCAGTGTTCAAAAATTAAGGACGTGAAAGTTTTCAAATGTGACGTCACCCGGAAGTGTTGCATATTGACCAAAATCAACCACAAGATCTTCAAGATGTGAAAATATGGGACAAGTGATAAAAACCATCAGAAGAAAAAATGAAAAGGATAAAAAAACTTTATAGAAAAGGTCACTTGGAGCACAAATGCAAAAAAGACAGAAATGTCCACCTTATAGGCACCTGGCAAAAAAAAATTTAGTCTCTAATAGTAGATACGGTCACCCCGGACTACAATGAAGGATTTACTACGTCTGTCCATAAATATGACTGTCTGCACAAGGAAGGTCGGATACCCTCTTAGATTATTAAGCCTAAAATTACTGGGACTTCAAAATAATAAATTACAATATGTATCTGAGCGTGTGTTGACGAAGATAGTAAAAAAATTAACTGCGTTCATGATAATAAAATGGCTTTTATCTCTTGGGAATATTTTATTTAATACCATCTTCAACATTTTTGTTACTGTAAGTAGGCTTTTCTCAGGATTTTTTTTTATTGCACGTATTTATTATTTTTTAAATGTATGAAAATGATCTAAAAGGCTTTAGTCTGCAACATCCAAGGCCTCACCTATAGCTGAATAGCTCTGCCTTCGAAACTGGTCGACGGCAGGTGCTGGGTAAGATCCCAATCGTGCCCGTCGCCTAATCGTTCGGCGTTTTTTGTGGTTTTCTTGGAACCTTGGATTCCTTGCGTAAATATAGATTACATTTCCTTAGAGAGACCTCACGAAGAAGCTCCCCCACCCTAATGCCTATGTCCCTCGTGCAGATAATTTTCAGCGAACTTAGAAATCGATGACGCATTTGACAAAAATGATTTCTAAAAGGTTTACTCGACCAGTTCTGTGTAAATATTATAATACAAGATTTCATTTATTGCATGTTTTATTTAGTTTTTATTTTACTTTATTTTATTTTATTTTATTTATTATTATTATTTACAATTTAAATTTGAATGGGCCATTTTTTTTAATAAATACTTGCGATAGGTAAAATAGAAACAACAGAAAAGACAAATAAATACATAAAATGCAAAATATGACATTTACAAGTAAAATAATGTATAAGTCAACGGACATTTTAAAAAAGGAATTTTATTTACACGACTACTCGGAAGAGATGTAGTAAATATAAAATATATACCTCTTGCGTAGAAATCGGTTAGTTTACATATAAATCAAATACTTTAAAATAATATTTTTTGCTTAACTATAGTGAAATATATTAGATGATATTAGAAGTGCATATTTCAAGAAAGTGTTTTGAGAGAGAAATGTTTGTTTTACATTTTAACAGTCTCTTTAGAACTTCAAAGACTGTCGAAACCGTGTCTGTTTATTTAAAGTTTTATTGAATATAACAAATGCAATTTCTTATAGAAGAAAGATGATTTCTCTTACGAAATATATGATACAAATTATGTAAAGCTATGGAATTTAAAACGATTTGTATGCAGAATAACTTAAAAGTTTTATTGAATTCTTATAAAAATATACTTACAAATGAAATGGTTTATGAATTTTAAATATTCTTTTCGTTATGCTATTTAAAGGATGCGTTTATAATACTATAAAATTGAGAAAATTTATATATACATAGTTTTTCCAACTTTTTCAAGAGAGAATTTTGTATAAATTATTATCTTATGTCGATTTACCATTGCTAAAAAATATGCAAAATGTGCATATTTTTACATTTAGATAGTTTGGTAAAGTATAATTATGTTGTAAAAGTGCAATAAAACTACCAACGGATCCACTCTTTTCTAAATAGGTTACAGTGCTTTATTTCAGGTGCGTAAATCGTAGCCGCAGATTGTCTTCAGTTTAAAAAATGACTTTTACATTTATACTTTTTTTTTATAATTCCCACAAATTACATATAAAAGCATTTCTATATGGAAAGCATCCGTTACACTGTTAAAAATTTCGAACATAGAAGGAAGCAAGACTATCTGTATATTTAGACTAGTTCTCGGTTAAATGTATTTGATTGAATTTCTCGGTCATCATTTTAAAGATATTTCCCTTGTCTTATATCTAATTCCTTGTAGGGATTTCCATGACTTTATTTAAAAATATTTTTAATTATGTTAATATTTACAGATCAAAATACACGCTTTTAAAATATTTTCAATTTTATAAAACACATTAAAGAAGAAAATTCAGTTAAAAAATTGATTTTAAAGTCTTAGAATATTTCAGAAAGGGAAAAATCGTCTCTTCTGAGTTAATGAGGATTTTTATCGACAAGTCCATAATGATGATGAAAAACATACTGTATTGCAGAAAATATCAGTTTCTAAAACTCACTCAGTAAAGTAGCCTATCATTGTCGAGAGGTCACAAGTTCATACCCTAGAACGCCTAGGTTCAAATTTTGTTCAAGTGGTACACCTATTGAATTTTACTTGAAAATTAAAATTCTATACTAACAAATGAGTGATTCGCTAATTTTTAAAACTAAATTATGCTTTTATGATAAAAAATAAATTTACAGAGTGTTATATATATTTTAACTATATTAGTTTACAGAGCCCATAGTGAATTAACGAATACATTCTCTGTTATTTAACTGAAGTTTTTCTAATATCTGTTATTATACATAAATCATAAGATAATGGATTAAATGTAGATTTTCTGTAATTTCACAGAATATTTTTTAACAGTGCAACGTGCTGCATAATACCTAGATATACTTTTATGAATGTAATCTATGAGTCTGGTGAGTTATGAGATTTTACCTGCAATGGTGGTGTCCTGAATCTCAATATTTATGCTTGAATGAGAACTGTTCTGTCATAGTTTTAAGTTTCATATAGTACGTATGGATTTTCTGAAATTCCTACATACCCATTTTATGTGAAATTTTAGCTAATTGATAAGAAATTTAACTTTTTACTACTTTAAAAAAAATCAGTCCACAAGGCTCCATTTTAAAATGATTTTAAGAGACTTTCTTTAATTCTTGCAAAACGAACGATGAGATTATTCTGAGCTATGTAATGCGAGATAAATTTAAAAAGATTTGCAAAAGAATATTTCTTTCTCATAGGTTTTCGTAAAATAGTCATGTATTTTTTATAATCTGGTACAAACATATTCACTCCATTATTAATCTTACACTTATTGTTTTAAATGATTTTTTATTACTAGTTAAAAAAGTCTCATAGTCTTCTTCGAAAGCAACATTATGGAAGATAATGCCATAATGTATTTAAATAAAGTTCCGATAGTTTAGAAAGTTATAATGAAGTAAAATGTGTCATTGTCTCCTTTCAAAACAACAGTTCGGAATGTAACGTCACAATGCATTCAAATAAATATTTCACATTTAAATTTATATATATCTTTTCACTGAAAAAAAAATGTCATGGTATCTTTTACAAGCAATAGTCTGAAAGATAACGTCATACTGTATTCAGGGAAATTGTGATATTTTAAAAAGTTATATGTTATTAATGAAGTAAAAAGAGTCATGGTATTCTTTAAGGAATAGTCCGAAGTGTAACGTCACAGTACTTTAAAATAAATCTTTGACATTTTAAAAAGTTACATGTTCTTAATGAAGTAAAAAGGTGCCATCACAATGCATTCAAATAAATATTTCACATTTAAATTTATATATATCTTTTCACTGAAAAAAAAAATGTCATGGTATCTTTTACAAGCAATAGTCTGAAAGATAACGTCATACTGTATTCAGGGAAATTGTGATATTTTAAAAAGTTATATGTTATTAATGAAGTAAAAAGAGTCATGGTATTCTTTAAGGAATAGTCCGAAGTGTAACGTCACAGTACTTTAAAATAAATCTTTGACATTTTAAAAAGTTACATGTTCATAATGAAGTAAAAAGGTGCCATCACAATGCATTCAAATAAATATTTCACATTTAAATTTATATATATCTTTTCACTGAAAAAAAAATGTCATGGTATCTTTTACAAGCAATAGTCTGAAAGATAACGTCATACTGTATTCAGGGAAATTGTGATATTTTAAAAAGTTATATGTTATTAATGAAGTAAAAAGAGTCATGGTATTCTTTAAGGAATAGTCCGAAGTGTAACGTCACGGTACTTTAAAATATATCTTTGACATTTTAAAAAGTTACATGTTCTTAATGAAGTAAAAAGGTGCCATGGTTTTCTTTCTAAACATCTGCCCGGAAGATAACATCACGATGTATTCAAATAAATCTTCGAGGTTTTAAAAATTTATATTTTATTAATGGAGTAAATAGTGTCATGGTCTCTTTCAAAGCAACGGCTCAGAAGGTAACATCATATTGTATTCAAATAATGCTTTGGCATTTTATAAAAATATATGTTATTAATTAAGTAAAACAGCCCGTGTTCTCCTTTAGAAGCAACAGCCCAGAAGATAAAGTCATAATATATTCAGATAAAAATTGACATTTTCAAAACTTATTTGTTATTTATGAAATAAACAGCGTCATGGTTTCCTTTTAAAGCGACAATCTAACTGTAGAATCACAATGTGATCCAGTAAATCTCTGACATTTAAAAAATTCACATTTTCTTAATGAAGTAAAAAGTTCCGTGGTTTCTTTTGAAAGCAACAACCTTAAAATATATATATTGCTTTTTTTTTACATTTTTAAAATTGATATGGTTTTATTGAAGTTATTAACCCTTTAAGTGTCCAGACCCGGATTTTCCGTCCCGTAGCTTTTGTAAGTTAAGGCTAATTTAACACAAAATCAATTTCAACGCTAATATTTGGAAGTGATTAAGATAAATAAATATGTAAGGATATGGAATAAGAAGTCCCATAGCAACATTTTCCATAGCTACTATTTTGTAATTAATTAAACATGAATGGCAAATTCTGCAGGACGCTTAAAGGGTTAATTTATGTTCAAATTGTGGCTATTATAACTTATCTACAAATTTTCAAAGAAATTATCTCAGCAGTTTTGCATGCTACAAAAGAAATAGTCATTTTTATGCGAATAAGTTGAAGAGGGAGTTTTCTTCAAACATCTTCAAACATTTTCAAATAATGATAATTTGAGTCACTTTCTTTTTAAAATAGCATATTTATTCATATTACTGCAAATGTTGCTTTATTTTATTGACATTGGCGCATTTTTATTGGCTAGATAGATATTTATATATCCTGTACGAAAATTATTTTTAACATCAGCGAATTGAAATACAGTTTTCCCACGGAATTTTATTCGAAAGTAAACTTAACCTAAGCGTTTCTGCAAAAATTGAAATTAGGCCATAATTTGAAGCATACATATGCAATAAAACTGAATCTCATTCGAATATAATTAGAACAATGGATCTTATACCATTGTTAAACATGCACATGTTGTTATATTATAATACAGATATTATACATATTGCTTTTGCTATTACCGATTTTTATTTGTCGTCTAAATGCTTGAGGATGAATATAAAAAAATTTCGGATTTTAATCACATGAGATATTGAAAGTATTCATTGAAAATAATTCAAACTTTCAAGAGGTAAATTTATTTTCCATTAGAGAATAAAAGATTTTCCATGTAAAATTGCTAAATTTTGAAAAACATAATTAATAAGTTAATTTTTGTGCAATTATATGTCATTTCTTGGCATATGTATGCCAGTATAATGTCAGATAAGAAAATGACAATTTCATTCGAAAATATTTTTTTTCTTTACATTCCTGTTCATTTTTTAATTTTTAGGTCTAACGATTTAATTGTGTTTAAGGGAACATTCATTCAATATAGTAACTCAAATGTCATGCAGTCATCAGTTTTATTTGCTAATTTTTGAAAAATCAGAAAAATAACAATTTAAAAGTCTATTCAATTTTTACAAAGACATTAATCGCATTATTTTCAAAGAAATATCTAAAAGATCTTATTGGTAGCAAAGATTTTACTACTTCTGACTTGAACTATCCGAAAAACAAAAATTACTCCTTAGTGCCATATTTATCTACTTATCTATATTATAAAGGCCAAACCTATCTGTGCTTAACGCATATGTCATTTTACGAATGGCAACACTTTCCGATGAAATTTCTTTTTTGCAATTTTCGCTACTGCAAATTTTTTAACTTATAGACATTGTACGCTTTCAATCCTTATACCGTTGAATAGAAAAAAAAATGTACTTTTAAATGAAATTTGTTTGAAAACTGTATCTATATTTGTTTTTGAGATATTAATTTTTTTGTAGTTTTAATTCAATTTTTCTGGAGATGGCAACTTTAGTACTACATTTCTGTGCGATGTAAAGGGAAATTAGCCATAAAGTAAAAAGAAAGAATAGATAGGAATTATAGTGGCTGGGAGTGATACAAAAAATGGAACCCTGAAAAAATGAAGACACATGAATCATTATATCATTAATATATCTTGCTAAGTTTCTTAAATGACGAAATAGCTTTTTTATTGTGTTTTTGACGTCAGATGCACATTTTTCTCTACAGTTTGCATAACACTTGATCGTAAAATTTGAATGTTTTGGCGGATGTAAAGGATGTAATTATATATATATATAAACATATGTTTAAAGTCTTAAAACTTGAATATGTTTTATAGAAATGCATCATTTTCACTCCAGTGACTTTCAAATTCTTCACACTTGGAAAAGTTTCACTTTTAAAAATAACATAATTGAAAACATACACTGATTAAATGCAATGTTAGAAAGTTAGCCCGTCTTTATGGAAAAAGCAGTAACATCCAGTGTGCGTCATCAGATTAGAAGTCTTCGTCCAAAATACAGCAATTTATATTACAGAACTTGGTGATTCTCTACAAGTTGAATTTTCTTTGCTGAGTTAGACAAGAAAAGATGATCTTGGCAATTATTCCAGGCTTAAAATAATGTCAGGTTCTCCAAATTTTTGTCCGAAAGCTTCTCAAATGTAATAAAATTATATTGCTATTCTTTAAGACATTCTACTGTAATTTTATCAAAATAACATAATTTGCTTAATGTAATATTTTATAATTTTCAGTTAAACTTACTAGAGCAGATGATTTTTTTAGTTCTGTTTAGTAACCTGTCAATTTACCAAAAGGAAAATGTAAAACAAAATTATTTAAGTTTTCTTTCTTTTTGGAATAATTATATTTTTTATGCAATTTATTTTTTACTTTATTGTAGAACCATTTTTTTATTTTTGAAATATGTTTTAAGAAAAGAAAAAATACTATGTACATTTCATTTTTCTATTTTCATAGAGAATTGATCCGAAATTAAAAAAGAAAGATGTAAATGACGAAATTAGATTTTATAATTCATCAATATCTAAGGTTTAAAATGAAATTGAATATTTGGTTTGGCATCATATGTAAAATTCAAGATACACGTGTTACATGGAAAATACAGCATCTTCTTTGTATGTTGAATTCATGTCAGGCAATGTTTGTGTAGTTTAGTTTATAAAACGAATTTTAAATTAGTCATAGACTTAACTTTGGAACAAACTTTCTTTGAAAAAATGCACGTGCTGTCATTTCTTTACTTCTGCATTTTACTATGCGCATCAGATTTTTCATATGTGCAACATACCTATCTATTTATATAACGAAGAAATGTGTCCACGCGCAACACTGACGTCATTTTGTGAATGGTAACATTTCACGATGAAATGACTCTATGAAACTTTCGTTGCTGCAATTTTTTAATCTTCTAATTTTCAATTTTTTTTCCTTTCTATAGGAAAATAAATCTACTTTCAAATGCAACTTGGTTGAAAACTGTATCTCATTTGACTCACTTATTATGACGTTATGTTTTACAAGCATTTCATTTTAATCTCTATTACGTATCTTCATTATGAAATACTAATATACAATTTTCACATAAGTCTATATATATTTTACCAGATAGTTTTCCATAATGAAATTAAAGTTGCATGAATAAATAAGTAAAAGAATGGTGGTAAACACAGATAAAATGATTAAAAAACTCAAATTTATTAACTTAAATTATTACGAAATAAGAAAAAAATATTTTCAAATGTAAATTGTTTGAAAACTGTATTTCAGTTTACTGATTGGTTGTGGTTTAAAAAAAAAAATCGGGTTTGATTTATTTTTAAGTTTATCTCTACCGCGTGAAACTCGATTGCGAAAGATTAATCTATTTGCCCTTAAAACAATGTAAAGAATTAAGGATTTCTTTTCGGCTAATATACTATAGCAAAATTAAAACTTCCTCGACAAATCATTAAAAAAAATATATAAATAAATACAATTTTAACAGACATGTGATTGAAATGTGCGCTTGAAGCACTGAAATGATCAGAAAAAAAATATTGCCAGAAGTAACAAAATCTTCGGCTGATAATTTCTTATATGCGTCTAACACGGAAGTATGATTTTTGACAAATTCAAAGTTTTATTTGATTCCATAATTAATATTTTCCGTTTAGCCCTTTAAGCGGAATAGCCGTGTTTTTCCGTCGTGTAATATTTTAATTCAAAGGCTGATTTAACACAAGAGTCACATTAATATTAATTTTTTGAATAGTGTAAGATAAAAAAAAATATGTAAAGTTATCAAAATCTTCATACCAATACTTTTCACAATTATTATTTTATACACTAAATATGAATGAAAAAAATCTTCAGGAAGCTTAAAGTATTAAAAATGCTTTTTTTAATATAAAAAGTATATTACATGTAGAAAATGTATTAGTTTTAAATTTTAAATTTAAAAAGGTGGTTTAAACCTTTGGTTTAAACCACTTTGGTGTTTTTTATAGGTGGTTAAAACCTATGTTATCCGGGTAGCACGGGTTCGATCTACTAGTATACCTAAAATACAAACGTAAATTTTCGGTTTTCCGCCTACTCCATCTCTTCTACTGAAGGGATTTTGATGGAACTTACACTGTTAGATAGATATTAATTTTAAGAAGGCTTTCGTATATAATACATCGTTCTACGTAGATTATTTGTAGAATTATGACAAAAAGTTCTGTTATTTTGGACAAAGAGGTTACCATTGGCATAAGTTTACAATTTTGGCGACGGCATATTATTTTATCATTTTGTTAAAAATTGAAACGAACACAATTAGAAATTAAAAGTTACAATTAGCTCGAAAAATAAAATGAAAAAGCTATTAATGATTTTATTTCAAATAAAAAAATGCAGTTTTAATAAGACATATTATTATTTAAAAATATATTTAATATAAATATGAAAGAAACGTTTGTATGGTCTAAAAGAAGTATTCATTTTCAAGATCTGGCGATTTATCCTGTTTGTTGGCCATACTTGACACCTGGATAAGGAAAAAACTAAAAAAAAAAAAAATTATTTAAAAAAGTGCTTTTTAAAAAAAAGTATGTTAAAGATTTTTTTTCAATATTTTAATATATTATGCAATAGGATATACTACAAATATATTAGGATTTTCATTTTACTTTTGTCGCCTTTGTTGCCAAACAATTTGATTTTCAGCATAAAAGGCATGAGTATGACATCTGTCCAAAAAATATTCACAATGATGGAAAATTTTCAAGTGTAGAACAACTTTTTTGAGAAATTTGTTACATTCGAATATGAATTATATAAATATTTAAATTCTAATGTAATTTAACTGTAATGAAAATTTTGTTTCAGCTATTCGAATTCGAGTTTGGCTGAATGGATTTTGACGATTTTGTACTGCTAGATAATTTCTCATGGAAGTTTTCTTCTGTATGTAATACAGCATTATGCGTTGATTAATTATAGAATTCTGGTAAACATTTCTGTAATCAGATGAATTTGATTACGAAAATTTAGCAATTTTAAATGATTCCGTGAAATGGTTCGGTTTTGTTTATGACGGGCAGATTATCAACAAGCGGGATATAGGCACTAAGAGGGGAGGTGCCCTCCTTAGGAGTCTTTCTACGGAAACCTTATCCGTATTTACGCAAGGAAATCCAAGATTCGAAGAAAACCACGGAAAACTCCGAACGATTGGGCTGACGATTGCCTTTGGGTTCGAACTCAGCATCTGCCGTCGACCCGTTTTGACGTCAGAACCTCTCAGCCACTGGTGGGGTTCTGTGATATGGAATTCGATGGAACTTATACTGTTAGCAAGATATTTTCCACGGAAAATTTTATTATATTGTTCTGTATTGCTTAGTTATAGAGTCATAGAGGAGGAGACGGGGATTCTGCAATCCGGTGACCCATTTTATCAAATATTAGTCTTTTGAAATAGTTATAATAAACGGTTTTTGAAGGGAATTGCACTGTTAATTTGTTAATTTTCAAAAAACGTTTTTAGTACATAATGTGTTTTTCTACATTAGACTAGAGTATGCAAATTGGGGTAGTTCTGAACAAAGGTTATTTATTTATTTATTTATTTATTTTTGACTATTTTACGTTATTTTCCGGTTATATCAACATCCTGCCAAAATTTATGTTATAAATGCGCCATTTCTATACAATTCTGAATGTACAAAGTATTTTTATTTGAAATTTCTTCAACTTTTATGATTCTCTATTTATTGAAATTTAATCTATTAATTTATTTTAAGAAATATTATTTAATCGTAACCTTTCAAAACTAGGCAAATAGTTTAAAAATCTGTATAATTTGGCAAAAGTAGTCGATAGAATAATTAAATGGTACCGGAAAAACTTACATTCTGCGTGAGCGAAACCATCGGTTAATGCTAGTATCTGATAAAGAAATTAAATGAGCTTGTTAGGAAAATGACATTAATTTCACTGACAGTCATCTTTAATTATTGATTTTTTTTTCTTTTTTTTTTTTGGCAAAATAAAGAGTTTGTTACTTTCTTCATATATTTGTTTTAAAAGATATAAATATTGATTTAAAAACTATAAAAATATACTTATACAGTATGATATAAAGCCATTTCTTTTGCATACTCCAGTATGTGACATGCCTGGAAAATGACAATCTGAAATTCTAAGTCAATTAATTCCTTTATTTATGTTATTAGAAATGTAATGACTCTTGAAAATAATTCTAAGGATATTTTGTATTAGAATGTATCAAAAGAAATTGCATAATACAGCATTTAATAGGAATTTTATTGCATGGACTGCAATTTCCATATTTCTTGATATTCAGACTTATATATGCAATTATGGAAATACACAGAAAGCTTAACAATACGAAGCGTACTGTCAACTGAAAACAAAGGTTTAGATTATTTTGATATTAGAAATTATGAAATAGGTAATTCAATATTGCTAATGCACTGTTATGTTACAATATTCGCGGTAACACATATTTTATAATTAGTCGTTTTCAATTTCATGAAAATAAATTAATTTGTCGTGAGTGTTTCCGTATTTGTTAATATTTTGGAAGCCTGGGGAATTCGCAACATTTGAATACATTAAATATTGGAATATGATAAAATTATTTGAAATTTTTGATTTGTATATTATTTAAGGAAGCAATTTGTATTTTTATGCAATTAAGTTTACCATATTATTAATAATTTATTGTTACCGGGAAATATTTTTTAAATATGTGTAATGTATCTGAAAATTATTTTCATAATCTATCAAGTATTTCAGTCATTGCAAAATACATAATAACAAGTAAAATAACTTAGTGATTAGTATGACAAATATTTGACTAGATTAGATTTCAGTACCAGATTAGATTTCAATATATCCACATCATATTTCACAAACGCACTAATATTAATTTGGTCGATCGTATACTGATATTACGAATTCAACAACAAAATAATTATTTATATTTTATTACTAATCATATGAATTTTCTTAACGCTAATACTATTATTAAAACTATATTTTAATATATAAAATGTAAAATAAAGAAATATATACAATTCATTTAAGTTAAGATAGCATTTAATAGAAAATTGTATTGCACCAATATGCAAATTATTGAACAAAAAAGTAACCACCCCCTACTATCGCTACAAAAATCATTATACAGTAAAGTTTTTCGTATTCAACGATTGAAAATAAAACCCATTTTAAAAATACCTATCTAAATTTGCTTAGGGGCTACCTCACATCAAAACGTTCCGAAACTTCGATTTTTCCAATAGCAATACTTGAATTTGACACGATAAATAAATAATAGAGCCTTCATGAAGTTCCTTCGATTAGTTTTTAGCACATTAATTACTTTAAAATAAGCATATTTTAGGACCTTTAATTAAAATTGAGGTTCTGTACTCTATTATGCAATGCTGCAGATTGACTATGCCACTTGTATTAATGTATTGTTTTTTGCCAATATGAACCTTTTTCTCGATGAATATAGTTCGATTATTGCCAGCCCAAATTTTGTAATAAATCGATTAAAGTAACTTTTTTCAAATTATACTTTTCTGCACATTATATATAGCCACTTAAACTATGATTTTGAATTCTTTAATCATAATTCGATGACTATTTCGAATTAAAAATTTAAATTAAAAATTATATAAATTTAAACTTAATAAAAAATAAATCTCTCAAAAAAATTGTAGGTTGCAATTCGTATTTTTTCGATTATAATTTCATAATTCTTAATTCATATTATTAAATTTCTAAATTTACAAATTTAGTGTATGCATTTTTTGGGTTTTGAATATTCTAGCTGCATAAAAAAGTAACCAATTAAAATTATAATTTCAGAAAATTTCGTTTCTAGGCATAGTTTGGACCGAATATTAAAAACTTGTTATTCAAATTACATGTTGCTATTTTTAAAAAAAAGTTGTAGTTTTGATTTGTACATAGCCTTTTAAGCCATTTTTGTACGTACTTTAAAAGTAGCCTTTTTTCCAATTCTCTGATATCAGCAACTATTCTTTATTATAAAAAATTGCAAAGTTAGTAATTGATGTTTACTTTTTTTAGACGTCGGACGAGATGGTGTTTGAATAATCACCAGTTTCAACATCTCGGAAATCAAACCGGAGCAAGTTTTCATTAGACAGCGAATTAGAGCTAATTCAGAGAAAATGTTGGCACCTTCGAAATTTCGATACTCGAAAGTGACAGATGGGGGCTAAATTAACGCTTGCTTTCCTAATATTAACTGAAATAGCTCAATAAAAAAATGAAGCATTTATATATTAGAGAGTAAATTAAAGCTAAATGTGAGCTAAATTTTGGCACCTTTGAAATTTTCATATTCGAAAGTGGGAAGGCTAGCAAGTGCTTGCTCCCCTACTTGAAATTGGAATATCTAGATTAAAAAACGGAGCAATTTCTCATATAAGAGAGCGAATTAGAGCTAACTGAAAGCTAATTTTTTTCATATTTAAAATTTTGATATTCGAAAGGAGGAGAATAACGTTAACTTATTCTCCCCTCACCATTCTAATTAAAATATCTCGATACCATAACCGGAGCAAATTCCAATATTAGAGAGCAAGTTACAGCTAATTGAGAGCTATTTCCTCATGCATTTGAACCTAAAATATTCGGTGGTTAGGATGCCTAGTTAATGAATCGTTTGGGTCTAGTAAATCCCGTCTACGAGCATCTGGAGTGGAGCCTTTCAGCCACTGGTTGGGCCAACGGCGAATTTGAAAAGTACATAATTTTTTAAAAGATGCTCTATTATTGTTCATTGTACATCATACTCATATAAAATGAGTCATCTTTTTAGAATTTTACAACTTGTAAAAGTTACAACACTATATGTTATTAATTATATATATATATATATATTTATTTATTTTTTTTAATTCATATTTTAAAAATGCAAATAAATTTTATGTTATGAAATAGAACTTACATTGTTAAAATAGATATCTTATTTCACAGATAGGCATTTATTAATGCTTTGTTTATTTTTTTCCGAACATCAAATGTTAAATAAAATATACATTTTTTTTTCAATTTTTAGAAGTCCTGTTTGTCAGCAGTTTATATTTGTTTACTTCTTCGCTAAAACAAAAATTCTTTTAACACTTATGCTATCGAAAATCAAATTTTTCAAATACTTCCCCACTAACAATAATAATAATAAAACGTTACTCATTGTTTGAAATACCGTTACATAAAAACAACATTATTCATTATTTAAAATACTATTATATAAAAAAGGAATAAATGGATGAATTATCTAAAGTGAAAAACTGTGCAATTAACATATTTAAAATTATGTATTAAAATTATTAAAATTTAGATTAATCCGAAAAACATAATGTGCCAAAAACACAATCCTTTCAGCTTTCTTTTAATTCATTTATGTGTTCCGATTTATTAATTATTTATAATATTAGTGCAAAATACTCCAAATGGTTTTAGGCTTTTATTTGATTTTTTAATGTTAATACATATTTTTAATTTCGTATCTAAAAAGTTAATTAAACAAACCATTCGCAAAAAATAGAAATACTTCTGTCACTGAAATATATTTAATTATTCTCTGTAGTTAAGGGATTAAAAATATGCAAATGTAACCTCATAAAAACGTTAATTTTCGAATGCATTATAACTTTTAGGAGCGTATAAAAGTTACAAATTTAGAAAAATAATAGTTGAAAATAAACTCTTGTTCATCATAATTCATTGTAGGAAATGTTAAAAAAAGTTGTAATTTAAAAAATGAAATCTAATTATTGAACTTATTTTTAATGCTAATTGCACAAATGCATTTCCATTAAGACTCTTGGTAGTGAATTAAAGTTGCTATTCCCTTTTCCAACATACATTTGGTGTTTCAGCTACTTTTTTATATTTTAAATTAATTTTTGAAAAGAATGTCGACTTGAAAAGATTTGTAGAATATGCAAAGAAAAAACTTTCTATTAAAAAATAATTTTTATGTAAATAATATAATTTTAATTGATGAACAACAGTTTTTATTATATTAAATCAAATGAATAATAATAGGATAATGAATAATAATAATAATAAAGAAAATAAGTTGAAAATAGTGTGAATTAATAAGAATAAATTATCTTCTTAAATTACCGTAATTATTTTTTTATTTACTAGGATAAATACTAAAAACCTAGAGAGTTTCTTCATCAGGCGCAAAGAATTCGTGCTTCTACTATGAAAGCAGCAGCAAGCCAGATGAAGAAGGATTCAAGTCTTTCGAAAAACCTAATAAATAAAAAAAATGTTTTTAAGGCTTTTTTATTTTTTATAAGAAAATTTTTGAGAACATTTTAATTGTTAAAACAAAGCATCGTTTAAAAATCGGCTGTATATATTACAATGGGTGGCCATATTTTTATTTGCATTACAGTTTTTTATTGGCAATCTTTATTTAAGTTTTCGTGCTGGAAGCATTGCCAGGTGATATTTGACAAGTGTTGTCAACTAGTAAGAGTTTCTGAGGGGATAATGTGCGGCAGAAATGTTATGGAAACACTTGGTATATAAATATTTTCAATTGTTTATATGGAATTCTAATTTATGAGAAATGTGTCAAATTATTAGATACCAAAGATATTTTATATAAACTTATATTATATTCTGCGTCATAATGAGCAATTTGAAAACAAAAAGGATTGATATCAGGTTAAAAGGGGCCCAAACAATCTTAAACAAAATATTTCTTGATTAAATTCGTTTCAACGGGTCATATAGTTTCGTGACTTTGTAGCCTTTGTTATCGTATATTCCTGTGGGGTAGAGCTGTTGCAAACTGCACATATTATTAACTAATGAACGGGTATTTTCTAAGATACGAAGTTGCCGCTAACAAGGGCATGCGAAGAGAGCACTTCGCCCGTGACAAAGTTTCGCCCCGTCCTCTCCCAACTTGACGCTAAACCTCCCAAAATGATGTTGGTTGTATAAATTTAGCGCCCCCTAAATTTCTGCACCCAAGCCATCGCTTCCTTCGATCCTTTCTTTAACACGACGCTGGTCGTTACCTTGTCAATACGCAACCGAAGAAAGTACAGCACTTGTCGTTACCGTGTCAATACGCAACGGAACAAAGTACAGCACTGTTCGTTACCGTGTCAATACGCAACCGAACAAAGTGAAACTAATTATAAATGCTGTTTACGTTCGTGTCATTTATGAATGCAGCGAGACAGTGGAGTGCGGTAAAGATGGGATATTGTGTTCAGACTCAGACAATAGGTAACGGTTTCAGTTATTTCATTTTCCAGTGTATGCGTATCATTCTGTTTGTATCAGCTATTTTCAATACTCAAATGATTATAAAAATAAAAAGAAATAAAAAGTGGATATAATTTTCTGAAGCATGAAATGATAAAACAAAATGTAATTCATATTTATGTCAAGTGAAGTATTCAGTTAAAGGGAGTTCAACAACAAACTGAAAAAAAAAAACATTTATTGGTAAAGAATCTCAGATCTTGCGTATTTAGCAAAAAAAAAAAAAAAAAAAAAATTATCAGTGGTGTACATTAATACCATCTGAAATATTTTTTTTTTTCAAAATCAAGTTATTTATTATCTGAAAGACCTACTCTCCTTCCAGGGCCGAAACAACGGAGAGGGGGAGGGTGCGGAGGCATGAGCTCCGGGCACCAGAACGGCAGAATGCCAAATGACCCATTTTTTGTCGATTTTTCTCACTTCTATTTTTATCGTGGTATAGTTAAAATCATCCTGTTTGGGGTATGCCAAAGCATAGAAGAATCTAAGAATGATATAGCATAAAAAAGCCTATAGAAAGCGGATTTTTTTTTTAATTTCGTATTCAAGGTTTTAATGAATCAATGTTTGACAAATCAAATTATATATTTCAGTATTATATATTTTATGATTACATATTTTAAATTTTAAAAATAAGTCGGTTATTAGAAAATTAGTAAAATTCTCTTTGTAAATATACTTCACGGGGGTGAGGCGGAAAGGGGGGGACTCCAAAATTCATGTACAAAAAATGTTAGTTTTGGTCCTGAGACTCCCTTCATTAAAACCAAAAAGAAAGGAAAAAAATTAAACATAAATCAATGAATTGTAAAATAGAATATTTCTGTTGTTCAGGGCAACACCATGCGAAAGGGGCCGGTTGCCCCAGGAGCGGAAATTTAGAGGACACCAGATTTATAGTACGAAAGTATTTTTTGGCCTTTCAGAAGAAAAAGTTGGTGAAGGGGTCGCTAAATTGAAACTTTGCCTCGGGCACTGTTTTCTCTTCGCACGCCCTTCGTTCAAGGGGGTAGGTACGATCTCCGTAACTTCACCGTTGGATACGCCATTGATCATAAGATACTATACCAGAGCTTTCAGATTTAGCAAAAGTATCTATCAGTGATGACTCCCTCAGAATCATCTGAAAGAAGTTTTTCAAAATCAGGTTAGATATTATTTGAAAAGCCTGCTTCATTAAAACCAAAAAGAATTGAAAAAATAATATTTTAAAACATAAATCAAAGAATTCTTAAATAATAATGCGAGTGATGTATACTGTTGTTTTTAAGATGTTAAAGTCTAAAACGAAAAACATTTCTTTTAAATGTTTTGAAAATTTTCAAGCAATTTGTTTGCAGTTTTAAGTAAAACTTAGAAACTTCATTAAATGCAAGTTAAATGTAACTTTTACCTACAGATGGCATCCCATAACAGATGTGAATTCTTCTAAAGGCTTTTCTGTACGTTATATACAGTTGTGTAGTACGTACGATGATTGCTAATTACCTGATTTCTGAACAGTAAGGAAAGTAACGAGTAACGATAACTTTCTAACGGGTAGAGAACCTGAATAAAAGATATCATACGGGTTTCCTTTTGTCGTTATTTTTACAACACTACTGAGGGATTACACCTACACGTATGGATTTTTAATCAAACCTCCAACTTGTATAATTTTATTTTAAGGAAACTTAGATTTATAGATTCTTAACTATTTATGACCGGATGTGGCATACTGTCTAGTTGTAATACATGCCCTATTAAACAATTAATTTCTGATACATAGATGTATTACAATTTGGCTTTTACACACTATTGTCTTAGAAAGACTCAGATAACCAAAAACATATTTCAGCTTTTGTAATCAGTGCGCAACCTATATCTTTATTCTTTTTTCGTTAAATTAACAACTTGGTTTAAAAGTTTTTGAAACCTGTCAATTAGTGCTTTAAATTTTAAATTTTGCAATTTTAAAAAATAGAATTTTTCACAGTTAAAGACACATATACTATTTTCTTTCAAATAAGATAGATTTATTTTTCCTGAATTATGTGATGTGACGTAAAATTAGTAGAAAAAATGTCAATATTTCCAAAATCTCATTAGAAAAATACAAATTATTAAGTTACATTTCTTCGTCGCAAAAGAAATTGATTTGAATTTTACTGAAGCAAGAAAAAATTCCTTTGATATTTCCTATCCTGTTCCGAAACATTACATTAATGTAACTTTTTTTAAAATACTAATAAATCCACTTAGTTATGTTAAACATTTTAAAATTTTTTGTCCAAATTTTCTTTTATAGAGATATAAAATATTAACTATTGTTTGCATAGGATTTCAAATGTATATTTCATGTATTCATTTTCAGTAAAGAGGAACTGCACTTGTAAAAGACCATAGTTACGTTATTGCGATAAGAAAAAAAATTAAATTTTTTTACTGATATAAAATCGCCAAGAAACGCGAAAAACCGATAAAAATTGCTGTAATAATTAAATTTTAAGACTGTATCTAGGAAATCCAAAAACTGCCTTCGTGATACATAACTTTAGACATACCCTGTCAAATAATGTAATATTGGCTTCAATTTATTCCAGTATATCAGAAGGAGAAACCATGCTTTTGGCGTAGATTTTGAAACACTTTCCAACAATTCCTGTAATCGTTACATGATTTCTTTATTCTCGAAATAAGTTAAATAATATAACTAAATCAACATTTGAAAAAAGGTAACACACCTGAGAGTCGGATTTGAATACTTACCTTGCATAGCCAAACATATATTCCAATTCTTTTGAGCAGCCTTATATTTGATCTGCAAGTTGATCTATATAGAATTTAATGGAAAAATTTAGTTTAATAAGAAAACACACACAAATTGAAATTTTTCTTTCAACATTTTATATCAATAGATGAAGACATATTTAAATACGTCTCTTCATCCCTGTAGCTTACTTACTATCTTTATTACACGCCACTATTTAGCTATAATTCAAATTCAAACTAAAACATTATTAAAACTACTTAAATCACATTTCCAGAAATTATCATCCATAGACTGTAGTATCTCTAATTCTTCGCGTGGACCTGTATAGCATTTTATTTATATTCTCTATTTATATTTCTTAGTAAATTTAATGCTATTTAGCGCAAAAATGAATAGCATATTTTAAAACAACTTTTTGCATTTTACATTCATACAAAATGACCTTTTTGAACTCTCTTGTACAGCAAGTATATAGACGTTCGCATTCATATATACCATATAGTGTACATAAATAAGGCAAAAGTTAAAATTTCATATCATTATTAAAATGTACTTCTTGTCATCATTGTTATTATACAGTACTGTGGATAAAATATACTATTTGAAATCTTTTACGTAACCCTTTAAATACTACGTACTTCATAGTATACGCGAAATAATATAGAGAAAGCCTCATCGTTTCATAGCAATGTCATTACATATGTAAGGCTGTAACATCTTTAAAATTCATCTGAGACTATTTTTTTTCTTTGGCCGTAACGTAACCACAAACTTTTTACTGTCCGAATAGATAAATTAAATATGATGCAAACTTAAATTGAAATAAGGTGTCTTCTAGTGTAAACATTAATAACATCCAAAAATGTCCGGGCAGATCGAGCATATTTAAAAAAGTTAAAGAGCAGACAGAGGGACAGGAAAAACTGAAATCATAAACACTTTTCAACAATTTCTGTTCGAAAATAAAAATAACTTACAGTAAGTGTCAAAAACGTAATTTCATTATATATGAAATCCTATAAACAAATTAAAATAAGATGCAAAGAATTTTTCCTACAATATTATGGGATGGAATTCTTTTGTGTGGCCCTGTAAAAGAAAAGTAACTATTCCTTGCATCATACATCCTACATAATGCATGTGTTTGTGCATTTCGTAAAGGCATATATCATTTTTATTTGTTTGAAAGTCTGTAACTCCTTTTAAATTTCATTTGAAATGATTTTTTTTTTATTTTTGGCTGTGTGTAACGGAACACTTTTGATTGTACCTGTAAATAAACTACACATGATACAATTTTCATTGAAATAGTTTTCGTGCTAAGATCAATGCACGTAATCTCCAAACACTTGAGGGAAATCTTAGCGTATTCATGTGTCTGTATTACTGTTATTGGTTTTATGGAATAATTAGTTTAGAAATAACAATGATTTAAGATTTATATTTTCTATGTTTATAATGCAAGTGTCCTGACATTTACAATTAGAATATAAATCCTAACACATGATTTATTGATAAATTAGTCGAATGTGGCAATGCTAAAACTTTTTTCTCTCTCATACACGTTATCACTTATGGAAAAATGAAACATTGCAGCGTCACCGGCTAGGTAGTTTATACGAAAATCTAATATGTAAAATCTTTTTCTATGTTCTAACTGAATCCGAAATTTGACGAAAATACTTGTATAAGTACTTGTGATACAATTATCGCAAATATCGCAAAAAACTGGATAGAAGTGACTGTAAAAAACTAAATAATACAAATTTATATTAAGGAATAATTGAATTTGAAGTTTGATGGTAATCCTTGTACACTCTAAAAAATAAAAGTGTAAATTTACGCACAAAAATGTGTAAATCGATGATACAAAAACGATTTGTTTATATGTGTAAATTTGTGTGTTAATTGCCAAAATACACGCCTAATGTGTAAATTTCAAAATACACATTTCAGTATGTAATTTGATGATAACACTAAGTGTGTAAAAGTTATTGTGATCACTCATGAGATACCTACATT
This sequence comes from Maratus speculifer, assembly GCA_964019185.1. NCBI lineage: Eukaryota > Metazoa > Arthropoda > Arachnida > Araneae > Salticidae > Maratus > Maratus speculifer. The sequence continues at coordinate 214,145,043 of OZ025297.1, read as the reverse complement.
AATGTGTAAATTGCGCAAGAATACACATATATCTGCGTTATATTCTTACTCATTGATCTGTATAATCTTCTGTGATTACGCTGATAAATATGTATTACGCAAAAAACACATATTATTGTGTTATTGTAATTTACACAGTTCTTTGCGTAATATGCAAAATACGCATATTCGATGGAGATTCAATAACTATTGAGTCTAGTGTATATGAAATATCTGTACTGCAACGGGTTGATGAAGAATATCGATATATTTATGCTTAGTTTCAGAACCGTAGCTGCAATATTCATATAGTTTTGTAATGAGGAGTAAAATGGAGCGGGGGGGGGGTAGTTTGAAGTCTGATTTTTAGCTTATGGGGATAGTTTTGTGATAGTGGATGCGATAAAATAGTGTTGTTTGGACTCGGGATCATAGTTATGTACACACTTCTCATCCACTATCACAAGTGTAGCATCATAAGCTCCAAATCAGCCTATCACACGCACTCCCCTCCTCTTAAAAACTCCCTATAAATAGGTTTTTAGAACTTTACCCCTCCCTTTAAAACTATGCTACTATAGCAGCTACAGATCTAAAATTCAGCATATAGCCATTTAAGACATTAGTTTTTGATATTTCTCATCAACCATCATAGTACAAATATTACTTCTCTGTTAGTGGGGAAGTATGGGACACATTGTGACATTTTCAATTTCTTTAATTATAAAATTGATTCTTCAAATTATGGTTCTATATTGCTCAAGGACATTAGAAAGTGTTTCATTTTGTATTCTATAAATCAAAGTTTTTGTATTTGTGTCAAGTAAAGTTGATTTTATTATTTTTGTGAAAAGTGTCCCATTCCTCCCGACTCTCCTCTAAATATAAACATAAAAACTCTATTTTATTTTCTATATTCTTCCTTGCTTTTTAATTTTATATTTTCCCCTCATTTATATATTATTCAGAACATGCAATTAAAAATTAAGATAAAGAAAAATAAATAATTAATTAATGATAGATTTTAGATTAATCAGATGGAATAATAATAGTTGGTAAACTTGCAATTTCCACACTTTTTATTTTCAGAGTTCAGACTCAATTTTTCATTTTTTATTTTTCAGACTCAAGATACAAAGTCAGTTATGTTGAAGGTACTATGTTACATACAATTATAAAAGTAAAATTTAAAATACTATAAAAAAAATAGAAAAAATGTATGTAAGCTTCATCTCTCTCACACACACACACACACACACATATTACCTGCAAATATTTTAGCTGATTTGTTTATATATACATAAATCAAATATATTACATGTTGAATTGTTTTCTTTTCATAAATATTCATCATTACAAAGAATTTGCCATATAAAATATTATCAGGACTATCAAAAAAGCTGTTGAATCATTAAAGTAACATCTTTTGCATTAAATTTATATTTAGAAATTTGTGTCTTAAAAAAAGAAAGAAAAATACAAATATAATTTAACATTAAGGAAATTAATCCTATCTTCATAAATGAAAATTTCAGATATTCTAATTAAAAGTTTAGATATGAAACTAATGTGTATTTGTATTTATCAGCTATAGTAAAAAATAAAACGAGAAATACTGTGTCTCTATCCAAATATCAATTGATTCTTATAAATTTTCGAAATTAATGCTCCTAGAATTTATTTGATAATTACATTTGTGTCTTAAGTGTATAAAACTCACCCGGCGGGTGATATTTATGTGGAGGGGGAGGGAGAGAAAGATAAGTTTGATTTTGAATATTCATTATGACACAACTGTTATAATTTTTTATATACATACAATCATATGTTTTATGTCATATAAGTTCTGTAATAATATGCAAAATTGGAAGGGAAAAATGCATATTTGAAGAAAAAGCCATTACTTTAATAAAAATTTTCTTCAGAATTTTTGATCTGGCGTTATTTTAAATCAACGTATTTGCGCCCTTTTGCAATTTACTTCTGTGTATTTTTATTAATTCTATAATTAACGAGAAAAAATTATGTGTTCTTTACTATGACTATTTTAGTGGAGCATAGTTCTTCCGATGTAATATTTTCAAATTAAAACACAGCTGAAAATTTAATGTAATTAAGATAAAAAAATTAAAAAGTTAATCTCTCAAAATTAGGAAATGTAACGTAGAAACTCAAAAGTAACGTTATACTTTTATTCGATGATAAACTTAGTTAACATTATAAGTTTCATAATTTAAAAAAAATTCAATAAATAAGAAAAACTCAGATGAATTGTTTAACTTATAAAACAGAATATATATAGTTTATAGATATGGTATACATTTGTATAATAGTTTATAAATAAACTATAATATCTTTCACACAACCGAACCAAAATTTAACACCTCACCCCCCCCCCCACAAAAAAAAAATGGTGTTGATGTTTATTTTGCTACTGTTAACATACATTCATAAAATCTTTTTAAGATGAGAATTTTTCAAGAAATAAATGACTTTAGACACACAGTTGTTATTTTAATAGACATTTATCAGGAGTTATGTAATGTTGACATTTTTTAAAGCAATTAAAAAATTCTTATACGTAAAAAACAATCCAACATGTATCATATACATTTATACATAAATAGAAACAAACCAGATAAAAAAAAAATTGGAGGTAATACGGACGTATGACGTTACATACCTTATATTTTATAAGAGAATAACTTATTATATACTATATTTTTCTGAACAAGAGCGCCTGCAATCAGCTGGACACACCATTAGTTTTCAACTTAAACATGATGAAGCCAAGTCAACGAAGATTACGATTTTAGTTTTGTATGATAGATTCGCGTCTATCTCGGGGTTGAAGTAGTTCCTGAATACAACCATCAATTGCACGGCGAACTGAAGTTAAATTAAAATTACAAGTTAAACTTTGAAATGGATAAAAGTTTACAAGCTACCAGACGGCTCAAATAATTTAGGGTAAAATCAAGCATACTTATATTTGATGTGCAAAACGTATAAATAACTCAGGATACGAATTTAAAATTATCTTAATTACGTGAATTATATTTTATATTACATATTAAATGAATTCGAAATAGTTTTTAGATTTTACTGAAGATTAAACTACTATCCTTTTAATTAAGAGGGGGGGGGGAGGCAGCAAAACAGAATACCAACAGTACAAAAAATGATGATGAAATTGATGAAAATTCGTGCATTAGTCTGTGAGTTACAGCTGTTGCGATAATTATAAATAATACCGCATACCATCGCCACTTGTTGTGCGAATCGCACCAAAACCTAATCAAAACTATATTATATCAAAGACTAACTAAACCTTAAGTTTTATAAAAATCCTTTTATTAGTTCTTGAGATATAGCGATTGTGGAAATCATGAAAAAAAAACACCATAGCAGCGCCAACTGTTGGGTGATATACATCAAACATTAATCAGAGCCAGATTATATCAAGGTCTAATTTAATCTAAAGCTTTGTGAAATTCCACGCATTAGTTCTTGAGATAGAGCGCCTACAAAATTTATGTCACATACAGATAGTCAGACAGACAGACTGACAAAATGACAGATTGACAATTTCATAGACAGGGATTTTGTAAAAACGTGTTTTTTGGAATCCCTCATACCTAAACGTGTAAATCAGTCGAAAACCAAAATTCGAAAATTATCACGAATACAGAACTTTTATCTTATAAAGATAGAAGAACGTAAAAATTTGACAGATTAAATTAAATAATTAATTATTTAAATAACAAACATATTGAAAATACAGTTTAATGATAAATATATCGTTTACAATGAACAATTCTTTTATATCATTTAAAATATTTTTACTGGAATGTAACATATGCATAATGTTAACTTTATGATTTTTTACGGCTGAAATTTTTATTTTCTAGATGTTTTATAATCTCTTTCCACTTTATTGGGCGAAAGAAAACATTGACCTCGCATAAAATGGTGTTTTCTGCAATTGAATCTTTGATGGAAAGTAACTAATGAGACAGTAAAAAGTTTCTTTAAGCATTGAGCGTACAATAAAATGTATGTAAAGATTTTTATAGCTTTCATTGAAGTTCAACGAATTCTTAAGTGAAAGCAATCTTACAATTTCTCTGTGGAGGTTCTTTATTTGTTAGAAGAAATGTGCTGCATTTGTAAAAGAAATCTGATTCGAACTTTTCGAATAAAATTTATTATAAAAATATTTTTAATAATACATATACTCACGTAACTAATTATTAATGCTTTTTTCTCAATATGTTTCATCAGGATCTAAAATTTACAATATATATATATATTGACGCAATACAATTATTTTAACCCTAGTAATGTGGGAGTGAGGAATATTTAGATGAAATTATCATTAAAATGGATGATGTATTCCCTTAGTGTATAACTCTTTCGAACATAATAAAATTGATATGCATCTATGAATAATATACAAAAATATTCCTTCAATACAATCTGTGGTGTAAAGAATATGTGTAATTAGTTTACAGGGCTATACAAAAACATTCCATAACATAATGGTATAGTGGGGTACATTGTTTGGGGCAAGTTTAATAATATTAAGCTACTATTTCACATTTTATGAAATTTTTTTACGTTGCTGAGATTTAACACCAGAAACTTCTTGTAAAATACAAAACAGATAGTATTTACACAGACACACAAAAAGTTTCGGCTTTTGAATCAGAAGTACTGTACCCTATTACAACACGATCGAAATATTTTTAAAACTTTATTATAGCACCTCATTTTCTACACTTGACGTACAATTTACAACTTGTTTAGTTAATTTATACATGAAGTTCATTTTAAAAGTAATCAAATAAAACTCATTCAGAACGATTATCCTTGTCATTGTGGAAGTGTGCGTAAAAGGCTTCCATTGGACTGTACCCGTGGGGATGGAATCAGATTTCTGCTGCAAGGATGTTTGGTAAAGCTCCGATAGATGGCAGCAACAAACATTGCCCACATCTCAAATTTCGATATGTCTGTGAAGGGGAGGGAATGTTTCTTCTGCGAATCAATACCTATGCTAACTGCTACGACCGACCAAAGGACATTCAGAAGTCCTGAATCTACCGAGAGAAAGCACTGCATGAAATCGGTGGGCCTTTGCTGATGTCGAGCGTTGAGTCCGGGACCTTTCAGCCTGGAGTTTGGTTCTATGAACATTATGCTATCACGACGTTACTCACATCATTTCCCCTATAATAATAACCTTTTTTAAAACATTTGTTCAGTTTTTAAAGGGAATTTTTGATTTGCAAAACATTTATTGCAATATAGGTGCAAATCTATAGAAATTTTAAAAGCATTTAAAAGAATTAAGGATGTTAAAAAAATGGTGTCAGAAGATGCTAAAATCCCTAGCATTTACAATTAAACATTAGCCGTCACCAAGGAAACTGCTGTTTCAAATGAATATGCTGGTTATTTAGCAGAGAGTGAAACCAAAACACAACAAATACACTGGTGGACAAAATTAAGAGATGGAAAGCATTTTCCCAAATATCTCGAGAAATACTGGATAAAAATAATTGAAAATTGGTATGAATATAACTTATAGTATGACAATAATATGTGCAAAGCAAAAATTAAAGTGCCTTTCATTGGCAAGAGTTATTGCAAACAGTCCAATGTGGACCGAAATTCATGATGAAAGATGGCAATGAAAGTGAGGCTTGTATGGTGTGTGGTCGCCTCTACTGTGTGTGTGGTCACCTCTGACAGATAGACAACATGCGCAACGAGTATGCATGCTGTTAATAAGACAGTTGAGGATTGCTTGTGGAAGACTCTCCCACTCTTCCACCAGAGCAGTTTTTAACTCCGGAGTGGTTCTAGGTGGGGATTGGCGTCTCGCAATAGTCCTTCCAAGCATGTTCAATGGGGTTAAGGTCAGGAGATTTGGCTGGGCAATCCATTCGATGAATATCCTCGCTTTCCAGATACTCCTCATCGACAGCGACACAACTGTCTAGGGACCTTGCTGTTGTCACAGGAACATTAGTTTCAAGGACGACTGTTGCCAGGCGGCTCGGTAAAAGAGGATTGTATGCAAGAAGTCCGCCATTTGCATCCCACTCACTCCCTTTCACAAAAGATAGCGTGCACAATGGTGCAGACAGCACAAACACCGGACACAGCCCCAATGGCTAATGTTCTGTTCAAAGATGAGTCCAGATTCAGTCTTCAATCTGATTCTCGGCGAATATTTATGTGGAGGGAACCTGGGACCCGATACCATCCCAGTAACATCATGGAAAAAAACATTATGCTGGTGCAGGACTGATTGTTTAGGCAGGGATCATGCAAGATACCCGCACACCGCTCCATGTGTTTGACACTGGTTCCGTATATGTTCAGAGGTACAGGCAAGAGATTCTACAATCCTACGTGCGTCTTTTCAGGGGTGCTGTTGGCCTTGAATTCGTTTTTATGGACGACGATTCCCGACTACAAAGGGCTCACCTGGTTGAGGAGTATCTGGAATGCGAGGATATTCATCGTATGGATTGGCAGCCAAATCTCCTCACCCTAACCACATTAAACATGCTTGGGATGCTCTTGGAAGGGCTATTACGAGACGCCAATCCCCAAACAGAACCATTCCGGAGTTAAAAAATGCTCTGGTGGAAGAGTGGGAGAGTCTTCCACAAGCAATCCTTAACACTCTTATTGACAGCATGCATACTCGTTGTGCATGCTGTTTGTCAGTCAGAGGTGACCACACACCATACTAGAGGCGACCACACATCATACAAGCCTCACTTTCATTGCCTTCTTTCATCATGAATTTAAATCCACATTGGACTGTTGACAATAACTCTTGCCAATGAATGGCACTTTAATTTTTGCTTTGCCCATTTTATTATCATACTATAAGTTATATCCATACCAATTTTCATTTATTTTTATCCAGTATTTCTCGAGATATTTGGGGAAATGCCTTCCATCTCTTAATTTTGTCCACCACTGTAGATGAGAAAGAAGGAAAGAAAATGTAAAAGGGTATGTAATAAAAAGAGGGGCTAAAAGGGGTGTGAAGGAAGGATTGCCTAAAGGCACATTCAACAATTATTTCAACTATTTTAAACCATACGCCTTATCAACTATATTAAAACGTATACCATATCAAACATATTAAACCCTGTACCATACCAAATGTATTAAACCATGACTTAGTAAACATGAATAATTATAATATTTTTGGATAAAACATCATTACAGATTTCCATGCCTCCTGTCAATATTTTCAGAGATTCTTACGAATATTATATTGTAAGACATTTGCGACGATTTTAATCTTTTTAAATAGGATATCAATGTATGTTGTTTGATTTAAACGAGATAAAGCAGTCAATAATTTACCTTTTTTTAGTGTCTGTGTTATGTTCCAAAATTCTTTGTTGTAATTTTAAAGTGGGCATGCCTATATATGCATATATTTTCTAACTGCTATTATCTTTAACCTTGTACGTATCGACGGTACCCTTAAAAATTATTATTAAATTCTTTTAGTAAGTCAGTTAGTTGTAGTACTGCTTAGAATGAGTTACAGATACATTACTTTATCTTGTTTCAAAGGCAGTATTGGTTACACAGAACAAAAATATTTTTAAAAGAATGATTTCTTTTGCTTTTGCATTTTTACAGCTTTCTTGCCGGTGAGGGAGAGGGATGGGAATTTTTCACTGCGGAAATATTTCTATATCTATATTGTAAGAACATCATATTTGTACATTTTATAATTCTACAAAATACTAAGAAAATAATAAATAATGAAAGATTTGAGTGGAGTTATAAAAATTGAAACGAATCCCTGTAAATCCAAATTTAATTAATTCTTCTAAATACTCGAATCCTTCTCAAATCCTTTAAATATTTAATAAATGATTATGTAAATCTTTTAATTTAGTTTGAACAATTTGCGCAAATTGCTTAAGAATGTAAAATTTTCATGAATTCATAATGCGGTAGATAAGGGTTAAAAAAGGTGATAAAAACACCATATTTTTCATAATTAATTTCATAATTAATTTCAGGATCAATTATTCTGTGCACCAGACATTCTAACATCGTCGGTGGTTTAGCATTCTTAATATATTTCGTTAGATATTTCTTATGCGTCGTGATTCGAGCCAGTCATATATTTCGATAATATACTTATATTTCGTAAAAGTACGCTTCATCTGTTTAAAAATCGTGGAATATATTCGATACTGCCGAATTTAGCTGCAGGTTTTTTAATTTCCTTGCTAACTATTGCAGACATTTTATTATTTTTTTATTAATAAATTGACTTTTTCATAAATTTATTTGAGAAACCATTTTCACAAGCAATCTTCTTAAGTTTTATAAATTCATCATTAAAAAAATCGCGGAATAAACTTGATATATATATATATATATATTTATGAAAGAAAATATATGCTTCTATTTTATGGTTGAATGGCACATTGCAGTAATGTTTTATTAAATCCATATGTCTTTCTATAAAGTGTTCTACACTGTAAATATATGTATATATCTGTACAATGTATGACCGTTCACTTGCGATTTTAGACATTTTCATATACACCTTGAAAAATACATGAGGAATTATCTTGAAATTCTAAGTCTATAAATATAATTGTACAAGTCATACATTTCCGTGAAGATATTTTCCCGAAACTATATAGGGGGCTGTCAAAAAATTAAAAAAGTATGGATATCTTTTTGATAACCCTGTCAAAACTAATGTAGTGAAAACGCTCAAACTGTAGATTATGATTAAGCGGCTTATTGTAATAAACTGTGTTCATTTTTTTGTTGATAGCATGTACACTTGTAGAAAAATTGAGTTTTTTATAAAAACAGTCCTAAATTGTACCAAGATTTTTGCTTATAGTTTGCAGAGTTCATAATATAAAATAATATTTTTTCATGATAATATGGCAAATAACATTGAACACAATACCCAGTAATCAGGATTAAAAAATTATAAAAATTGTATAAAAAAATTTTGTACAAAATGAATAGGTTTACTAAATAATTTTTTTCTGTGCATGCGTCAACGTTCTCAAAATTAATTTGCATATTATGTTAGCTAAATATATAGAGCAACTTTTATGGAAGTCTCAAAATCATAGATGGAAACTTCTGAAAATAATCGTCAATAGAATAAGTTTAAAATCCGTTATTCCCAAAATGAAGCAAAAACAAAAGGGATTATATTTATATATTCATTGATTAGTGTCAATATAGAATACACAATATGGGACGTACTTCTTCATTTCGATAAAATCCCTCATTTTTTTGCTTCATCTTGAGAACAATGGATTTTGTGCTTGTTTTATAAACGATCACTTTCAGAATTATCAAGCTAGGATTTTGAGACTTTCACAAAAGTTGCTCTACATATTTAGCTAACATAATATGCCAATAAAATTTTGAAATCATTGACGCATGAGCAGTGAAAAATTATTTAGTAAACCTACTCATTTTTCATACAATTATTATTAATTTTTATTTCTGATTACAGGGTATTGTGTGCAATTTTGCTTGTCATATTTTCAGGAAAGAATATTTTTTTATTTTATGAAGTCAGCAAATTATAAGCAAATATCTTGAAAAAAATTGGGACTGTTTTTATATAAACCTTAATATTTCTACAAATATACATGCTATCGACTTAAAAATGAACACAGTTTATTACAATAAGCCACGTAATTATAATCTACAGTTTGAGCGCTTTTGCCACGTTAGTTTTGACAACGTTATCCAACAGATATTCATTTTTTTCTAATTTGTTGACGATCCCCTATGGAGTTTCGAGAAAACATCGTCACCGGACTTTATAACTTGTACTATTATAGTTATACACTTAGAATTTCAGGATAATTCCTCATGCATTTTTCTAGATATTTAGCAAAATGTCTAAAAATGCAAGTGGACCGTCACCTTTGGCCATATAGTGTATATATATATATGCATGTGTGTGTACACGTATGTTACACTTAATTTGGATTTCTAAAATGCCGAATTAAGTTTAAATATTCACTCTTTCTGCTATGAACGCATTCCTAAGTGTCATAATCATTTGAAAATCACTCATTTTTACTCGTTTAAAAAATTGTGGAGAGTAAAAGTTCAAAAGTAAAAATTGTCAATGACATATGAGACATTCGGAGCGTGTTTTGAAAATTCGTTTAGAGCGATGTTCGCAGGTAAGGATTTCGTATGATTTCCGATATGTTTCTAAGTAACGATTGCTGATTAAGAAAACAGCTAACATAGTTCCATTTGTAGTTTTACTCGAGATCAAGGTGTATTTATTTTAATTTGCTTGGACTATTTAACACGTTCGCTTCCGCTTACGTGAAGATGTGATGATAGTTAAAGCCGCATTATAGAAGTGGGTTTTTCCCAGAGGCTGAATTTCTTTTTATAACAAAGAATCAGTGAAAGATCTTCCCGCGCCAGCGCGTGACTGGCTATTGGACATCACCCCACATCACGCGCTCGCGCATGAGTGGCCTATTAACGTTGGCGCCTTATCACGTGCTGGCGCGTGATTGGCAGCGAATGTGTTATTTGAAAACTAGCCAGGCTGACGTTCAGTTTACATAAAAACAAAGAATGAAGTACACGTGACATTAATCCAACTATAATAAACGAATGATTTTTGAAATGAAAAGAAACTACTGCTCTGCATTTCCTTCGATTTTATTGCTGTTAAACAACATTATAGATACTCCTACTGTATGCTTCAAGTATGTTTTTAAAATTGTTAAATTTTAAACTTTTAAATTTTAATTTTTTTTAAACTGAAGCAAAATACATACAATTATATATATAATGGTAGTCGTAATATGATATACAGTAAGTAAGTATGTATTTACTATTTCAGGAATATCCTAAGTTTTAATAATATAGCCTTTCATTTGATCTTACTTATTTTGCATTAGACAAGAATGTTTTCATTTCACTTGGAAATCTTTTTAAATTCCTATTTTTGTAATATATATATATATATATATATATATATATATATATATATATATATATATACATATATATATATACATATATATATATATTTATATATATATATATATGTGATAAGTATATATACGTGATAAGTATATATATTTAATAATACGTAATACGTATAATAAGTAATACGTGATAAGTATATATATTTAATACTTCTAAAATATAGTTTAGTAGACAAGTTATTTCAATATTTTAAAAATCAAAAGTACTCAGAATGTAAACATGTAAAAATGTCACTTTTGTATAGGACTTTGAAATATTTTTTCTTGATTTTATAGTGTTTCACATGTTTTAAACCCCATGAGCTTAAATGCTTTAATGGCGCGTTAAATAAACATAGTGATATAAGTTCATGCTTTAAGAATACATTCTTTCAATTTGTATTTGTATTTATTCTATTATTTAGATTCATGTGAACTTTTGTGATTAACATTTTAAGATACACACTTCAACAATATGTAAAACATTAACATTGTTTTAAATATGAAAGTAATAAAAAAGTATTTATCATCACCAATATGTTTTTTTTTCATATACAGCACATATGCTGTAAGGATAGTTAATACTAATTAATTATATTTTCTTGACAATAATAATATTGTTTACAATAATAATATAGCCAAGATTTCTTTCTTATATTGCCGAATATTTGCTAATAGAATTCTGTTTCTGAAATTCTGTTTTACTTCATCATAAGCAAGAACATTTTTAGTGGAACACTTTTCAGTGGCAATGGGTAATAGATGGTATACGGATAATTGTATGCAAGTTATAGATGGAAAAGCATTTTTACGGCAGATATTTTTAAAAAACATAATTTAATCATAATATTGTCTTCCCTATTGATTGAAGTAAAAGTTATTTTCAATTTTTATTTGAAAATGACAGAAGAAAATGAAATCTAATAATCCTCATCGTTATCCATTTTCTACCTTTTTTCACAAAAATGGAATTACTTGGTTTCTATCACTGGAGAAATTTAATTCACATTAGAAAAAAATAACATCTCGAAAACTAATTCCAATTTTAAAATTCTAATTTTAGTTTTAAAAACTGTGGATCAATACGGATTTTTAGGTTAATTGTATCATATAACAATGAATATTTTTGGAGAAATCGCCATAAAACAAAATCAGTCGTTTCATTATGATTTTATATAAATAGGGTAGATGTATAGCCATTAATAAATATTACATATTACCAAGAAAGATTGTGAAATAACAAATAATAAAACTGATCCCCTTAACTATACACACATATATATATTAATTTCTACAATAATAATGTAATATTATAATATGCCATCGAATTTAAGATAATTTGTGATAATAAATTACAATAATTCATAATTGCACTCATTTATATATAGAAGTAATTTACATTTTGTGAAGCGATGTTTTTCGCAATAAACCTGTACATAAAACGTTTATTTAAAAAAAGTTTAATGAATTTTGTTAAATGTTTCATTATAATACTATGCAGAATAAAAATTTTGTATTTTTTAATTGAAGTGTCTCGATAGTTAAAATCTCATTTATTTCATTCACGTGAAATGTTTGAAATATTTTGTTACAGGGAGATTTAAATACGAATACTAATAGAATGATAAAACGTTCTTGAGATAGAGTAAGTAAAAGGATTAGTCATTGAGTATTTTATCATTTTCATTTTATATAATCAAAGTACTATTTTCTACGTCAAAATCAACTAATTGCTTAAAACGAAATCTATTTACAGTGCTTATATTAGTTTAGATTACTCTCTAATTACTAGATTATCGTAGCAATTTAGGTGAATATGTCTCGACTTTAAATATGTTTATACACATGGTTTTCCAAAGTAGATATATATACTGCGGTTAAGAGAATGAAAGGGCTTACAAAGATAATTAAATAATACTTTTAGAGCAATTCAGTTAAACGCAATCCTAAGAATAGATGATAAAGTTAGCTTAGGTTTACTTGCTTAGGTTTATTTCCTTAGGTTTAATATTATGAAGCATTTTAAAGCATCAATTTATTTTCAAAATGCGTTTTAAGATGATAATGTCCTAGTTTTACACTATCGCAATTGAAATGTTTAAATTTCCTAAAACATTTTAAAATATAAAATTTATTAAAGAATGTTTGTGCAAATGCTTGTAAAAATTAACTAATTTCAAAATTACATTGAAAATATATTTCTTATAATACTTTCAAAATGGTGCAATGCCATTTATTATTTATATAACTTGAATACACTGCTACCGTATCTGTAAGATGGATAACGGATAGAGATTTAAAAAACGTTATAAAGGTACATCTTCTTGCTATGAAGCAATTTAAAGGCCGAAATTTTAAACTTTAAAACAAACATTTCTATTTTCTTTATTTAAAATACCATTACTATTTGTTTTATTTCTGCAATATCAAACATTCAAATCCGGACAATTTGCAGTAACCAAAATATAGTAACGAAGAAATAAATACTTAATATGTTATGTAACCATCATTGCGTTTAATGACTGCATATTTTTTATTTTTGTGGTACAATTAATTTTTAGCACTGTTCAGAAGTGGTTTTATACACCTCATCTTCAATTGTAGACCAGAGTTCTGAAACTCTTGTAAAATGTATTAAATTTTCATAAATAAGTTTGGCTAAATCACACCATAAAATTATTACAGGGTCTATATCAGGATTTCTGTGTGTCCATTGCAAAACTTCATTTTTTTTCTTATTGGATCAAAGTTTTGCTTCGCGGTTTGTGAAGATAAGCACATTATCTTATTGATAATTCCATTTTCTCCTTCGATAGATACTTGATACAGGTGAAAGTTGATTGGAAAGAGTCTTCAGATATATCTTTGAATTAAATTCTCCTGAAATAACTGTAAGTGACACCACATCTTTCAAAGAAAAGTAGTCCCATGTCATAACGGATCTGCCACCTAAATGATGTTTTGGGAAAAATATCTTTTTATTTTTGCACATCATTCGAATAATATTTACAGCCAACAGGACCATCTATGTGTTCCATTTCTTTTCTCCAGAGGCAGTAACCTACAGCCATTTGCTGTCCCAAATTATTGCTTGTCTTAAAAAATGTAAACTCTGGGTTTTGAGGTTAGTCAATAAATAGCGTATACGCAATTTTGCGGTATTTTGTAAATTCCCAGATCGATTAACTGCACTGCATATTATTTTCTTGAGTCCAGTCTTTTGTAAAATTTCATTAGTTGAATATTTTTCAGATAATGCTAACTTTAAAACTCTCGTTTCATCTTTGGATGACAAAGCTTTCAGTCTGTCTCCAGAGGATTTAATAGTAAATCGACTTTTATCTTTACAAAATTGTTGATTACTGTTTTTCTCTATCTTTATTGCAATAGACATACAATAAATTCCTGGCAATGTAAAAGTTTCAGAAGCCCTTTTTTATATTCAGGCAGTTTACTTGCTTTTAACAGTATTATAAATTTGACAAAACTCTTAATAGAAAATGTTAGAAAAACCATTGTACAGAAGAGGTATCTGAAAGCTGTACATGAAATGCTTCAACAAACTTAGAGGGATGGTAGTACTCAGGTAAACAAACAAAAAATGCAATGGGACAAGGCGTCGCATGTGACGTTTAAAGGATGAAAATCGAAAACATAGGTCTGGAAATGGACAAACTGAGATAAGAAGGGAAGGAAATGCTCCAGAAAATTATTAATTGCTCAGGATACGTATAACACATCTTGTGTTGTTCGCAGAAAACAATAAATTTACAACAATTGTTCAAAGTGTCGATTACGGAAATTATTACTTAGAGTGTATCTACGGTGAAGCACTACGTAGAAGTGTATCTACGGCTTACGGAGTGTATTTACGACTGGCAGACACACTCGAAGATTCTGGGAGAAGACAGAAAATTTGCATACATTGATTTCAGCTCAGATATTTGTTTGGCTATCTTCTACGATTTTGTTATCTCTTTCTGATCAAATATGCACAACGTGAAATGAAAATCAGCTTCGTGCTACAAGCCAGTTCTGTCAAAAGCAGCGTGCGAGATTTCAACTTTTTTATTACTTTTGCGATTTTTATCCTTTAAATGGCATTTTCGACAATCCGTTCAATTGCATTTTTTGTTCATCCTGATGAGTACCATCATCCCCTAGATTTGTTTAACTCTTCATAAACCACTTTATATATTCATGAAAATTTTACATTCTAAAGCATTTTGCGTAAATTGTTTAAACTAAATTAAAAGATTTACATAATAATTTAATAAAATTTTGAAGGATTTTAGAAGGATTAAGAAGGATTAATTAAATTTGAATTAACGCGGATTTTCTGCAATATTTATAACTCCACTCAATTTTTTTTAATTATTTTCTTAGTATTTCGTAGAATTACAAAATGTACAAATATGATGTTCTTACAATTTAGGTATAGAAACATTTCCGAATTGAAAAATCCTCATCCTTCTCCCTCAGCGCCAAGAAAGCTGAAAAATTATAAAGACAAAAGAAATCATTCTTTTAAAAATAGTTTTGTTTTGTGTACCCAATAATGCTTTTGGAACAAAATAAAGCAATGTATATGAAACACATTCTAAACAATATTACAACTAATCGACGTATTAAAAGAATTTTTTAATAATAATTTTAATGGTACTTATAAGTATCGTCGATAGCTAAAGGGTTAAGTATTTCAGATAACACTTATGTAATTATGCTATAAAAAATACTTGTGTCCTTAAAATTTTTACACAGGCAAAAGTAGCGTTTATTTGCAGAATTATTACTTTTTTAGGAATAAAATGTTCATAGATATATTTCATTGACTTTTATATTAGTATTTTTGCTTTTTAATTACATTAAATTATTATTTCAGCAATTTCATTTTTTATTTATTAAAGATTTTACATTTTTTCCATAAATTTTTTACTCTCTCTGTGTTGAAATACATTAAAACCAAATTTATTACTGTAAGACATTTCCTTTTCTAGATTTTTAAATATTTAATATTGAGTTCAGTTTCTTTTATGCACAAAACTTTAATTACAGAAACGTACATAAGTTATGTATGTTTAAATATACTTATGAAGGACTAGTATAAAATAAGAAACTTAGGATGTTTCAGAATTCATATCGTGTAAAGATGTATACCCAGTTTTAAATTAAACTCAGCTTAACGATATGTGAAATATTAAATAAATTAATTTATATCTGAGGAGTTATAACGCTTAAAACAGGAAATTTAATTTTGGGGGGTTTCAAAATCTTCTTAAAAGCTTAAGAGTTATTTCAAAAGGGCTTAAGCATGATTGTATTATGCGATTCTAATATAATTTGTCTTCCAACATTTTTTAAAGTATATAATATGCTTAATTTGTAAGTTTTCTTAAAAATTCAGTCAGTTTAAACCTACAAAAGTGACTTTATTTTATTACTTACCCATCATACGTAGTATAGGGTAAGTCTTGCAATCGTTTTGAAAATCGAAAAAAATTTTTTGACGGATTTACACGTTTTCGATAGTGGAGATTCCAAAAAACATATTTTTAGAAAAAAAATTTTGCCGTCCGTCTGTCTGTCTGTCTGTCTGTCTGTAAACGCTCTATCTCCCGAACAAATTGAGATAGAGACTTAAAATTTTGTATGTAGTTAGTATGTAAGAAAAAGACGAACCCTATTTAATATCAGCAACTTCGATTATCCGGAACTATTTTTTTCGGACTCTCGAAAAATTCGTTCTGATGAAAGGTACATAAAAATTTTCGAATTTTTTTGTTTTAAGGAATGGACGTAAAAGGCAACAAAATAACACACATTTTGCATACAGAACGAAGTCGATCGGATTATTAGTTGCCGAGATATTTGTAATCTTGTTTTCCACATTCTTCGATTTTTCATGACCCTGTATTTCATTCAAATTTCAATTCAGAAGTATATTTTAATTGGAAATGAGACGCAGTTAATTGTTAGTTAATAGAATTATTATTTTTGGAGTTATAAGGATGTTTCTTTTACGCAGTTCGGTACTACTTGAGTCGTTTGGCGTTTTATATAATTTGTCGAAATTGGTACATCAGCAGTTCTTTAATATAGCATTACTATGTATATTAACAATATTTAAATTTTGTTTATGAATTGCAATGCATTGTATAAATAGCTTCACGTTTTATTTTCATATACATATCCATGATGGGTAAGTGTTACGGTGGCCCCCAACGACTAGTTTTTAAAGCAATTAATTATTTTAACCTGAATATAATAAAAAACGATAATTTGAAGGTAAATTTTTACTTTCTTCATTCTGATTTCAAAAGTATTGCAATGGAAATGTTTTATTCATTCGATTTTTCACGGATTTACACGTTTTCGATGTCAAAGATCCCGAAAAATTAGTTTATATGAAATTTCAATCAGTACGTTCGTATATCCTTGCCTCCTGCTTGTAGCATTAGTGCATGAAGCTAAGCATAAAATTGAAAATAAAAAGTGTATGTTTTTGTCCATATCAACAGATTCTCCTTACATGTGAACATATTCTCCTGAAGGGGATACTGTATTGTTGATTTTTGTGGCCTTAACATTCTTGTACCATCTAAAACTGTATGAAATAATGCATTGTATTGAATAAAATACCATGTGTATGGTTTTGGTTATGATCAGCTGGTTCAACGCTAAATTGAAAACAATCCGCAGAAAAAGAGACGTTGTAACAACGTATTTAACATTTTTTAATTTTTTTTAATACTTATACATTGGCTGTTTATGCAGCGAGAAACAACTCGCATTATACAAGCCAGGCAATTCTCGGCAGTTGCTGTACAGCGGAATGACAAGAATTGTTATTGAGATTGTATTATTGAGTGATTGAGAAGTATTATGATTAAATACTATAATTAATTATAATGAATGACAGTAACTACTTTTTCTCCGATTATTAAAACAAATGAGAAACTTAAGACGAAAACAAAAGTTGAAATAACAATGAAGCAATAACTTTGAATAATTAACATGTGTAATAACTTTTTGAAATACTAACATCTATGAGAAAGAATAACACTTTAGAACCGGCAAATCTGACTAGTTTGTGACAGTAATATCTGTGTAAATAAATATTCTGGGAAAATTTCTCTCATAAAACTGTACAATCGTAATTCGTTCTTCCACTTTTATGATCTAGCAAATTTAAAAATGTAACATTTTATATCACTAAATATAATCTATATGTATATTACGCTACCGCTTGTGACACAAAAATCACGATTTTCTGTTATTTTTTTTAATGGTAACATCCAAATGAAACACATCTTATGAATTACTGTGCAAAAGTCCTTTGGTATGATTTAGGCTTTGGTAAATTGGATTTATTAGATGAAAATATTTTGTTTCTTCACTACATTTATGATGCTTCAAAATATCATTATTTTTATTTTTTCTGTTCTTTTTACTTAAAAAAAAATAAAAGTCATGAATTTCAAAATTTTCAGTTTCAAATTAAAGTTATTTATTATAAACGAAATGAGTGAAAGGAATATATTTTAAATAATTAATGACATACAAAAAAATACCACTGGTATAATATTTAGCGATTTATTATCTGCGCTAGGAAGCATAAAAATACTAAATTCTTCATTTATTGGCACAGATGTCATATATGGACCACATTGGCGCGTTATTTTTCTGACGCCAATTTGATGAAAATTTCATTTTAAAATATCAATTGCATACTTATTATTTAATTAATTTCGATTATTTTAAAAAGGCACTAATGATTAAAAAAATTAGTTAATAGTTATAGTATAAAAGAATTTATTATTGAGAAGTTAGAATTATAAATTTATATCATTTAAAAAAAGAAAATAAAAGCAAACAATTAGTTTATTAATAAATAAATAACAATAGTCGGGTTACCACGTGAGGCACATGTAATGACCATTTTGTTGCAATTGAGCCAATATGGTATGTATATGATATCTGTGTCTATTTCTCTAGCAGAATCTTTTAATTTGGCAAAAAATTGAGCAATTAAAATAAATTTTGAATAAAAATAATATGATTTAATACATTCAAGGAAGACCAAATTGATCGCCAAGGGTGGTTAGTAATTAAACAAATACACTGGAACACACATACGAACCTTATTACATAGTCAATCAAAATTTAACATCATCTTTAATATATATATGCATGTACATACATTGAAAATTTTCTCTGTACTTTCTAGAAATGAATTGAGAATAAGAAATCAATCACAAAAATCTGCGAGAATAGAAAACTTAATCTTAAATTGAATCAAAAAGAAATTCAAACGTGTGAAATCTTTCATATCTCTCTCGAGAGCAACAAAAAAGCATTTCACATAAAGTTAATCGATATTTGGCAATTTCAAAAAAATTTTCATTGAAAAGTTTTTCTTGTAAGATTTCGTTTGTAAAAATCAGGATAAACTGATAAATCGATCTTTGCAAATCACAAGCTATAAGAAAAATTTTTAATATTTTAATATTTAAATAATAAACACAATTTTAAAACAGTTTTAAAGAAATAACCAAATATTTTTATTTTTTGTGAAATCGTAGTAAAATATATAAAAATTTAATTAATAATTCTCTAACAGTAAGATGGATTACTCTTTGTGTGTTTTTCTGATTTTCTGAATGTCAAAAGCCGTGTTGCACAATTGAAATAATGCTCTGCATCAGCTTACTATAATTTGGAATATAATAATCATTTGTGATGAAGTTTACATTTTTTGTATTGCAAATGGAACATTAGAATGCTATTTTGGAGTTTTTCATTTTAGTAGTATAGATAGAATCTTTTGACTTTTAGGAAAAGAATAGATAATTTACCATTTTTAAGAAAAAATAATTTGGACTTTAAATATTGGCCGCAATATTAAAGATTTAGATGTTCAAAATCACATTATTCAGGCCTAGCGAATACTGTATTAATGATTCATGCGAACGTAGAGCCAATCGCTTTGCTAAATTGACAAGGAGAGGGCCAAACTTAATTATTACAGATTTTAATTATTTTAATATCTGTCGTAGGTTGGAGATCCCTGATCTCATGTTTATATAACGCGTTTTAGTTCTTTAGAAACAGCCCCGTATATCATGGTGATGTCATTGCAACGTCGTTGTGAAGTCACACTGTGACTTTGTGACTACCCACATAGCATGCATGGTCAGAGTGACGTCACATTGTGACTGAAATGTGACCTTCTTAGAAAATTAAAAATTATATACAAAAATTCTTCAAAAGATGTTATTTAATGGAAAAAATATTTTTCTGTCAATTGAAAAAGTTTTTGTGACGTCACTGCACCAAAAGGCCACCACTCAGTGAAGTCACATTGTTACTGAAATGTGGCCTTCTTAGATAATTAAAAAAAAATACAAAAATTCTTCAAAAGATGTTATTTAATGAAAAAAATATTTTTCTGTCAATTGAAAAAGTTTTTGTGACGTCACTGTAATGCCACTGCAAATAACGCCCTCATAGCATGCCTGGTCAAGTGACGTCACTGTGAGTCAGGGTGGTCACGTCACACCTGTGACCAAAATGCAACCGCTTAGTGACGTCACATTGTGACTGAGTGGTGACCTTCTTAGAAAACTTCCAAAATCTGTTATTTATTGTAAAATTACACTTTTTTGACAATTAAAAAATATATTGTGACATCATTGCTATGTCACTGCATGTAATGCACGTCATGTCACATTTGTGACAAAAAAACACCATATTGTAAAGCTGCAGTGTAACAAAGATATGAACTTAAAAAATCTCAATAATCTTTAAAAATTTCAACATATAAAGAGAGAAAGAATTTGAACTGTAATTTAAATAGCCCGGGTAAATGTATTTCGAGCTTGAATGAGATTGATAATCTTACAATTTTTACAATTAAATCTTACAATTTATTTTTCGACATTTTGGAAAATGATTAATTTTTTTCCTGTAATAACAAAACTACAAAGAATCACTTACGCAAGGGCAATTATCCATTTTCCGTACCAAATATGCAAAACTTGTTTTTCTTGTCAAAAATCTTGTAAAAATCGGGCTATGAAATGTCATTAAAATATGCAGTTATATATTAAATAACGTTTTTATCATTTCAAAACATTTAAATAATTTTAAACATTAATGTATGGGTGTGTATCAAACATTTCAAATCAAATGAGTAATTTGTTATTCTTGACAGTGGAAATGTGTGCGTAAATGTAGAAAAATATTTGTATTAAAAAATGGATGTATTACACATAATTATTAATTAGGATAGACTGAAAAAAGATTTTTAGCCCGAAATCGAATCGAAAGACACAAATAAAAAGCTTTTATCCTCTATAACCCCCCTTTTTTTGTATTACGAAGATACTATGTATGTTCACATGTAATACAAACTTTATTTTAAAACAAGTTTTTTTTATTACTAGCGTTAAATCTATTATTTTAAATCTTTAAAAACTTAAACAAAATTTTGTCTAATAAACTTTAATTATGATTATTATTAACTATTATTTACAAAAAAAGAAAAAAAATGATTTTACAATTAATTTTAACTTGAATTGTTTTGAAACTAATAAAAATAAAAAATAAAAATACATTAAAATTTTTTTCAAATAAAAAAAAAATATATCAGAATCACTCTCATAAAATTATTGCGTATTTAAACTCCAAAATATTGCATAAGAAAAGAAAAAACAAAACGGTCATGCGCATGGGAAGTGAAAATCGTCTGCAAGACAAGACTCTAGCGGGAGTCCATGCAGGCTACTCTCGTAGCAAGAGATTAAACAGCTCCAGTTAAGAAAAATAAAACCATATGAGAAATGACGTAACAGGAATGTCACATGCGAGAAATATTTTTTTTATTTATTTTTACTTTTCGTTTGTTTATTTATTTGTTTATTTTGTTAAACATATTTTTAACATGTAATTTTGATACTTTATTATTTTTTAACATTTTTTAAGAAATTTTTCCGAAATAAAGAACCTACACTTCTGGTTACTATCACAACAACACCTGACTAGCGCAAGGCACGCTGGGAAAATAAAATATCGCTGATGTTGACAAACCCTGGTAACGAGAGTGCCTTGCACGATAGTTAGGACTCTCGATGGATTCTATTGTTTGCAAGCGAAAGAATAAATAAACGTAAACAAAAATATTTTAAATTGATGATAGAAGATGCGAGAAGTTAGTTGACTGGAATTTATGGCAGATGTGACTTGTGAGCAGATGCGTATTGACACGGATTTACAATTTAAAGAAGAATGTCCACTACAACTCTTCGAAGCGGCAAAACATAAGTCCGAGAAAATTAAGGGGGCTTTGACTGTTAAAATGATTTGGTCTTTGCCACTTTAATTATTATCGGATTTAGTTTGTGCGGCAAAAAGTAAAATTAGAAGAATCAATTCGATGGAAAAAAGATATGGAAAAATATTATTTTTCATGGTTGCATTTATTATTATTATTATTCCGAGAAGAATTTTAATTATGCTATAAAACATTAATGCTTTATTAACTTAATAAAGTCTAATACATCCATTATTTATTTTGTTGACATAAAAAACTTGATTATTAATAATTTGGATTAGGTTGTCAAAGGTAGTGATTTTAATTGCATTTTAATCTGCGTTGTTTCCTTTTTTAAAATAATTGGTTAAAATGTTTCCATAAACATAAAATCATATGAAAATATATTATAACAAATTGTTAATATATTTATTAAACATAATTATATTTTGTAAAAAAAAAGCTTTTTTATAGAATAAATTTATTAACAAACATCCTTTTACTTACCCATCATACGTAGTATAGGGTAAGTCTTGCAATCGTTTTGAAAATCGAAAAATTTTTTTTGACGGATTTACACGTTTTAGATAGTGGAGATTCCGAAAAACATACTTTTAGAAAAAAATGTTGCCGTCCGTCTGTCTGTCTGTCTGTCTGTCTGTCAGTCTGTCTGTCTGTAAACGCTCTATCTCCCGAACACATTGAGATAGAGACTTGCAATTTTGTATGTAGTTAGTATGTAAGAATGGAACGAAGCCTATTTAATATCAGCAACCTCGATTATCCGGAACTATTTTTTCGGACTCTCGAAAAATTCGTTCTGATGAAAGGTACATAAAAATTTTCGAATTTTTTTGTTCTAGGGAATGGACGTAAAAGGCAATAAAATAACACACATTTTGCATATAAAACGAAATCGATCGGATTATTAGTTGCCGAGATATTTGTAATCCTGTTTTTCACATTCTTCGATTTTTCATGAACCTGTATTTCATTAATATTTCAATTCAGAGGTATATTTTAATTGGAAATGAGACGCTTAATCCGACGCAGTTAATTGTTAGTTAATAGAATTATTATTTTTGGAGTTATAAGGATGTTTCTTTTACGCAGTTTGGTTCTACTTGAGTAGTTTGGCGTTTTATATAATTTGTCGAAATTTTTACATCAGCAGTTCTTTAATATAGCATTACTATGTATATTAACAATATTTAATTTTATTTATGAATTGCAATGCATTGTATAAATAGTTTTCACGTGTTTTATTTTCATATACATATCCATGATGGGTAAGTATTACGGTGGCCCCCAACGACTAGTTTACTTACTCATCATACGTAGTATAGGGTAAGTCTTGCAATCATTTTGAAAATCGAAAAAATTTTTTGACGGATTTACACGTTTTAGATAGTTGAGATTCCGAAAAACATATTTTTAGAAAAAAAATTTGCCGTCCGTCTGTCTGTCTGTCTGTCTGTAAACGCTCTATCTCTCGAACAAATTGAGATAGAGACTTGAAATTTTGTATGTGGTTAGTATGTAAGAATGGGACGAACCCTATTTAATATCAGCAACCTCGATTATCCGGAACTATTTTTTCGGACCCTCGAAAAATTCGTTCTGATGAAAGGTATATAAAAATTTTCGAATTTTTTTGTTTTAAGGAATGGACGTAAAAGGAAATAAAATAACACATAATTTTCATATAGAACGAAGTCGATCGGATTATTAGTTGCCGAGATATTTGTAATCCTGTTTTCCACATTCTTCGATTTTTCATGACCCTGTATTTTATTCAAATTTCCATTCAGAGGTATATTTTAATTGGAAATGAGACGCTTAATCCGACACAGTTAATTGTTAGTTAATAGAATTATTATTTTTGGAGTTATAAGGATGTTTCTAGAGGTCTGCACGGGCCGAAATTTCCAGGCCCGGCCCGGCCCGGCCCGTAGGAAAGTTATTTCGGCCCGACCCGGCCCGTTGCAAAACTCAAAAGTTCTCCCCGGGCCTGGTCCGGCCCGTTTAAATTTTTGTATTTTAGGCCCGGCCCGGCCCGTACAAAAATCAGCGAAAACAGGCCCGGCCCGGCCCGTTTTGGCCCGTTACAATTTCTACGATTTCTTAAAAATTCATACTTTTAACATATAACTAAGATTCTTTTAAAGAATACGGCATACATATCTATGAAATGATTTTACAGTATATTTTACAGCAAATACACATTAACAACGTTAATGATTACTTAGATTCTTAGGCTTTCAACATTCGAATAAAGATTCATTAAAAAAATTAATATAGCTTAGAATAAAAGAAAAAAGAAAGAAAGCTAAAAACATCGTTAATTTTGAAGCTGTTTAATAAAAGAAGATTTATAAATGTATTTCTATATCATTTTATTATAGATTTCAAATCCAAATTCATTCTTAGATTCAAAGAAGCTCCTTTCTGATACATTTCTAAATTCATTTTTTTTTCACAAAAACGCATAAGATTAGCAGATATCTTTCTTCAGAAACTATATAATCAAATGTCGTTATCCATTTTTTGATACAAACAATTTAAGAATACTGCAAACAAATAAAATACTGTCATAATTAGCGTTTTGAATAGAATTTCCGGAAGCAATAGCAAGGGAAGGGAGAAAAACCTGCAATCATTTGAGAAACAATTATATCTCAACAAGGTTATACACGTATTTTATTTACCAAAAATGAAAAACGCTATTCAATTCCAAATCCCTTCAATAGTTAGGCTTATCACTTTTACACTTTTACAATTTAAAATTAATCAGAAAATGTGTCAAACTTTCGCACTATTGAGAAATAAATTTAAAAATTATCAAGAAGTATATATCCAAAGATTCTGCCAATAATTAAGTCTAGTACCGGTCCGGCCAGTCTATATGTAGAAAAATAATGCAAGCGTGATCTCGGTCCGGCATGAGTCAGCTAAAAAAATATTAAAACGGGTTACACATAATGTATTTCTCCGATGCCGATACAATGTGCATTTTTATATTGATGCTGTCAAACTAGTATGGCGACATTTATACTTATTCTTGTTAAAACTATTTTCGTTGAAAATAGCTCATATTTTATCGTTTCTGCTTAAATCTTCAAAACGGGCCGGCAGGCCCGAAAAAAAATTTTTCGGCCCGGCCCGGCCCGTCTGGCCCGTTCATTTTTTTGCCGGCCCGGCCCGTTTATGTTGTTTGTCGGCCCGGCCCGGCCCGTTAGAGAATTCGAAACGATCCCGCCGGCCCGCGGGCCGGGCCGGTTACGGGCCACGGGCCAGGCCCGGTCCCGTGCAGACCTCTAGATGTTTCTTTTACGCAGTTCGGTACTACTTGAGTAGTTTGGCGTTTTATATAATTTGTCGAAATTGGTACATTAGCAGTTCTTTAATATAGCATTACTATGTATATTAACAATATTTAAATTTTGTTTATGAATTGCAATGCATTGTATAAATAGTTTTCACATGTTTTATTTTCATATACATATCCATGATTGGTAAGTATTACGGTGGCCCCCAACGACTAGTTTAATTTTTGTATTAAGTAATCTTCGGAAACATTGAATAATGTTATTTAAAAAAATGCATCCGCTCAGAAGAGGAATTTACAAGAGAACGAGAAGAACTATTAAAAGAAATCGTAGATGTTTGATATTTAAAAAAAAACAATAACGTTAATTATTGTTTAATGTATTTAACCTGTGAAATGTTATAAAATTTTTGAATAGAAAGTTATTGTGGGTTAAAACGTTTCAATTGTAAATATTCTTATTGGAATGTTTTCAGAGAGAATTTGGAAGTTAAGACAATCAATAAGAATTTAAACATGATTGTATTTAAAACAAATAACGCAAATGCTTGAACGGTATGAAGCTAAAAAGTAATAACTGTATTTTATTATTAATTTTTCATTCCAGACACTTTTATTATTTCCTTTAATGAATCATTTTACAGAGGTAAATTTCAAAATATCCATTATATGTAGTATTAGTATACATCGTGATTAAAGTGGGTATTATAAATACTCTCTAATATTATAAATAAAATATTAATAATTATAATTAACTTATTTGTTGTTCTATTTTATGTTTATTGTCGGAATTTTTATTAGATAGATGTGTCTACGATGGACAGTTATGGATATCCCCTTAATGTTTTTTTTTGTTTATTAATATACTAATAAATATTTAGCTTTAATTTTTTTATAATTCCTCTTTGCATGTTTTAATAATATTTTAATATTTATAGAAGACAGTATGTGAAGACAGTTTGCGAATATTTTTTGATTTGTGACAAATTTGTCACTAACTTTGTGACGGTGGCAGCATTGTCAATATTGTGAAGTCCCACTGGGACACAATTATACACTTATGAATATTGTTATGTAGTCTAAAATCACTTACATCTATAATTTTATTATACTTTGAGAATACATCTCAATTAAAACTTAGGAGCTGCAATAAAAAGAATGTACCAAAAGAAAGTTACTGAATCAAAATGTAATGCTATGCAGACTTTAATCTTCGTTACATATTTTTTTCTGTTGCAATAAATGAGAATATTTAGGACAATTGAATATTCGATCTATTACAATTATTTCAAATTTAGCAATTTGTTTTTCTAATAAGCATTAAAACTAAAAAGAAAAAACTCTTCCTTTAAGTTGCAACACTAGCCACAGAAAAAGACCCGGATGATAATGTAAAGTGTGTGGGAGCGTTCCTTTCAAATATCTCGCTCAAATTTTAATATTTTTACATGATTTTTTTCATAGGATAGCTGAAGGCGATCCACAACAAGCCTAGTTTTTACTTTTTCAATTTTGGTTTCAGATTTTTAAAAAAAATTAAATTTCAAAACCGGTTTAAACCGGTTCTGATATTGAAACTATCATGATATAAAAAATTTATAAGCAAAATTGAAAAAATAAAAAATAGGCCTTTTGTAGATCGTCCTCAGCTATCCTATGCAAAAAATCATGCAAAAATATTAAAATTTGAGCGAGATATTTGAAAAGAATGCTCCCACAGACTTTACATTATCTTCCGGGTCTTTTTCTGTGACTAGTGACCTTAAAGGAAGTGTTTTTATGATAATTTTAATGCTTATTAGAAAAACAAATTGCTAAATTTCAAATAATTGTGATAGATCGAATATTCAATTGTCTTAAATATTCTCATTTATTGCAACAGAAAAAAATGTACATTTTGATTCAGTGACTTTATTTTGGTACATTCTTTTTATAGCAGCTCCCAATTTTTAATTGAGATGTATCGCCAAAGTATAATAAAATTATAGATTTAAGGGATTTTACTCTGTATAACAATGTTCATAACTGTATAATTGTGTCTCAGTGTAACTTCACAACATTCACAATGCTGCCACCGTCACAAAGTTAGTGACAAATTTGTCACAAATTAAAAAATAATTGCAAACTGTCTTCACAACCTTGTCACTATCGTCACAGAATAGTCACAGTTTTAATGACAATTTTGTCACAAATGACACATTTTTCACATTTTGGTCACATCGTGACGTCACAAAGCGGTTACAATGTGACGTCACAAACGAGCTCTAAAACGGCCATAATGACTTAACATTTTAGTCACAGTGACTTCACATCGACGTCACGTGACGTCACATCGACGGTCACAAAGTCACAATGTGACTTCACAACGACGTCACCGTGACGTCACCATGTCTTACGGGCATCGATTGTCGATGTGACGTCACGTGACGTCGATGTGAAGTCACAGTGACTAAAATGTTAAGTCATTATGGCCGTTTTAGAGCTCTTTTGCGACGTTTCACGAAGTGGTCACAGTGATTTACAGTGGTCACAGTGGTCACAGTTATTTGTGAAAAATGTGTCATTTGTGACTAATTTGACATTAACAATGTGACGAAACTGTGACAAAAGCGACGACACTTAAATTGCCAGAAACATGTTTTTTTAAGTATATACATGTTTATAACATGTTTTGAAGGATTTTTATAAATTTCTAAAGATTTTTAAGAAAGTCACATCTCAGTCACAATGTGACATCACTGAGAGGTGGCATTTGGGTAACAGATGTGTTGTGACCAATATGTTGTGACCACAGTGACGTCACTGTGACGTCACTGAGACCATGCATGCTAATAGGGGCTGTTGGGGGGGTCTAATGTTACAACACAACTTAAATATTTACGTTGTAAGTAAAAATTAACGTTTATCTAAACTCAATTGTACGCCATTTGCTTGTTAATCTGCGGGTTGAAATCGAGTATTCGTACAATTCGCTGTCTCGTACTATTTTTGTCAGGACTGAGAAGTTTAATATAGTCAGAGAAAAAAAGTAAATATAAGCAAATATAATGTATATTACGATTTTTACCTACATTCTGCAACTTGTAACTCAAGTTTATCCCTTTCTGGTGCCCTTTTATAATATAAAAATATTGTACTAACGCTTTTTAGGTGCGTTCGTAATTATGTAAATACGTAGCACCTATTGTTGTTGCTCAGTCCGTCCGTCTGTCTGTCTGTCCGTCTATCTGTCCGTCTATCTGTCCGTCTATCTGTCTGTCCGTCCGCATATAACAACGCAAAAACTACCCAACCGAATCGTTTGAAATTTAAAATACATAACTATTACATATTTTTGTCGAGTCATTTCAAATTTTATGAAACTCGGATGGATAGATCAATTACAGGGACAATCAAAAGGATTCCGTTACATTAAGGTCAATTGGAAAAAAAGTTTCAAATGCATTTTAATCGTTTGAAATTTAAAACGTATATTTATTACATAATTTTGTCGAGTCATTTCACATTTTATGAAAATCGTATGGATAGATCAATTACAGGGACAATCAAAAGGATTCCGTTACATTAAGTTCAATGGGGAAAAAAGTTTCAAATGCATTTAAATCGTTTGGAATTTAAAACGTATATTTATTACATAATTTTGTCGAGTCATTTCAAATGTTATGAAAATCGCATGAATTGATCAATTACAGGGACATTCAAAAGTATTCCGTTACAATACGGTCAATGGGGAAAAAAGTTTCAAATGCATTTTAATAATGTTACACTCATTTGAATATAACAGAATTGACATGAATCTATGAAATATGTACTAAAAATACATTTTGTACAATCTGTGATGCAAAGAATACTTATTATTAAATTACAGGGCCACACAAATGTATTCCATTAAATAATGTTATACGGGGAATCATTGTTTGGGGGGTGTTTTAATTATATTAAACTATTTCACATTTTATGAATAAGATATACGTTAATGAAGTATAATAAAAATTACTCCTTGCATATTTACAGGAACACAAAGATTTCGACCACTATACTGTCTCCAAAGTACGCTCTACTATATCAGCAAGATCTGAATATTTTAAAACTTCGTTATCAACGAACGCACCTCATTTGCTACGCTTTACGTGCAATTTCCAACTTATTTTCAATTAGTTAGCTTTTAAATAACACACACAAAAATAAAAAATTTATTGAAAACACAAAAGTAATACTACTACTACGTCTGAGATAAAAGATTTTTTCCATATAAACATTTTGAATTAATACGTTTAAATGTAATATTGAAGTTTATACACTCATTAATGAACAATAATGGTCATTAATGAACAATAATAATAATACAATTGAAAATTCCATTTTTTACTTTTATTTTTTTTTTTTTTTTTACTGGCGTTTTATTTCTTCTTGGAGAAATACCAGAAAAAATCTAGTCTATGATAAAAAGAAGTATCAAAACAGAAGCATTTCTTTTAAGTCTTCTCATTAATATTCATAAAATACTATATATATTTCCAAAAACTCAGGTGATTAAAAATAATAGTTTGTGTAAAATCCCTTATCATTAAGATACTTTTAAAGAGCAACTAAAAAACAGTTCACGTTTTTGATAATATCTTTCTGAATTTTCCCGCTATTTGATTGGATTTTTTTAATTAGTTGCTCCAAAGTATTGACTATTAAATTATATAAAAAACATTGTAGTTACAGTTCGCGGAATCGCGGATAAAACATTTTTCATACAAATATTCCTATTTTATCATTTTTTTTTTTACATTTTTTATTCCAATTGCATTATATTGTTTCTACTACATTTTACCATCTTTTCTGAAAGTGACGTTCAATTTTGTTGAAAATTCAACATGGTATGAACTATAAACGAGCAAAAAATTTTTGAACTTTTCAAGTAAATCGCTATATCTCCATGAATGTATGTACTATTCTTGCAAATATCAGTGAGCAAGCTGTAAAATATCCACATATTTGTAATCTTCAGTTCTAAATTATTTCGTGCATTTTGTTTTATAGGATCGTCTCAAATATTCTTATTTTTCATTGACATATTGTCGACCTCTTAATTGTCCTATGTATCAAATTGACTTTGATAAATTTTAGGTTAAAGATTATTTTTCTAATACTGAAGTTCCCGAAGAATCCGGCAAATATATTTTAAAAATATTCGACAAAATGTCTAAAATTGAAAGTGTCCGGTCATTAATATGTTGAGTTCCACGGTGACTGACAAAGAAGTTTCTGTATAGGCCGTGTCAGTCAATGGTGACTGACAGTGTGAAATATTGTATAAAACTAAAAATATAAATATTGTTTTAAATGATTATTAAGAAAGTATAATCCTGTAATAAATAAAAGTACATTTTAAATAATTTTTCAGTAAATATTTAAAGCTATATATGTTTTTTTTTTTTTTTTTTTTTTTTTTTTTTTTTTTTTTATCATATTTTAGATTCTCAGTAACGAGTGATTAACAGGGCCTAAACGCAAAATTCATTGTTGGTCACAGGTGACTCATATGGCAGTCATCGTGTTAAAGGGTCATATAGTGTATAAGTGTATAAGGACCATATACCGTATAGTCCAGTCCATAATATGAACACAATGTAAGAAAACAACGAAATAAACTATAAAATCTGTATGCAATTTGAATTAATTCATTTTCTTCGAATGCTAATAGGAAAATGTACCTTGAAATTTTCTGTTTGTAGAACTTTACAGAAAAATTAACTATTAAAACTCAAACTATTACACTAAAAAATGCGTGCTTCCATTTTTTTAATATTACAATTTCCCAATTATACTTACAGTATAGTAAAAGTATTTATTCATTTACATATTAAAAAAAATAAAACACAATAATATCATATTTATAATTTTAGCCAAGCGTACCTCAGTGGATGCGAGAAAATAATATTGGTGATATCGGAAATCACAAAAATATTCTGTAGAGTCACAAAAATATTAGAAATTACAATGCAATTAATTATCTAATTGTGATAATAAAAATTACTAATGAGAAAAAAAAGCCTTATTTGTTTTATTTTTAATCTCAATAATATTTAACACTTACTGGTTAAAGTTCCACCCTACAAAAACTACAAGCATGCATTTAGCAGTGTTAAATAACACAACATGAAAGATTAAAAAATAATAATCGAAAAAAACCTAAAATAAATTATCTCACATAGGGTACATTGATGCGTTATTTACATGTTTAAAGCCTTTTTATTTTCATTACAATGAAATATCGCATTATTTTAATAAAGTTATAGTTAAGGAAATACACATCTAACATAATTAATAATATGAGTGTTTAGTTCTCAAATAAATTCATAACTTTTAAATTACAATAAGAATTGTACAATTAGGAAACATTTAGTCGAAAAAATATCGAACCATGTTATAACAGACATTTACTGCAAGCTACTTCAACAAAAATCTTTTAAAAGAATCAATTTACCAGGGTATGTGAACATGAAAACGTCGCTCCTCAGGGAGGCTGTTTCAATCACTCCAAGCTGCGAAAAGTTTGAAATCTAAAGAGAATTTTCGCTTGACTGAAGATTCAGGTCTATGTATCAGTCTGAAAGAAAATTGCTTCAATATGATTAAATGTTCAAAAGAGTCATTTTCGGGGATTTATAGTCATAGTGAGCTTATTAAAATTTTAAAGTATTAAATATATGTAGATATTATTTTCAACTACATCATCAAATGAATTTGAATGTTTAATGTGGGAAAAAAAGAAAAATATTTTTCGAAATACTTATTGAAAAATATTAATAATAGTTTTGTTTCTGAATTATATAATATAAAAGATTTTTTTCTCTGTAAATTGTTATTAAATAAACATATGATATTATTAAATAAATAAAGTCATTATTAAACTATGAAACATCATATTTTAATTAAATTTCTTCATTAAATATAAATAGAAGTTTTCATATACGTCCATTCAAAACATTTCAAAAATATGCATTAAAATATTTAATTGCTATAAAGGACGTTAAATACTAATAAAAACATTAAAAGATCTTAATAATTTTTACATGTTTCGATTGAATTTACTCAATCATCATCAGAAAAAGGAAATACAAATAAACACAAAGATGGAAAATGACAAAAAACTATTATAAATGAAATTTAAAATTTTTTTAAAAATAAAAATCACGCGCGTTATATTATAATTATGTATCACGTTGCTTAATTTTTAAATTATTTAACAATTCAATCCAAATATTTGGGATTTGAAATGACAAGGAGTCATTGCAGACCATTGAGCTTCTGACGTAAATTTCAATACTCTCTCTAATTAAAAGTTGCAAATAAAAATCTGACCTATAAATTAATCTACTTTCATTAAATATAAAATATCTATGTTTTCTATTTGATTTAGCCTAGATAATGCGGTTTTACCTCTATTAAATTTTATGTCTGCAATGTGTTCTTTACATCTTACTTTGAATTTTCTTTGAGTCATGCCATATTTAATGAAAGTACATTAATTTATAGGTCAGATTTTTATTTGCAACTTTTAATTAGAGAGAGTATTGAAATTTACGTCAGAAGCTCAATGGTCTGCAATGACTCCTTGTCATTTCAAATCCCAAATATTTGGATTGAATTGTTAAATAATTTAAAAATTAAGCAACGTGATACATAATTATAATATAACGCGCGTGATTTTTATTTTTTAAAATTTTTAAAATTTCATTTATAATAGTTTTTTGTCATTTTCCATCTTTGTGTTTATTTGTATTTCCTTTTTCTGATGATGATTGAGTAAATTCAATCGAAACATGTAAAAATTATAAAGATCTTTTAATGTTTTTATTAGTATTTAACGTCCTTTATAGCAATTAAATATTTTAATGCATATTTTTAAATTTCTTCAGTCTACATTTTTTGTTTGGTATGAGGTGTATATGCACAGATACATAGAATTTTGTATATGTATATATTTATTTAATTTGATATGATGTAACTATATGAAACCTATTTTCATACTATAATTTCTCCCATTTCTTCTTGATTATTTCATTTTTAGGAAAATTCTTCTTTCTGAAAAGTCAATTTTAAAGATCGCCATTTTTTTAAAATTATGGGTGCATTCTTATTTTTCTACACACATTTATTTATGAAAATGCATATGCGTTAAATAAGGAAAGATATGGCTTATTAAATGTCTTAGGCTCACCCATTAATTTCCTACGGGCAAAGCTACAGCCATGAAGATAATTTCCAGGTACAGTGAAATGGCTACTCGCTAGGTAATGAGACACACACAACCTTATCACATAGTAGCAAACTGCGAAGTTATGATCCCTTTTGAAAGCAGTACTGATTACTTGAATTATATCAAATCGAAAATTTTGTGTAGCTTAAACAGTTTAGTACAAAAAAATATGTATAACCAGCAAAAAGTAACTTTATTTCAGAAAGCCAACAGTCTAACACCTGATGCCTTTTTTAAAACGCCAGCTTAAATTTGCCATTAATTACACGAAGAATAGTGTTAAATCGTATTATAGGTCTCCACTTTATTAAACGAAAGGTACAGTTTTATGATGTAAATTAATTAAATTATATTAATAGAATTAATTGATGTAACTATACAATTATCCATATATTTCTGACAATTAAACATCCATGAGAATATGTTTTTCAATTTAACAAATGCATTTCACACTCTCATTCTTTTTAATTTAAATTAACTATTGTGTATTATCTAGACAACACCGCCCTCCTTAGTATTCTAACATCTACCCACCCAACATCCTATTATAAACTTTTTTTACATTTTTAATTTATTATTATTATTTTTATGTTTTAATAATTTTTTGTACTTTTATTACGCAATGTGTTAATTATTTTTGAGATCATGTAATAACTAAATGTATATTAAAGAATATATGAATTTTTTTGGAAAACCAATATTTAGTTCATCATACACTAGCTTTTTAATATTTGCATTAATTAGATGAGAACATAAACATTTTATTCTATGTAAATGATAAAGGATTATATTACGATATACAGAATTATGAAGACAGGATTTAAAATTAGTGAATGTATTAACTTTAAAATTAAATTCATTCCGTTTGTCATATATATCAGTTATTAATTTTTTCTTTTAATATAATTTTAAGATCTAAAAAGTTAATGGTATTATTAGAAAGCAGGTTTCTGTAATTTCTAAATTAGCTGGATCATCTACTGGGAATTGAGATATACTGGTATTATCAGTGTCAATAAAATTACATCATCAATATATCTATATAAATATATTTATTATTAAAATATATACGTTCATAATGATATAAGACTCATGATATACTAGATGTGCAACCACTTTGTGGTA
This sequence comes from Maratus speculifer, assembly GCA_964019185.1. Taxonomy (NCBI): domain Eukaryota; kingdom Metazoa; phylum Arthropoda; class Arachnida; order Araneae; family Salticidae; genus Maratus; species Maratus speculifer. The sequence continues at coordinate 214,110,001 of OZ025297.1, read as the reverse complement.
TATCGATTTTTTGTATACATATATTATTTTATCTTGCATTATAAAATTATTATAGATAATGAAATTTGTTAAAGTAAGAAAATAATCGGTATCAATGTTCGTTAATATATTCATGTTGGTATTTTTTTTAAAAGTGCATTTATTATATTATGTAGATCTAATAAATCTATATTATTAAAAAGATCTTTAAGTCATATGTAGTTATATTTTTATAAATTTAAGATTGTTCAAAATATTGACCAGTTCATAGTTATTCTTTATACAATGTGTATTACCGCTGGTTTTTGTTACTGTATATATTTGACTAAGAATTTTTAATAGACGTTTATTAGCTATATTATTATAAGTATTGCAACCAATTGTAACTGTTCTAAATTTAATTGGATTCTTATGAATTTGTGTATAAAAACTAAACTTTACCACACTATTTTTTGTAGACATGGATATTTAAAGATAGTAGAATTAATTTCTAACAATTTATAAAAATCTCTAATTTTACGATTGTTTACGATTATATCATCATTAGTTTTTTGGAATGAGTTATTATATATATATCGTAATTTTATTATTCGTACATTTTCAAAAGCATTTTAACACGTAAATGTATTAGTTTTAAAAATTCTTGACTACTTTTGAAAATGAAATTTATTAAATAATGATATATCTATGTTTATATATTTAAAATATTAATTATTAAAAAGCATTACATTGGTTACCTAGCATTTATATACTATTCTCTAGAGAAGAAAAACGATTTACTTGATTTGCTCAGATAAAATGCTGATAAATATGTCTTACTAGTTTAAACAACAAAATGCAGCACAAACTTTACATTATTTTATATTTATGAGAGCAAATAACATCCACATGCATGTTCTTGTAATGGAACTCATTTGATGGCATTAAGATAAGCACAATAATTTTCATTTAATCTTCCGGGTACATTTAAGCAACGATAAACCCAAGTGTGCAGCATATTATTATATGATTATTGTTCCGTATCCAATTAGCCTTGTTTCATGACTCATATGTCTCTTAATTTCACTGTAATCTCCTGTAATCGGAGGCTCAGACCTCCAAAAAGTAAGTTGTTCTTCCTGCAATTGCTGATATTTCTTTTTGGAAATGAAATATTCACAATATTCTAAATATTTTATTTCATAAGTTCTATAAAGGAAAGATACGAGTCTTTAAAATACTTTTCCTTGTTTATTACGTTTTGCTTTAAAGTTATGGCAATTAGGAACATAAATATTTGTTATTTGACTCTATATTAAATTTTGTACTTTTGAACATAATGATTATTTATGATTATTCCACAATGAAAGCTAAAGTATTATTACAAATAGTTTTGAAAATCTGAATCATCTAACTAACTAACTTTTGTATATATATATATATATATATATATATATATATATATATATATCTGTGTCTTAGTTTTTTTATTTGTTCTTCTCTTTCCTCCATTCTTATAAGTTTCCTAAAAAATGTTTGAAAAAAAATGTTACTGATATAATTACTTAATTTTTTGTGCAGTTAGGTATAAGTTTTTTTTTTTCAAAATTATGTAATCGTCAAGTTATTATTCTATAATTAAATCTTTTATGCAAGTCAGTTTTATTGTATGACATCATAAAAAAGCATTGTGGATTATAATCTATTATGATAATTGTTCACAGATATATTAGTTGTGATTGCTTTACCATTTTATGCAACGTTGGTTTGAAAAGGTTGCAGACCTGGGATTATGAAATATTTAAACGATTTTAATTTATTTAATGTGCCTTTGTAGTATATGACACGACAAACATTAATACATTGGCATAACAAAATGTATTAATTAGTTGAGTTCTGAGTTTATATAAGTCACTTTGCACTGTTCCCAGTTTCTGTGTGGACTTACATCATAAATCTTTCAAACACAGTTTTACATATCAATTCATAATATGTTCAAAAATACTATTTTACCCCATTATTTCATATTAAAATTACTGTTGTATATCATTGAAAAAATGAAATACGTTATTGTGTTTTTCGTAAATGGATATATCGTTGTTGTTTTCATCGATCCAGGAATGATCTCTTATTTACCCATTAATTTCATTTTGTATTTTATGTTTTTTTATATGTATGTTTTTTTCGAATTGTTATTTTGCTTTCATGTACGATGTAATCATATCTTCACATTTTTATACAATTATTTTTTCATTCAAGAGAAGAATCTTTAAAAAAGCGTAATTATATGAATTGCTCCACTGCCTTTTTTCTTAATTCGGCAATATTTGAGGTTCCCAGTCTTTTGTACATACATCTAACAAATGGATTTTGGCTGGATGAAAAGTTTGAACTTTATTTGATGCAGTGTTTACTTATCCTTGAAGAAATATCTTATTCTTAAATGTCTGATTTTTCAAAAATCAATTTTAACCTATTTTTATCTTTCGTTTCTTAAAAATATCATAGGCAAAATGCTTTAAAATTCATGATTCATTTTAAGTACGGTTTGCAGCTAAAAATCAACTGGCAATCGGCAATAATGGTTTTTAATTGAAAAAATATTTTCTTTGATAAAATTTTATAATATTAAATACACATGAATTTTAAGAACTGTCATAAGAGGAAAAGATTTTACTTACTCACTGCAAAATAAAAAAATAGGACATTTATGAAGCTTTTAAACAAAACAGTTGGCACCTGTAGCAGTTATTAAAAAAATAATAAATAATAATAAAAAAATAAAAAAAAACAATCTTTAGCCTTAAAGGACCAAAATGCTGATATCTATAAATTGAAAATTGATTTAATAATATTTTCATTATTTTTTAATTAACTACATAATATACTAGAGCTTTTATATTATTCCAATGCAGTATTAGAAGAATAAATTTTGTATGCTGCTGAAAGACAATACTCGGCATTTAAGTGTTTATTCTTTAATCGAAAATCAGCTGAATGTACCATCGAACCTAAACAAGGAATAAAATTTACTTTTAATGTATCTAATAACTTAAAAATTATAAAATTATAACTAAAAAATTAATAATAATACGCTGAATTTCTAGAAAAACTTTTGCGTTAACGACGCCATGAGAAAGATTAATTGTAGTTGAAATTGTTTTTTTAATTTAATTTTAAACTATCTTCCACTTACACGCGAAATTTACTAATATGCGTTATGTTTATGACTTTCGATTAAGCACTTGGTAAATGATTTCTTCTTTCCCTTTTGCATAATATTTAATGAAGATAAATAAAAATTTCAAAAAGCTGAAATAAATCATATGATAAATAAATATGGAATGATTAGAATGATTAAACAATAGATAGTGTCTAAATAATGATAGACAATATTTTTCAATTCGATTGAAAAATTTAAAAATTTCATCTGTTTGGGAATGATATTTAAAGCTACGAAATCTACTGTGTTTGGAAATTTTAAGCTTATGTATTATGTTTTGTTCGATTTTTAGTTATTGTTAGCAACAATATTGAATTATTTTCTCTTTTTTTAATGCACCGTCATGCATACAATCATTTCATTTTTAAATTTAAATCGTTTATTTTGTTAATTAAGCTGTTTACGAATTTTCTAAAAAGTACCGAATGTTAATTTGTACAGAAAAATTCAAAAATATTTGGCACAGGCAATCTGAATTTATTCTGCCTGCAATGCAGGCATATATTTCATGTGCAGGCTCATTTGTTTCATAACATATTGAAACAAATTTGATATCCGTGCTACTTTTAGACTATGTAATTCTCAGTGTGACATCAAATGAATATTGTCCATAAATAAATCGTTTTAAATGCATAATTTCAATTTATGGCTTCATTTGTACCTGGAATGTCTTTTGCGTAAAGTAATTATTTTAAAGTTTTTCTCTCCTTCAAATTAACGTGTAAATACATAATTCAATCATGTTATTGAAATGTTAATTTATTTTACATTTTAAATGCATTGATGTAAATTTTCAAGAGAAAAGAGCAAATGATACCATTTCTGCATTATTGATGTCATGTTCTTATTAAAATTGAAAAGAAAATTAAAAGAAGACTTTTTTTTTTCTTTACAGTCATTTGGGCGATTATTATTTCACATATTCTTTTTAGGTATCAGAACGGTTCAAAGGAAATTTAATAACTTTGAAAATTTTTAAAAGCAAAATATTAAAACTATTTTTTTTAATTCTGAGGACATTTTGCTTACAGCTCTAAAGAATATTTATTGCTAATGATGCCATCTTCGCATTATTAATGTTAATTTCTCTTTAAAATTCAAAAGAAAACCAAGCAGGAAATTTTATCCTCCTAACATTCTGTTGGGGAATGAATTACAATCCTCCATTTATCCATTCGGTTCGAGGCTATAAAAAATCAGAATTTTACCATTTATGATATCACAAGAATACTGTTTATTGAATTTACCGCATACAGACAATGAGAAAAATATTTCGTTTACACTTAAAGGACTATCAGTAGATTAGCATTCATTTCTAGCTCTTGATAAAAAAATATACACTATTTTTCTTTTGGTTCCGGGTTTTAAAAAGCGTCATTTTAGCAATTTTGACGTCATAAGAATACTATTTATTTTTATTTTATACACTCGTTTTGTATATCCGCTTTTATAAATTCGTTTAATCAGAATTTTTGCCAGATACGAAAATGCATTGGACGATTATTAGTATTAGTAGAGTAATTAAACGTGACATCACAATCCTCAGCAAATTGTTTTCGTATCTTGCGGAATGCGATTGTAAGGTTCTTTTTTTTAAATGATAAAATGATATCAATATGTAGTAATCCCCATTAATTTCCCTTTTTCCTTGTCTTTAGCTTTTGCATAAAAGACGTCATTTGGATGATGCTTCAAAATCTTTCCAGTATAAGAATTAAAATAAATGCTTAGAAAATTATATATTTTCTCCTTAAACCATTTTTTGTTTATGCGCTATTGTCAAATGAAAAAAAATAGCTTTTTACCTAGATTAAAAGAAAAAAAAGTATGAAATGTAATGGTTAGAGTAACAAAAAATATAAATAAATAAATAAATAAAAAACGTTAAGAGTAAAAAAAAAAATAAAAAACGTTAGATTCGGCTCCCCACAATCAAAAACACAAGCTTTTGCAAAAAAAAAAAAAAAAAAAAAAAAAAAACTCCTTTCAATACTACTATTTTCTATTGTAATACAATGAAATGCTACTGTAGGATACTTAAATATAAGCAGATCATATTTATTTAGAGGAAAAAAATACGGATGATGTCAGAGAATTCGATCACGTTCCCATTATGTTTAGGCCGATCAAGGGCATTTAAATTTTAAAAATAACGTGCATCAAATTGCAAACCTCTTTTATGGCATACAGCTTCTCCATCTATCTCTTTCCTTCATGATTTTTCAATCAATGGAATTAATTTTAACGATTAGAATGAAAGATTTTTTTCTGATGTAAATTGTTGCTTGGAGATCAAATAAGTAAAAATAAGATTTTGTTTTTTCAGATATTTTTGAAAAATACTATTTTAATCATAATATTGTCTTCAATATTGGTTGAAATTAGAGTTATTTTCGATTTCAATTTTAAAAAGGACAGAAAAAAATATGATATTGCCTATTGGTATCCATTTTCTTCATTTTTATCACAAAATCGAACACTTTGGTTGCCATCAAGCGAGTAATTTAATTCAAATTAGAAAAAAATAATATATCAAAAACTAGCAGAAATTTTAAAACTCCAATATTAGTTTGAGACCTGTGGATCAATACGGATTTTAGGTGTTAATTTAGTGCAAAATATTTGAGATTTTTGGAGAAATCGCTATAAAAGGAAATCAATTGTTTCTTCAGTCATTTCAAAAAATCATTTCAAAAACTCGTTTCATTATGATTTTATATATATAGGGTAGATATAGCTAAATTACATCTAAGATCTATAGTAATGTTCAATAGTATCTTTAAAGAAAACTCGATGTGAAATAAGCAAATTTTAAAAATAAAGATTTTTAAGTTTATTTCGATAAAACCTATTAAAAGTTTAGAAAAATATCTTTAAAATTTCAATTCATTATAGTACAGAATATTGAAAAATAGATTAAAATAATCAATTTCTAAAAATCAATTTTCATTTTGAAAATTGTCTCTAACTATTACCTGTTGTGATGGATGACACAATTAATTACCCGTAGTCATAGATATTATTCCCTAAGTTTCAAAAATTATTTCTTTTTAATTTTAAATGTCTCAAATTTATCTGATTTTCGAAAGGAATCTTTATCAGTATGTTTGCATTTAAAATTACTTGATACGGAATAATTGTAAATATATTATATATATGTGCAAAGTTTAAAAGATGATATTTCATTTTAAAAGAACATTTTCAAATTATTTGAAAGTTTATTGTGCTTACCTATTTAATGAATATTTTAATAGAAAATTTCAAGGAATATACTTAAGTTAACATTATGAAAAATGCATTTAAAAAGACGATGGTATCGAAAACTCGTTTTTTTTTAAGAACTAAAATCTATTATAAACAACACCACACCGAAATATTTCTCTATTCTGAGCACATATTGTGCTCAGTGGCTATATTTAACTTACAAATCACACAAAACAAGATTCTTAACACTTTCGCGAAGAGCCTTTTGCATAATTTTTAATCTTTTACCACGAGTTTTTATAAACAGAAAAGTTTCTGTTGTTTAGTCGTGAAAATGTTCTGATTGAAAAAGATGAACTTTACAAGAAGAAAATAACTGATAAGAATATTGAAGGATTCAAAGCATTTTAAGTGACACGTATACCGGTGTCTCATCCCAAGGGGTTAAGCTGTGATCAGACCGACTTGTGGAGCAGTTTTTTGTCAAATTGTGATTGGCTAGAGACCAACTCAAACTCTAAATCAACTTAGCATCGCCAATTATTGAAAGAAAAAAAAATGCAAGCAGCAAAAATTTACAAAATGGGCTAACTCATTCTAAGGTTTTATCAAATTCCTTTAGTTACTTCTTGTCATAGAGACCCCATAAAATTTATATCATATACGTAAATGCAGATAGACTTAAAGACGAAATATTTTGTAAAAATATGGCTATACAATACAATTACAATAATGGCTATATATACAATTTTCTGGACTTTTGCCAAAAAAATATATAAATAAGTCGAAAGACAAAATTCGAAAAAATTCATGAAATTATTACTTTCTCCTTGTAAAGATAGAAGAAAGTAAAAATCACATTTTAAAAAATCTATTAGTTCTTGAGACTGAACAATTGCGGTAATCGTAAAAAAAAAAAAAAAAAAAAAAAAAAAAAAAAAATCAATGTAGCTCTTTGCCTATTATTGAACGATTTTATAAGAAAATGCAAACAGCACAAATTTACAAAATGGGCTAACTGATTTTAATGTTTTATCACATTCCGTTCGTTACTTCTTGAGATAGAAAGTCTACAAAATTTATGTCACATACGCACATTAGTGCTACTTTTAAAGATATTTATACCAAAATGTAGAAAACTTCAATTCATGTCAATGATTATTTGAATCTGTAGCTTGATGAAAATTTAGTTCTGAAGATTGAGTTATTTCAGAAATTGTGAAAAATGCTACATACAGTGTAAAAAAAAAAAAAAAAAAATAAAAAAAAAATAAATAAATTTATTGCAAAAACTGCTGAAAATAATGCTGTTTTTGCCGTAAAAAATTGCAGTAAATTTGGCTTTAAAAAAACTAAGTCTAATTTTGCTGCAAATTTTATGGCAAAAATTGCTGGCAACATTACTGCCAGCTGTTTTTGCCATAAATTTAACGGATTTTTTTTTACAGTGTGCCACTTGTTGCATTATTTAAACTAACAACTAATCAGTTCCGATTTGTGTCAAGGACTTACTGAAATTTTTTTATCAAAGTCCGTGTACTAGTTTTTGAGATACAGAACTCATAAAGTTTTTGTCACATATTGACAAGTAGATAGAGTCGCATGCAAGCAATTTGTAAAAACATGTTTTTGTAATCTCTAATCCCCCAAAACTTGTAAATCCACAGAGAATTACAGATAAAAAAATTTTATGAATCCCATTTTTGTAAAGATAGAAGAGGATAATAAAATTTACTGCAACCTAGGGATATCTTATTTATTTCATTTTAAAGTATTTCGGGATAATAATGCAAGGATGTGTAATAACGGCAAGTGTTAATATTTGGCATGATAATGAAGGAATCCGGAAATTGCACCTATGCGTTTTGCACACAAAAGCACTTAGTCGTCTAAATCAAAAACAAAAGTTAAAGCTAGTTTGTTTTATTTGTAAACCTTATCGTTAAGAGAAGCACGAAGCCCCCGGTGCAAAATTTGAGAGAAGTTATGTGGTCTAAAAATAATATATTTATTAGGAAATACGTTGTATGTTGCAGACATTTATAGTGTATTTCATGTACATTCAAAATAGCATAGAAGTTTTTGGATGTATTCGTGATATATTTTAAAGTTTAAAATGTACTGAAAATAAATATATTGAAGTAATACCGCCATCTATTATTGCTCCAATTGATTTTTTTCTAATTCTGGATCTGCACCCAAAAAATTATTATTTTTTTATGCACGAAGAAGCATTAATGCCATCGTTTAAAACCAAAGAAGATATAGATAAATTTGTATGCACGAAGTTCTGCTAATTTTTTCATGCAAGAAGAATAAAATATCAAATGATTATCACTGCACTCTGATATCACAATCAACGGCAAGTTAGAGAAACTTGTCAATTTCTAGAATTTTTTAATTCTTACACAGTTTTTTGCAACGGAGTAAGATTACAAATTTTTTTAGTAATTGCAAGGATCACTGAGAGAAACTAAAAAATTTTTAGCAGATCGGCACTTTATTTTTACAGTGTACTCTATTATTATCTATCCTAGAGCTACAATATTTTTAGAGAGTACACCCTAACAGTTTTAGAATATACCTTAGTAGTGTATACCTTAGTTACCGTAGTAAAGACTATTTTACAAATATTTTTGCTATAATATTCAGATGTAATATATCCGTATACTAACCAGGATATTCAACATAAGCTATTCATTTGAAAAGATACGCTTTTCACCATCCATTATTGCTCCAGTTGATTATTTTCAAATTCTGGATCTACACCCAAAAATTTATTATTTTTTTTATGCACGAGGAAGCATTAATGTCATCGTTTAAAACAAACAAAAAGACATAGAAAAACTTATATGCTCGAAGTTCTGCTAATTTTTTCATGTAAAAAGAATAAAATATTAAATGATTATCACTGCGCTCTGATATCACAATCAGTGGCAAGTTAAAGAAACTTTTCTAGAATTTTTCTAGAAACTTTTCTAAAGATTTCTAGAATTTTTTAATTCTTACACATTTTTTGCAACTGAGTAAGATTACAAATTTTTTTTAGTAATTGCAAGATTCATTGAGAGAAACTAAAATTTTTTTAGCAGATCAACACTTTTTTTACTGTGTACTCTATGACCATCTATCGTAGACAATTACGTACAATATTTTTAGAGAGTACACCCTAGCAGTTATAGAATATACCTTAGTAGAGTATACCTTAGTTTCCATAGTAGAGAATATTTTACAGATATTTTTGCTTTAATATACAAATTTAATGTATCCGTATACTAATCAGGAAAGTCAACATAAGTTGTTACGTTGAAAAGATACGCTTTTCTGGTGTATATAACACATATTAAAACTTTTCTTTATTAAGAACTTTAATTGCTTTTTTGCATTCGATATGTATACATATAATTCTGTAGTTATTGAAATTCTCCGGAATATTGCATATTTCAATGGCTTGTAATACTGCATTGATAAAAAATGCGTAAAATGAAAAGACTGAAAAAGTTAACTGATAAATAAAAATAAAAGTATCTTTGTAGTAAAGTAATGAAAAATAAACATTAGAACTGAAAATTATCATAATTAAAATATCATTATTATTATAAAACCGCAGAGTAGCACACTTCCTGACAAGTATTATACCTAGTTTAAAGAGTTTTATATCAGGTCACAGTGCGGGATAAGTTTAGTTGCCTCATGAGGAGATCTACCTGATTGTGTTTTGGAGTTTGTGGCTGTATCACTATTTATTTTATAATACGAGGGCAATTTGGAAAGTAACCTCCGTTTATGAATTAAAAAAAAACTAATGAAAGGAAATATGTTTTATTACTTACGTATGAAAGATACGTTCTTCAGCTACTTCTCAACATAATCGCCGTATTAATTAAAACAATTATCTAAACAATAAATCAGCTTTGAAATTTTATCGTCACAGACTTCTGCCGCCAGCCTATTCAACTGCGATTATTTTTAAATTCAACTCGCACCACTCTATTAATCCAAAGAATTTTGACATATCTTTTTATATAATTTTCTGATAAATGTACGACCAAAATTGTTTTAAAAAATAGCGGATCAAGTAAAATATTACGAGAATAGTACATTTATCAGCAAATTATATAGAAAAATATGTTAAAATTCTTTGGATGGAAAGAGTGGTGCGAGTTGAATTTAAAAATAATCCCAGTTGAATAGGCCGGTGGCAGAAGTCTGTGACGATGGAATTTCAAAGCTGATTTACCGTTAGGATAATTGTTTTGATTAATACGGTAATTATGATGAGAAGTAGTTGAAGAACGTGTCTTTCATACGAAGTAATAAAACATGTTTCCTTTCATTAGTTTTTTTTTAAATTCATAAACGGAGGTTACTTTCCGAATTGCCCTCTGAAAGTAACGTATCCCCTCGTATTTGTAATTGCGTTCGCCGTTTCTAAACTACATATAATTTTGCTGTTTGAATTTGATAGTACATTGTCTAAAATGGAAGTGAAATAAAAGAAAAAAAATGAAGGTGGAGTGTACACTTTTCTGAAGAACACGTACGAAAAGCCAATAATGCCGAACACGTCTACTCGAGTTTGTCACGTAATTTAGAACTTTGATCAAGTGACGAGATCTTCACCTCTCTAGACATCTGCAGAAGTATAATTTACTCGAAGGATTACTGTCGCTTGATTTTTGATCACGTTTCTTAATTAGTTCTCCCTAAAGTTTTTCTTTCACTTCTCTTGTCATTGTTAAATACAAATTAGGGTGATAGTTGTATTTTATCTTGGTTGCTTTGTTTACTTCTCTGGTCATAATCTGGCCTGGTTAAAATTTTCATGGGACGACTTGTTTGTATGCTTGATGTATATTGTCTTCACATAACTTTGTAGTTGTCGTCACATATCTTAGTTTTCATATTCACAATAATGTGTACAAGTTAAAATTTTCATTAGTACCTTGAATACTCATTGGTTGGTTGTTTTATTGGTATGTTATAAGGTGGAACCTGTTGGTTGGTCTTTACTTAGTGTCTATTGTTTTAGAGGCGTCTGTTTTCTGGTAAGGTAGTATTTGCATTTTCATTTTTTGAATTTCGCTTTTTTCTGTGATTTTAAGCTTGAATTCTACCTGTTCATCCATTTGATTTGTTATGGTTGCTGTTTTCAGTTCCTTTGTACCCATGAATAGGCTCGTGGGCCATTAATTTATCTCTGATAGAATGCCACAAATTTAGACTCATTTCTTTGATAAAACAATTCCCATTAAAAATTTATAAGTTGCAATTTATATTGTTTTTGGAAATAACTTTCTAAAATATACATATCTTTTAATTAAATATAATAAAAATGTGTCAAAAACATAAGAATCACCTACATAAGAATCTTACAATTACTTTTCAAATTGACTTTAAAAACTAGAAAGATGCTAAATCAAAATTGCAGATAATTCAACCAAGTTGAATTTTGGTTGTTTTTCATAATCTACTCACATTGCTATAAATTTTGTAATTATTAAAAATCAGTTTAATATTTTTAATTTGTAAATCTGTGTAATTCCTACATTACTCCTAACAAATGACATCCTATTTGATTTTTTTCAGTAAAATGTACGACTGCTATTATTTTATTGTAATTCATTACTTTATATAAATTTAATCTAAGTAATTTGTTAAAATATTATAATAATATTAAAAACTATAAATTTGTATCCTTTCCGGTACCAATATATCCCAGCTTCCCAAATGAATACCTTTAAAAAATCTTCAAAATGTTAGGAAAAATATTTTTTATTCTTGCGAGATTTTGAGCATTCCTGATACAGAGAGGGAATTGTGTGATTTATCCCGAAAATTTTGGTGTGATTGGAAATTTGAAGGGCACTATGTAGAAGTCTTAAAAGTTATATCATAATTATATAATAATATTTATGTCATATTATATAATTACATTGTATCTTTATCAAATTATGAAAAAATAAGATAAAAGAAAAAATCATAATAAAAATCATAGATTTTATGACAATTACTCGTCAAACTTTAAAAAATTTGTTAAAAAATGTTTATTGTTTTACCAATATTGTAAGAGAAAAGCTATATTCCTTATTATATTTTTTTATTGCTTTAAAAAATCATTTACCTTAAAATAAACTAAATTTAATGTAATTTTTTAAAACTTCAATATTGGTTTATGGTTTATTTTTTTACCTTCTGGTCCTCTAGTTTTAAGAAATGTAATAACAACTCACATAACAGCTTCTGAGTTATTCTATTCTACAAAAGAAACTTTTATGACCGCTCCAATCCTATTTTCAATTCAAGATAAAACACGTAGATTTTTTATTTTTTTACGATGTTTCTATTTCTGTGCGCTCTTGAAGAGAAAATGAGAATTTTTTTCTTCTGCTACATTCCACGGTTCGTTTAATTCCATTTTAAAAGAAAATATGAACTTTTATGATTTTTCTAAATTTATTTGCAACCTCAAAAGTTTTACAAAAAAAATAAGCATACTGTGATTCACTGGTAATAATAATAATGATAAAATCATTTAAAGAATAAATATATTTTAACCTGAATATAAAATAAATAAATAAAATGTGTCAATACTTTTGATTTTCAATGTGTTTTGGCCATTTTTTTAACTTAAGAGTGAAACCTAGTGTAGTGTAACAATATAACATTGAAAAACTAAATTTAACATAACTTTTTAAAACTTCAATATTTGTTCATGGTTTATTTTTTATGTTCTGGATCTCTAGTTTTAAGAAATATAATAACAACTCACATAACAGTATATCTTTACTATTCTAGAAAAGAAATTTTTATGATCGCTCCAATCCTATTTTCAATTCAGGATAAAACACGTTGATTTTGTAATTTTTTACGATGCTTAATATTTCTGTGCGCTCTTGAACAGAAAATGAGAAATTTTCCTTCTGCTACATTCCGCGATTCGTTTAATTCGATTTTAAAAGAAAATGTGAACTTTTATGATTTTTACTAAATTTATTTGTAACCTCAAAAGTTTTATAAAAAATAAACTCACTGAGATTCACCGATAATAATAATAATAAAACCATTTAGAGAATAAATGTATTGCACCCTGAATGCAAAATAAATACAGTAGAGGCCCGATATAACAAGAATTCTGATTTAACGCAGGGAAAAGCATCCCCCCCCCAAAAAAAAAGAAAAGATCAATTTTAGGATAAATTTTGCGTTTAAAATTTCAGTGAAATACATTGAAGGGGCATGCAATCAGCATTTAGCTATGCATCTCGAGACCTGAGTTAACGATTTAAATAACTGGATAAAAATTGACAACAGCGAACCAATTTTAGTGGTCATAACATATCAGGAAACAATTGATGCTGTAACGGATAAAAATGCAGTGAGCAAGATGATGATGATGAAATTGAAGATGATGTGGCAATTAAAGACGACGTTCTACATGTAATTGAAATCATTTCATTCTTAACGAAGATAATTTCTTGGACAGAGAGGCAAGACAATTCCAGATAATGTTCATCTACTCCATCTTGCTAGTGTGGAACAATATGCCGAAAAGAAAAGAAACCCTTCAGTTTGACAAACAACAGTTACGGACTTTTTTAATACAGTATAAAATTAAGTTTGTGATAAGTGAATGATAAAGTTAATTACATTTCACAAAGTGAGTAGGTCTTTTCATCATTGTGTACCATTTCTTTGACCCAAATTCGATATACCGCGTTTACGTGGTGTGAAACATATCTGGAACCAATCGCGTTATATCGGGCTTCTACTGTAAATAAATAAAATGTGCCGATACTTTTAATTTTCAATATGTTTTGGCCATTTTTATTTATAATTTAACAAAATATGGTATGAGTTCGATACTTGATTTATAAATTTCACACCAATGTTGAAAAATTGTCATAAAAATTGCTTAAAAATAAAGCTATTTTTGTTACTGAAATGGCAGTCATTCTTGGTAACCTTCCTGATTCATGGAAATCATTGTTTAATAAAATTTCTGAAAGTCTAAAATTTCTATCAGAAATTTTTTTGTCAGCATTATACCATTATCTGTATTATCTATAATTTTTTATACGTTGTAACTTTTAGCCACAGTTTAATAATTAATTCATAATTGTTTCTTGGAAATGTATATACTTTTTAAATTTACACTTATGAAAATGATTATGCAATTCAGCAAATTTCATGTAATTGAATGATTTATTTTATCTAAATTATCTCTATTTAATCTAATTCTATCTATCTATTTTATCTATTTTATTTTATCTCTATCTTAATTTCAATGTTCTTTTCTATTTTTTATCATTCGAATAGCGCGTACCAACGGAAATGCATTTCTAAGAATTTTTGAACTCATAATGCAATCAACATATGTATTTAGATAATATTTTTTTAATATGTATTGGCGTTTGTCATAGGACGTTTGTAATATATACGAGTACCCGGAATGCAAGGGGTATAAGTGACAGTTTGAAAGTAAATAAATATAAGGTTTTTCCAATTTTTTGACGCGTTCTATAGGTTAAAAACATAAGACCTATAGACTACTTAACCTCTTTAAATTGTACTTAAATTATATATTATTATTATTATTTTAAATATGTATTGACGTTTGTCATAGGACGTTTGTAATATATACGAGTACCCGGAAGCCAAGGGGTATAAGTGACAGTTTGAAAGTAAATAAATATAAGGTTTTTTAAATTTTTTGACGCGTTCTATAGGTTAAAAACATAAGACCTACAGACTACTTAACCTCTTTAACATGTACTTAAATTATATATTATATATTAATATATATAAATTAATTTGGAGAAAGTTTACTTTTTTTCACTTTTCAGCAAAAAAGTTTTGGTAATTTACGATTAAGTTCTTTGCTTTTACGCCACGGTAGTTTACTTCCTTTCATGTATATTGTAGTAATATCAACTTATAATTGTACTAAAACACTGGGAAGTATTTTATTTAAGTATACAGAAGTTTCTCAAAAACTTGAATCATAGATATAGATTTAGACTGATATGGTTCATAGATAATAGAGATTTGGAATGGAATTATGAAGTTTTTATAAAATTCAACTTTTTTAAACGAAACCAGTCAACATATTGTAACAGAAGATCTAAATATTATAGATAATGTTAATCTACGCAATCTTTTGAACTTTGGTACTAAATTTCTTATTAACAATAAATTAAATCCAATAAAGCCATTTAATACTTTTAAAGCTGATCTAAATGCTTTTATTTTAAAGTTAAGTTACAAATATAATACACCTATCTCCCTCTTTACAGATTGGGAGTTATGTCTTTTAAAAGATTTTTAAACTTTTCAGGATAGTTTTCTAAATAATGCACCGTATACTTATCATTATTTTAATAAGGATATTAGAAAGGAAATAACAAAATTAAAACAGAAGTTTGTGTTTTGTTAAGTTGATGAGACCGATGAAACTTTGCAGTACTTTGAAAGCCGTTTTATGCTGAAATGCTCACTGCAGAGTTAAATAATAAGTGTAACCTACTAAATTTGTAAATTTTCCATACAAACACTTATCAAACTAACATCTAGCCTTTTCTAAACAAACAAATATTCCATTCCCGCGTAATAATAATCTGTGATTTTCATTTTTATTTCTTACTCCGAAGTTCCACAAAGTGCCTACTAAATACAGGTTCATTTGCAGTAATGTCAATAGTATAGGCAATACTTTTAACAGGAAATTTGAGGTTTTATTTTATTAAAATAATTTAAACATGGTGAAATATAAATATAAGGACAGAATTGTTTTTGGATAATTTCCAATAGTTTCGAGATTGTTGAAATACAGGGTGTCTATAAAAGAAATCCGGGGTTTTGAGACAAAATATTTTAATGAAATAAAAAACATACATACATGTTTTATACATGACTGAAAAGCTTACATTTTCAAGTTTTTTTTTAACACTTAGTAAAGTTCTATATGAGCTCCGTTAGTGGCACGGCAGACGTCTAAACGGTATTCTACCTCTTTCCATATCCTGGCGAGCATGTCTAAGGAGACGGTTGCCACACAATTGACTATTCGTTCCCTGAGATATTGAACATCACTAATGTTCTCTGCATACACAAGATTCTTGATATTCCCCCAGAAGAAATTTCTATCGTTTCTATGAGCCAAATAACACTTGAGCCTTTTGTTGCGGAGTCGCCATCATTTCAAGGTCAACGCCCTGCAGCGCCGCCAGCAGTTTGTGCAAACATTCCCAATTCGTATGAGTAAAACTTTTTGAGCTACTCTTTTCAGAGAAATCGACTAAATTTTGCTATCTTTTATAGTTAGTGAGATATGAATTTTTAAATCCCCGGAGCTCTTTTATAGACACACTGTATTAAAAAACAATAGCATTCATTTTATCCATACTTATGATTTTAAAAATTTATTTACCACTATTCCTATCAATAGTTTAAAGGATGCACTCTTAAAGACAGCTGAACATGTTTTAGCTGGTACTGATTTTAATTCTAACTGGTTTTAAATATTATGCCGTCTTGTCTTTACAATAACTATGTTTTTACAGGTTCTAATATATACGTACAAATCAATGGGACTGGCATGGGTACTAGCTATTAATCCACTGCGGCTTAATTATTATTATTATTTTATGAGTTTCAATACACTATTAATACAGCTGATGTCAAATTTCTTGCTTACAGATACATAGACGATTTAATTGATAGGTAGCTTTTATTAAAAAAAGTAAAAAGCTTACCTATTGCAGCCATCCGGAGGAAAGCATTTTCGGAAAACTTTGGTATAACCCAAAACCACCTTCCATACAAATGTTGACATTTATATATATGATCTTTGTCATGCAGTAATTATCGTATTTATGAACCGATTTGAATAAAACTTGGTGCATACATAGTACATACTAATGTCTCGACCGAGTTCGTTGGCCAGCATAATCTGCCGTCTGGTTTCAAAATGCTGGTCATTTAATTTTTTTAATTTAAAGTTTAAAGTTAAACACAAAACATATAAATTGAAAAATAATTTTCATCTATGTGTTTGACCTTAATATAACGATTCCTCAGTATTTTTTTTGTTTTGCCTACATCTTTAAAAATGGCTGAGTTATAACACATTGAATTTCTGGAGCGGCTAACATTTTGAAACGATCTGATACTTGTCACATGATAACACGCATATTTATGATCCGATTTGGATGAAACTTGATATGTACATAGTATATACCGATGTCTGAAACGAATTTGTTGGACGCCTACTTGTTTTGAAATGACAGCCGTTTAAATAAAAAATAAAATAAAATAAAATAACATTTAAAATTAGGTGCACAAAATTTAGGAGGTAAAAAAGTTTTGTCTTTTATGTGTTTTAGCTTGATACAAAAATTCCAGAGCATTTTTGTTTTGTCTGTATCTTTAAAAATTGCTGAGTTATAGCGCTTTGAATTTCTGGTATGGCTGGCATTTTGGAATGATCTGATTTTTATCACGTGATAACACAGGTGTTAATGAACCGATATGAATGTAACTTGGTAATAAATACGAAAGTTTCGACCGAGTTCTTCGGCCAGCTCCATCTGCCATCTTCTTTCAAAATGGCGGCCATTTAACACTTTCGCGGCCGATCACGCGCCAGCGCGTGATATGGCGCCAACGTTAAGGGGCCACTCACACGCCAGCGCGTGATGTGGGGTGATGTCCAATAGCCAGTCACGCGCTGTCGCGGGAAAATCATTTATTGATTATTTGTTATAAAAAGTAAATCGGCTTCTAGGAAAGACCCACTTCTACAGTTCGACATTAACTATCATCACATCTTCACGTAAGCGGCAGCGAACGTTTTAGATAAAAAAAATTAAGTCCAAAAGATTAAGAAATTGAAAAATCTTTTTTTTTCTCTGTGTTTGACCTTGATACAAAGATTACAGAGCATTTTTTATTTTGCCTATTTATTTAAAAATAACTGAGTTATAACACTTTGAATTTCGAAAGTGGGTGACATTTTGAAAAATATATTTGTTTGCGACAATGCTCGCATTTCATTTTGTGACACTCAACTGATTTCGATGTGAGTGAGCGAATATGTGCACTGGACTTACTATGATGTCAATCAAGCTCATTGGTTAATTTCACCATTATGTTGTTTTAAAATGTAGGCATTTCATTATATCGCCGAATTTGGCGATCAAATATATACCTCTTTAATAAATAAAACCAGCTTCTATAAAGCTCATTATATTCTCGAAATTTCCATTCATGTTTAGTTATGATATAAATAAATATTGAATCTTTTGTTACCGAGTTCCACTAAATCAAGCTTTGTATGGTTGTATAATATAACTTGATTTTTTTTAAAGAACAGTAACGAATATGAAAGCTACTTCTTCCTCCCGATAATGGCCGCTATGATTTTTTTAAATTTTAATGAAAATTTGCAAGAAATTTATCCTGATTCATTAATATTAAAGAAAACAAATGGTAACAGATTAAAGGCTGGTTATCTGGATTTAAAAATAAAAATTTTAATAGACAATAAAATACAGATTTCAATCTATGATAAGCATAAAAGTTTTCCATTTAATGTTAATCAGCTTGTAGACCTGTCATCCAACATATGCAAACACATATTTATATTAAAATCATTATCAGTCAAAATTTTCATTATTTCAGAATCTTCTCAGAAAAATACCTGTTTCATAAGGAGCTATTTCATTGTAAAAGTAATTTTCATTATAAATATAATATAACTCTTAATTTTATATATACATTTAAAAAAGTATTTTGATTTTGCGGTTTCTCTTCTTTATTGACCGTTTGCTTCTCAATATCAGTAAACGACTTCTATAGTCTAAAGCCTGTTTAAGGACGGTTCTATGATGATGTGCTGCGTCGTTTGGCAACAGACTCAGATTGACTTTGAATTGGTCGTTTGGAAGAAGGTTTCTGCTTTGTTCAGTTTATTTTGTTTTGGGTTGTGGCAATGTGGCTAAGTTGGGGATGTCTGTTTTATTCAACGAACATATTTTTTTCATTTTTTACTATGTTCAGGTGAGGAATTCATTTACTAATGTGGCGTAGAGTATGGCGGGAGAGCGTGTGAAATGTAGCTATCGATTGTTTTAACATTTGACTTTGCTATTCACCGCTCTGGTCGAACCCACTGCCACTTATACATATTTTATTTAGAAATTTGAATGCTCGGGTGCTTTTTGTAATAAAATTCATGGCTGACGAGGCTGCAGCCTGTTGCATTGCGTTTCTTATTGTTGAATTTTTATCTTTTAAAGGAGTTTTTATTTTGTGAGAGGGTTGTGCTAGTTCAGTCTAAATAAATTCTTTGGATGGTTTATATATATACATATATTTATGTAAAACAATATCGCCATTTTCCTGCTTCCAGTTCGTTCTAAAGTGTTATAAGAACATACTTTCATTCTCAGTTTCCGTAATATATTAATATTTTTAACGGCAAGAGTTCCTTTTCTTTTTATTTTCTTTAATTCAGCATAATCTATTATTTATTTTCCTAAAAATAACTAATGTGTATTACTTAATTGTTAATATCTTATTGCGAAATCTTAAATTCATTCCACAAATCCATTTCCCTTTTTAGAATAAAAAACATTTATCATAAACTTTAATTTCGTTTTATTTATTTAATAATCGTCTTCTAGCTGATTTTGAATCATCCGCATTTGTACTGATTACACTTGCTTCTTTCGCTAGGTATGAAAGTGTTCTTACATCTAGATCCACCTTCGATCCAATGGTAGGGCTCTAAGTAAAATATAACTACCTTCGAATAAATCTCATTGGGCTTTTAAGTAAGTACGTAAGAGGAAGGCGGGGCTAATTTATCTGAGAAATTTTAGAGTGTCAGTTTCATCTGAGCGAGCGATTAGAATCGACTGGCCTACCAACTGCTAAGATTGCTTGCTGCTTATCGTAATGTGGAATTCTTACCGTAGTGATCGTAGTTTCAAGAAACATGCCTCTGCATAAAGCACCTTTTTCTGTGTGACTGTGTAACATCTTCTTGGACTAGTCGGGAAGTTTAATGGTAAATTATGGCGTAACCTTAGATTGGAGTGCTAATAAACTACTCTTCTAAGTTTCATAGAAATCTTCATTATTTTAAATGACCACACATGTAATCTTATCCCATATGCCCAAACGACTTCGACTGCAAAAAAAGAAAAAGAAGAAAAGATGGAAATGACATCTGTTGACTGCTCGAACTCCGATTTCTTTCGTAACATCCTGTTCGCTTCGAAAATTTTGTGTTTTTGCGGGAACCCCTAAAATATCACGACATATACATATACAGTGTCTCACATAAGTGATGAGACACTTGTGCTTTACAAAAGGAAACTAATCAAATAAATTAAAAAAACATGTACACATTTTTTGTGGGTGTGTTACTACTTAAATTTAGTAAAGATTATTACATAACATACATTTTGTCAAAATATTAAAATATTAATTTAATAAAAATACAAATGTTTAGAACGGAGCAAAAAATAGCTCACATAAGTGATGGGACACCATTATATGTGCAACAAAAATCGTCTGAAATAAGCAATAAAAATATTTTTGGGGTTTTTATTTTTACTTAAAAGCAATTGGCAATAATTTATAAAATCGTCTGCAGTATTTCTCTCCAGTTTGTTTTGGAATTTTTGTGTTTTTTAGCTCTGTGTAGCCATGAATGCTAAACGAAAAGAAACTTCGCCTGAAATTCGAAAATTAGTTATTAATTTGCATATTGAACGTGGAAAATCTATTAGAAAAACTGCTGAAACAGTTAACTTGAGTCGTTCAACAGTTTTCAATATCATTAAACGATATAAAAAGAATCATATGATTCAGGATAAAAGAAGACCTGGCCGACCATCAAAGTTATCCAATGGAATAAAGCGAATTATCGTTCGAAATTTTAAAAAAAATCCAAGAAATAGTGCTTCAAAAGTTGCTGCTGATTTAGAAGCATTATATGGAATAATTGTTAATCCTGAGACTATTAGAAGGGTAATTCGATCTGCTGGATATCACGGTATAGTAGCCAGGAAAAAATCTTCGTAAGTGAAAAGAACAGAAAACTCAGACTAGCTTTCGCAAAATTCAACATAAGTAAGAATTCTGATTACTGGAATAAAGTTATATTTGCTGATGAGAGTAAATTTAATATATTTGGTTCTGACGGTAGAATCTTGGTGTGGAGAAAACCCAGAGAAGAATTTCGCAAACAGAACTTGGTACCAACAGTAAAACATGGTGGAGGAGGAGTTATGGTATGGGGATGTATGTCGTCCACTGGAGTTGGTAATCTTGTTTTTATTGACAGTATAATGGATCAGTACAAGTATATTGATATTTTAAAGCAAAATTTGAAATCTTCAGAATGAAAATTGAACCTTCATAACGATTTTAAATTCTACCAGGACAATGACCCCAAACACACTGCTCTGAACTTTAGACTCTGGCTGCTATATAAATGTCCTGAAATAATACAAACACCACCACAATCTCCAGACTTAAATCCCATAGAGAATATTTGGCAAGAATTGGAATCAAGAATTCGCAAACACACCATTTCTTCAAAACAACAACTAAAATCGGTGCTTCAAGAAGAATGGGGTAAAATCACTCCAGAAATCACAATAAAATTAGTCGAATCTATCCCAAAAAGATTAAATCATGTTTTAAAAATAAAAGGAAATCCAACAGAATATTAAAACCTTTGAAAAAGTAAAATTTTTGGATAAATATTTGATGGAAAAGTAAGTGTCCTATCACTTATGTGAGCCATTTTTTGCTCCGTTCTGAACAATTGTATGTTTACTAAATTAATATTTTAATATTTTGACAAAATGTATGTTATGTAATAATTGTTACTAACTTTAAATATGAAACACATCCAAAAAATTTTTGCACATGTTTGTTTATATATTTTATTGCAGTTTCCTTTTATAAAGCACAAGTGTCCCATCACTTTTGTGAGACACTGTATATATATATATTCCACTTTTATTTCTCATTTATTGAAAAAAAAGATTTCAAAGACTGCTTTGAGATAAGCAGCGGTTTTATAGTTTCAGTATGATTCAGTCAATTACTATTGATGTACATCTTGATACTCAATTTATTCCAAATCGAAATTTTGTCACTTGTATATCATAGTTTCTGGTTTCGTTATACATAATAAAGCTTATGCGCACTCAGTATTCTTCATAGAAGAACAAAGATATTCGCCGCTTTCTTTCTTGTGAGATAGCTGATTTTGATGATGAGTATACCTGTGGAAATTTAAATTCGTAATGTA
This sequence comes from Maratus speculifer, assembly GCA_964019185.1. Classification (NCBI taxonomy): domain Eukaryota; kingdom Metazoa; phylum Arthropoda; class Arachnida; order Araneae; family Salticidae; genus Maratus; species Maratus speculifer. The sequence goes on along the minus strand of OZ025297.1, from coordinate 214,087,283 downwards.
ATTTATCACTGTTTTCCTTAAATAATATAGTCTCACTATTTATTGCTTACAAATATCAACACCGCCTCATTGTTATTTATAACGCTACAATTCTAAAGTTAACAGTTTAAACATGAGAGCTCAAACTACTCATCTTTAAATTTAATGAGAGCAGCAAATTTATTTTAGATTCTTGAAATGGCAATGTTTCCTTCTGCCGGTTTCGTGAAATGTTAAACAGTAATCTTAATCTATACGAATTATTCCTACGCAACTAATAATTTTTTAGCCTTTTCGGTTTCATTTTCAATCTACTTTTTGTAGACTTTTTTTTTCTTTTAAACTTTTAGAAACTGTTTCCTGATTTTGGTCGAGTATAGAAATCTAAATATTTATTGTTTTCGCATTTTATTGTTTATGATTTGTCCAGGAATATTGATGTTTGGTCCTGGCTGTATGCAATATATGACTCTGTTATCACGTAAGCCAAGTTTTATCATCCTAAAAATGTTTTTACTGTTTTTTTGCTTTTTTATGTCAACAAGAACAGAAAAAATACAGTAATCTATTATTTCCCCTTTACTTTCGACAGAAATGGAATACTTATGTTGCCACAATGACAAAAATGCATTAAAAACAACGAAAAAAATAGTAATTAAAAATTGGAATCCAACATTCAAACAAATTGAATTTAGAAGTTCATGTGTTTCCCTAAACGACGGAAATTCTTTTTAAATGTGCAATATTTATAACTTTAAAAATTGCAATATCGAAAATTGTAAAACTGAAATTTTTTTTCAAATTTGAAAGTGTTGCCATTTTACAGAAGGACGTATGTGTTACGCACAGATATGCTTAATATAGATACGGTAGATACAACTATATAGGAAATTGAATGAATTCAGAAAGGAAGAAACAATATCACCACTTTATTTAGCTTTTAGAAAAATAATAAACTCTTTAGATTGAATTGACTGTATAAATGATAATCTCTTCGGGATGTTTCATCTTTGTTTAACTTTGACTGTAAAATAAACAAGTGTTATTTACAAAAAGTGATGAAAATAATATATATATATATATATTTAATGTACGAGGGTTGTAAATTAAGTAATGGCAACATAGGTATAAATCAATTTTTAATGGACTTACAAGTACAATTACATTACATTCCTTCTATGTAATCACCAGCAAAGCTTATAACCTTCTGCAGAATGTCAGGAAACCGTTGTAGACCTGTGGTAAGGTCTTGATTGTTGATGTGAGCGATCGAGCGCCCTATTGCGTGGATTACCGATGAAACGTCATGACTCAGACCAACCTCTAAGGCTAGTTCTCGGACAATCCATCGGCGGTCTATGGTAAAAAGACTGCTCAGGACTTCAATCTGCTCTTGAGGAATGGAGGACCGACCTTTGCGTTGCAAATCTGCAGTCTCATTCCGATCCAAATGAAATGCTTCAACCCATCATGCTGCTGTCCTATACGGTAAAGCATTTGTGCCACAGGCTTCCATTAATTCTCGATAGCATTCTGCTGCATTTTTGCCATGGATAACTTCGACTGCCACGACCGCTGATCACTTTTTGAAAATATGCTTTAGAGCCATGGAAACGAAACTCCTCCCTTTAACGCGACACAACAGCTACCCTTCCATAAGCAGATCGGCTGTTTTTGCACTCTACACATCGACAACAGCGCCACCTCTCTGCTTCAATATCCTATTTGCGCATGGCCGCCCTTCTGCGAGTTTCAAGGTTAAGTTGCCACTATTTAATTTACAACCATCGTAGAATTTATTTTTAAGTCGTAAATTTTAAACATTGGAAAAATCATTTTCCAAATGGTTGATGTAATTTGTCAAAGTACGTATTATTATTATTATTATTTTAACTATTTTTTCATCAAACGCAGTCTGACTTCTCACCATGAAAGGTGAATATAACGTAAATATGTTAATCTTATACTAAAGCTGTCCACACTTTATTTCGAGGATTTTGTTTATCTGTATTTATCTGTAATAGAATACTCAAACATTGGTTGCAGTGTTTATTTCTACTTTTCACATGAGTATGATTATCTTAAGAGGAGAAATTTATCAGTATCAACTTTGACATTGTTTTACAGTATCTAAATTTAAATAAATCTTTTTTGAAAGAATAGAAACACATGCTTTCATCTACAGTTTTTTCAATAGTGCCATTTTATTTTTATTCAAAATTATCTAATGCCAGACTGTAATTGTTATATTACGGCACACAAAACTTTTGCATTATAACAACTCTTGCAATAACTCCACTATTTTTATAACAAAAAAAATTTATCAAAAAAATGCAAAAAGAGACTTTGTGTATACTCAAAAATGCTTCTTTAGTTTAATTTAAAATTTTTATTTTCATGTAATTAAAAATATTGAAACCAAGTATTACTTAACTTTATTATTATAATTTATACATTTGGTTTAAAAAAATACACATAGTATATTAATCTATAAAAATATGTTTTCGCACTTTTTATTATAAGGGAAATTTCTGATGGAAAATAATTATCTACACTTGTCATTACTTAAGAATGAATCGTTACATAACAAATTAAAAGAATTTTACATGATTATAACAACAGCAATTAAAATTCACTTACATATTTGCAATATAGTTTGAAAAAATTGCATATCTGTTTGACCATGCTAAAGTGTTCGGGTCTACTTCGACCAAAAACTCATAGTTTGAGTTTTTAGTCTGCAGTTTTTGCACATAACCATTGATTTAGAGAAATTGTTGGTCTGTTTAATCGCTGAAATCTTCCAATTAAATATAAAAAAATCTGAATTAAAATATTGGTAGGAAACATGGAAGTTCTGCGTATTTGAAATAATGTTTATTTTGAAAGAACATCATCTGATGATTAAATATTTTTGTATTTTATACATATAACATTTTGAAATATTTTGAATTTTTAAGAGGTTTTTAAACGTTTCAAAAGATTTTTTTATTTCAGTGATTAGATTGAAAAATGTATCAATGTCTTACCTAATCCCTTTCTGGCTTTTTATTAGATTACTATATTTACCAATTAATTTCTTTTAGATAAATTTAATTATTTCAAATTGTTTAGCATGTAAGATCAGCCACACAATGCTATCTACATATGTCTTCAATATATGAACTGACAAGCATTTATCAAAAATATTAAAATATAAAATTAAACTATCAATTATATTAACAGCATTAATATTAAAATAAACATTTTTATGCTGATATTTTTTTTTTCAATTTGCATTTAATGGCTATCTGCACATTGCATTATATAAACTGACAAAAATTTATCAACAATCTTTGCTGAATCACTGAAGATTCCGAAAAGCTTTCTTTATTTGTATACACCTCATTAAAAATTGTCTTTGAAATTTGAAGAAGAATTTATATGTTAAATGGTCTTAGTTTTCCGAGCTGCTTTTACAATGCACTAATCAGTTCTCTCTACCCAGAAAACCAGTTTTCCGAAAGCTATATGATCTCAAGTAAACATTTTTATGTTCAGCAAACATATTTAACTGAAAAACATGTAGAATTAACAGCATTAATTTTAAAATTAACATTTTTATGCTACAATTAAATGCACAATTTCAGTTATGCAATGGAAAATGCTTAGTTGATGTCTTTTTAGCAGTCGCACCAACTTTTGAAAAATATTACCTTGGCTCAAAAATATTGGGTGGGCTCAAAAAATATTTTGGAAAATAGTACGACCAATTCTTTTTCGAAAGGTGGGCAGATGGTAAAATATAAGAATTTGAAGTCAAGCCATCGTGTTTTAATAAAGTTACAGTTTTATTAAATTATATTCTCATGCATTTTGCCTTATAAAGACAATCATTTTTATTGTAATATCACCATATCATGAATATTACTGCAAATTGAAATTACGGAAAATTAAACATAGACATTTCAGTTATTTGGGATTTATGGATGTCAGTTGGAGAATTAAAACATATGGTCATTGACAAAATAATTTTTGGTCTAGGGAGAAAAATAATCATAAAAAATAATGAAATAAATAACTAAGTAAAATAATGAAAATTGGGCATGCAAGGGTTCAAAATTATTGGGTGGGCTCGAGCCACATGGGCCCATATAAGTTGGTGCCACTGTCTGGTAGCATATAAAAAATGATTTTTCTGGTAATAGGAACTGATAATTGTATTGTAAAGGCTACTTCAAAATGTTGCCGAAAACTAATTCCAGCAAATAAAGTTTCTTTAAAAAAAAATCGAAAATAAATTGTTTTCTGAGATTCCTAAAGATAAAGAACCTTTTTTCGGAATATTGCGTGACTTGTGACGCAGTTGTAAATACCTTCTTGAGTGATTCTCGCTGTGGTATATTTTAGTGGTTTAAGAAGCATCTGTGATTTTTTACAGTGTACGGACAGGGTCTATTTAGAGATTGGAAGTTTCATCCAAAATTGGCAACTGACGTTCTAAAACGTGCCTAGGTGAGATTGAATTAATACGTTAATTAACTTAAATAAAGTACTTTGTCTACAATAGTGCGTTCATTAAGATGCTTCTTGAGTCAGTTCGTCTAGAATATTCTTAAGAAATCTAATCTTATTGTCTGTATGTCAATATTATCTGATGTAAGCACCTTAGACTGGAATATAAATGCGCAAGTGTATGACTTTCGTAAGTTACAGTAAACGTCCAAATGAATCTTTCACGAAATCTGAATAACAGTAAATGATTAATTATTGGTCTTTAATTTACATAAAAACTTATTATTTTTGTAATCATATTAGAGATGATATTTAATAAATATCTTAATTATACAGCAGATTTATGTCTTTAAAATTTATGATTTTCACGAGCGAGAGGAACTCATATTCTTAAAATTTCTTCAAGTGCTTCTTCACAATCCCTATTTTGATGGAGCATAGATCATGTGGCATTCTTTATAATAAACTATTTATCATTTTTGGTTCCATGAATTGAAGAAAAATTATACATCCAGTTTTTGACCATAGAGATTTCTAGGGATTTTTTTTTTTTCAAATTAGCAATGCGCAGTATCGCGTTATATATTTAGATCGTTGTTTCGATTTGAGTTTTAGAATAAAAAAAGTATTATCTGGTGAATAATAAAGTTATACTCTATCGTGATGTAATTCAGTAAATTAACTAAACAGGTTAAATGTCAAAAGTTTAAGATATCTTGAAACTAATTATAAATTTCACAAGAAATGTCAATGTTTTTTATGATGAGCATTTTTTATATGAAGATCTTATAAAAGTTAAATTATTTTACTAAAGAATTGTTACCTTATTCAATATCACTTTTTTTCTCTGTATTAAATAATATTAATATATATATATATACAGTTATTTGCAGAAAATTTCATGCACTGTTGTGTAATGGTAGTTTACGAAACCAAAACAAACTTTATTTTTCTTTTTTCTTTTATATAATATCGGAATTTTACAGTAGAATTAACTGAAATATTTTGCATTTCTAAAACGTTACTCAGTTTTTCTTAACCAAAGTTATATATTCATCAATTTTTATGTTTCATTTTTTTAACAAACGGAAAAAAATGCATAATTTTTCAATTAATGCAATATATTAAAACACTAGTGTATTATTGCCATCTTCCCATTTTTAATGCAAGACTGAGCTTTAAATAAACATATTTGAGTCATAAATTTTATTCACATAAATTATTAAAGTGGATTCAAATGACCATCAAATAAAATCAAGTAACTTATAAAAAAAAAATTATCTGATTCAAAATATTATTATGAAAAAAAAGATTGTTAATTATGTTACAGCTAAATTCAAATGAATGAAAGTTCTGTAATTACATTTCTGTTCAATAAATTATTAAAAAGTAATAAAATATTTTCTTTAAAAATAGGAAATATAAAATAATATACATACTTTGAACTTTTGAATAAAGATGATCCAGCTTTTTTTAGATTAACACTCAATTAACTAAATATACTTGTTTATGAGAATATGTCTATAGCTAGTGAGCATTTTTATGCTTAACTGCTTTTCGATAAAATGTTTGATTAATTACAGGCTAAAATAATCTAATACTTCAATGTTCTTTACTTGTTGAAACAGTCAATGCTAATTAATTATTTCTAGGCATTTTTATAGACTTACTTTTCCAATAATTTAACACGTATTTGTCATTTAATGTCTAAGTAAAATTAATTAAGCGAAAAATGATGAATGCTGCTCATAATGCGTGAAATAACGTTGCTAACTATTTTTTTTTCCTTTTCAAGTAAAAGTAATGCATTAATGAATAATTTTCATCTTTTATTTTTATTAATGATTAATGTGGCTACTAAAATGATTATTTTAAGAAGTTTTAGGAAACATTTATGATAAATTAACATCTAGTACTTAAGACTATAATTTTGTATCTTGACAAACTTATTATTTTAGAAATTGATAGGAACTAAAAAAAATACAATAACTATAAATGCATTTGATTTTTTTCTTATTAATTTTCTATAAAAAATGTGATAGTTACTTTAAGAATAGATTTTATATTACAATATAACATCTTAGAAAAATAATTGCGATACATTTTTGAGAAAAAAAGAGAGAGAAAATGAAAAAAATCATATTTTGAGATCACACGTTTCCAATTTATCAATATTGTTAAATGATAATTTATGCGTTCAATTCATTTATATAAAAAATAAAAATATTCTACAAAAAAATGTTAAAGAAATGCAAAACTATGTGTACCTTGGACAGGAAATATCATTGGACAATATTATCATGAATGAAATTTATAGAATAATAAGGAATAGGTGGAGTTTTTTTGGTAAGAGCAATATTATTCTGAAGAGTAATATGTCTCTTTGTTTGAAAAGAAAGTGTTTAATCAATCTGTTTTGCCTGCACTCACTTACGGAGCAGAAACCTGGACACTAAAAAAACGGATGGTACAAAGACTACAAACAACAAAGAGAAGTATGAAAAGATGTATGGTAGGCATAACTAGAAGAGATAGAAGGAGAAAAACCTGGATAAGAAGTCAGACAAAAGTTTTTGACATCAATGAAAGAATTTAATTGCTAAAATGGAAATGGGCGGGTCAGATTGAAAGAAGACAAGACAATAGGTGGAGCACAGATTCAGTTAGGTGGGGAGGCCTACCATATGGCTTGAGCTCAACAAGCCCCACCTAACATTTATTATTAAAAAAAAATGTTACAATGTCAATCACAATGGGCTGCCCTATTTTTCAGGTCGAGCCCGGGAAATAAGTATCTAATATTTACAATGATAACTTTACATTATTGCATGATGGTGTGTTTAGAATATTCAGACGTGTGTTTTAACAACAGAAATATTTACAGGTTCGAAAATAGAGGTGCGGAATATTTACAAGTACACTGTTCTATAGTTCATTTTGAAAGTGAATAAGTCCAATGAGTATGGTTCTTAGTAAAGTTCGAAAGTTCATTCGAGTCCATTTGAAAGTTAAAGAGGAGGCATCTGAAATAATGTCTGATTATCCTCAATGAGTTTTACACAGTTTATTATTTTGTCAAGAAGCCTATTTCTTTCAATATCATGTTGAACCAAGCTGCATCTGAAAGCGTAGAGGATTTCCGTATATTGTAAAAAGCAGTTAAGTTACCCTTCAGTGTTATCCCAGAGATGCAAAATGACCAAGAAGACGACCCCAAATAAGGCTGAAAGACGAAATCAGAAAAGTGGCCTTTGTAAACTGATTTAAGACAAGTCAGTAAGTATCGAAAAAATCTGGTGTGTGTGTGGGTGTGGGTGGGGGGTGTACAACCAGCAGTGCATCGAAAATTGTTTATTGCCGAAACGTCAGTGAAGGCTTACTTTGGAGAAACGAATTTTTTTGGTGTCTGTCTGTCAGTCAGTCTGTCAGTCTGTCTGTTCCGCGATAACTAACGCAAAAAACATCCGATTGGCTTAAAATTAAGTGGGTATGTTAGTGAGGCACTGGGATTAAGCTGTATAGTTTTTTGTTAGATTTGATTCATTCGTTCAGAAAATATAGAATATTTTATTTTGCGCAATAACGCTTTTCTATGGCAAATCCAATGATTTTCAATTTTTTTCCTTGAGAGAAAATGACACATTTCATTAATGGAATTCAATGATAAATGGATACTGAAATTTACCAGTTAAATTATTCGTATTGTTTTGAAATTTTGTGTATGCATTTGTGAGATTTTTAAAGTTATTACTGCAAATTTTGGAGATTTTTTATAAATGTGTTCCAATAATATAAACTAATTTGGTTTAGATATTTACTTATTTAAAATGTATTTATTTCATTTTCTTTATTTTCTCTTAATGGTTGCTAAGCAACCATTCATCCTAATCCTTATTATATTTTAATGCTATAAATTTGAAAGCGTGGACGAAAATTTAAATCAAGTCAACGTCAAAACTGATGAATTAATTAATGTCTTTTTATCTTTGCGGATAAATATAACATAGCCCAGAAAAGAATATAGGCTATGTTTTATTAATTTTATTCAAATATTTTCCTTAATAATTCAAAATTTCCTTCTTTTTCATACAGAATCAAGAGCGATTTTTTAGATAAAATTTAACCAATTTCCTTTAACGTTGCCAAAAAAAAAACTGGAATAATTTTTCAACGGCAATAAGTTTCAATTGAGCAATTTCCATTCGAAAAATCAAACTAAGAAAAAATAAATATGACGTCAGAATCAAAATAAAAATAAAGATAGTACTTTATTAAATATTAAACATGGAAATTTGTTTCGTTAATAAGAATTTTTCTGACAAAAATGGGGGCATAATTAAAAGTAAAAGAAATAAAAAATAATTATATTTTTAACAAATATTTCAATTGGTAAAATTTGACGTCATAATTGAACAAAAACAGGTATTTTATAATAGTCGTTAAAAATACAAGAAACATGGATATCAATAACTCATGAAAAATAGCGCCATTGCCGAATCTTCAGTGAAGGCTTACTTTGAAGACACGAAATTTATTATTTTTTATCTGTTAGTCTGTTCTTCTGTATGTGTGTCTGTCCCGCTATAACTGCTACAAAATGCAATCAAAACATTTTTTTTTCGGAAACAAAATTGTAAAACTCTAGATTACTGAGTTTACACTTACAAAAGTTCCTGATACATCAGATTTAGGTGTTTGTGGTTGGCAGGTATGTAGAAGTATGAAGATAATGAAAAATACTTGTCCAGACTGTTACTTATCCTTATAAATCAAAATGTATAAAGAAATGCAAGATATACAATAACCATTAGCACAATTATTAGAAAGTGGTAAATTTAAATTAAGTGAGGCTACGGGGGGTTCAGGGGGGCGTAGCCCCCCTGAAGAAATCTACTATGTTATAATAAAATAACAAAAATAATAGATCATGAAAGTTTCAGAATATACTAACATAACTAAATTTTTAATTTACCGCTTTTGAAGGCTGAAAACTTCTAATCCTTATTTTATTCTTATAAATAATTAAGTACTATGAAAATTTTAAATTAAAGTTTCCAAGAAGTTGAATATTACCCAAAGTGTGTTTAAATATATATATTTATGTGCAAAGCTGACGTTGAGGCTCCTGATCTGCAGATTTACTTGTTATTATTATTTTTATTATTATTATTATTTTAAATATCTAATACAGATAAATTAGGTCTTATTCAATAATGTGACATTATTATCAGTAAAATAATCTAATTTTTATAAGTTCTTCATGGAGAAAAAGTACTTTTGATCGAAAAAAATTCCTTTTGTTATGAAACTTATAATGAGTTCTTATATTTTGCCATTATTATCTTATATTTTGCCATTTATGTATTTTATATATTGTTCTGCATATTTTTCCACACTGTCTCTCAAAAATAATAAAACTCATTTTAAATTTAGATCCTCTATTGCAACACAAAGCAAAAATTGTAATAGTAAGAAAAAAAGTACTAAATATAATTACTATGAAACTAAGAGAAAAAAAATGGATATTGAGAGAGGCTATCGAAAATTTTATGAAACCGAAACCAAATTTGATAGAAAAAGAAGTGACAGGCAAAGCAATTCCAATTAAAATGCTGCTATGTATTCGGCAGTCATTTATTTACTGTACATAATACAGACAAGTAAATCAATACTGCACAGATTAGTGTATGAACTTTATAATACTAAAAGTGTTGATATTATAACCAGATAAGTACTTCCATCGTTTGAACAAAGCTTTTCTAGTTAGCATTCAGTATTTAGATTCCAACTATTAAGTAGCATTCTCTTTAGAGGCGATTTAAAACATTATTTACTGTAATTATTACATGTTCTGTTACTATTATAGACATAGAATAATATGTTGATCGGATAATATGCAATATTTTGTTACTCCAAAAAATTTCGTGTTGTACTACTTAGTATCATATCGTATCATGTCATTCTCTTATACGTAGTGTATGGTAAATTTCTGCTGCTTTTTTAGCACAAAAAAAAAAGATTAGAAAACAAACGTTAATGAAACATTTATGATAAAATAATTTATTTAATAAAACAACTCGAGGCAATGCTTTGTAAAGAAAATGCACATTAAGTCATATATAATGCTGTAATATTTCACGGGAATAAATGTTTGGGATAAAATAGTTTTCTTGATGTTTAGAACGAAGTCTGCTATGCAAAAGCACTTCTTTTCATAGACACAAATTTATTTAGCACTTTAATTATTCCAGCTATCTTACACATGCAGAAAATTTGACTGATACACACATTTTTGTTTGAATTTATGTGAGAATCTTAATTAAAATATCTTAAAATTAAAATACTGGCTAGTTTATTATTTTAAGAAGATATTTTATATGCTTTCTGAATATTTTAGTTAAAACAATTAATGATATACTGTCATTGTCATATATATGTATAAATATATATTAATTAACATATTAAAACAAAATTCATTATGAAATTGGTATTATTAATAAAAATTGCTATTAAATACCTAAAATCATTTAAAACCCTCTCACTGACAAGCCCGTCTATAGACGTTCGCTAAGCTCCAGGTTTCACTGCAATGCAAGGAATAATTAAAATGATATAACATTATTAAAATGACATAAGTTAAAAATGACATAATAGTTAAAAATTACATAAGTTAAAAATGACATAAAAATGACATATTAAAATGACATAAGTTAATTTAATGGATTTTTAATACACCGTGCAATGATTAACACACTCAAGGATAACATTCATATTCGTAAATAAGATTTTTCTATAATTTTGAAAGAATCATATTTTTAACCGACTTCAAAGAGGAGGTTATGATTTCGACCTGTATGTATTTGTTGTTCACCCATAACTTTTGCAAATATGAACCGATTTTGATAATTCTTTTTTTGTTTGAAAGCGTATGAGGCCCATGTGGTCCCATTCGAATTTCATAAAAATCCGATAATTAGAACTTTTTTAAAAATAAAAACTTTAAATTTCAAACTCATTTTGAAGCAATCGACCAATTAGAAGTGTTCCTTTTGCATGCTTTCATATTACACTTACATAGACACACAATATTTTCACTGTTAAAAGTTTGAAGTTTTTGCTGCATCATCACTCCACCGCTTTTATGGAATATCTCCATTTTGACCAATGAGAATTCACCATAATACAATGAAGTAATCATTTTCTATAAAAGCGATGGATAGACGATAAAGTAAAAGTTTCAAATTTTTAACAGTGTTCAAAGTGCAAAATCCTAACTGGACGAGGGCCAGGATTCACATAAATTTTGCGCTGTTTGCGAAACGAGATTTATTAACAAGAAAATTTATTTAAAACATTGAAAAATTTGCTAAAATTCAGGCTTCTGATTCGTTAATCTGGTTTCGCTAACAGCGCGAATTCTACCTGGATTCCGGACAAGTTCTCTTATGCAAGAAACCGGAAATATAGCATCTAGGGGATATAGTGTGGAAATCGGCTATCTCAGGGCGTGTTCAGAGCAACTTACAAAAGTAACCAATGTTACCGATCGATTGTAGGGCAGTACAAAAGCAAACTGTGGCAGCAATGAAAACTATTCTGTTGAATTGTAGCTGACGTCACACTTTGCTTTGATTTTCATTTCGTATTTGTCTACAATCGGTAAGTGGTCGGTAAGTAACCGGTAAGTTGTGGTGAACACGCCCTCTTTAATACTTAAAATAAGCGCTAAAATGTTCTGTTCGTTAAATGTGCAACAATGCTAATGAAATTTAAAGATAGAAACGACATCTGCAGGACATTTTCTAAAAATGCAAGAATTATTGCGAGTCTAGATAATGTATCACGAAAATGCCGCAGATGTCGCTGTGATCGACACTTTGGAATTCAGTAGTATCGTTGCACATTTAAAGGATACAAATTTTAGCACTGCTTGCATTGTAAAAAATTGAACCCTTTTGCTGCATCGTCACTCCATCGCTTTTATAGGAAACGATTACTTCGCTCTATTATGGAGCATTCTCATTGGTCAAAACAAAGAGATTCTATAAAAGAGATGGAGTAACTATGCAGCAAAAGGGTCAAATTTTTTACAGTGTCGATAGCAAATTTTCACTCCATGTAATCCAGACTCTCTCCTTCGAACAATGAAAAGTTCTTAAAAATAAAGGCTTATGATTGGTCAATCTTGTTTTGCTTAACAGCGAACAATCATTCTCGATCCTAACCACTGTTGCAGAGATGCTAGTTTTTTTTTTCAAAGTACGAAATCTTAGCTGGAACAATTCTCGTATCCACCAAAGTGAAAGATCCACATCGATCCAGACATGAGAATTCGATATCGAAAAGCTGAAAATTCATCTCTAAAGAGCCTTACACGCTAAAGCAAGAGTGTCTGTAAATCAGGGTGCTTGTTATGCCGGATTCACAAAGTGATTAAAGTACATTGCTATGTGCTAGATTTACATTTGGACAAATATAAATGACGAAAAATTTTGATAAGCTTACCATTAAAGTTAAGCGAGTTAACTTCTTTCACCCATAAAAAAATTCGTTCAGGCGACTACCGCCAAGTTCTGGAATAAAAATTCTTAAATTTTCTGTACTTTGGAAAACCGCGTTTATCAAAGAACATTCTTAACTTCAAATATTACTACTTTCATATAGACGCATGTTGAATCATGGTGTGATTTTGATAATATCTTCCTTTTTATTTTTTAACCGATTTCAAGGAGGAGGTTATGATTTCGACCTGTATGTATTTGTTGTTCACGCATAACTTTCGTAAATATAAACCGATTTTGATAATTCTTTTTTTGTTTGAAAGCGTATGGGACTCATGTGGTCCCATTCAAATTTCATAAAAATCTGTTGATTAGAACTTTTAAAAAAATTAAAACATTAAAATTCAATATCTTTTAGAAGCAATCGACCAATTAGAAACGTTCATATTTCATGTTTTTAAGTTACACTTACATAGACACACGATCTTTTCAAAATGTGAAATCCTAACTGAACAAGGTTCACATTTATTAACAGTGTACACTGTAAAAAAATTGACCCTTTTGCTGCATAATCACTCCCCCGTTTTTAAAGAATATCTCTCTCTTGACCCATGAATATTCTGCACGATAGGCCGAAGTAATCGTTTTCTATAAAGGCGGTGGATTGACGATGCAGCAAAAGGGCCAAATTTTTTACAGTGTACACTGTAAAAATTTTGATCCTTTTGTTGTATCGTCACTCCCCCGCTTTTATAGAATATCTCTCCTTTGACGCATGAGAATGCTCCATGATACATTGTTAAAAATTTGACCCATTTGCTGCAGCGTCACACAACAACTTTTATTGAATATGTCTTTATGACCAATAAGAATGCTCCGTAACACAGTGAAGTAATCGTTTTCTATAAAAGCGGTGGACTGATGATGCAGCAAAAGGCTCAAAGTTTTTATAGTGTAATTGGGACCAAAGCGTTTGTAAAAAGAAATATTTCCGAATCAAATGCTGTCACTCTCTTATAGAGGCAGCCAGATGTAGGTAATGAGTTTCAGATTACTCATCGAATACGCCACCGCTCATTTCCGATTACAGTGTCACTGTAAAGAATGTGACCCTTTTGCTGCATCGTCACTGCCCTGCTTTTGTAGAATATCTCTCTTTTGACCCATGAGAATACTTCGTAATTGGGTGAAGTAATCGTTTTCTATAAAAGCAATAGAGTGATGATATAGCAAAAGTATCAAATTTTTTACAGTGTAGGTTCCCTCGATATGAATATGACACATGTAGCACAGTATATAATTGGTTGAAACGATTCTGGACAAAAACGAGTCACCAAGCATCTTGTTGAGCGGGCAATTTTCGTCAACCTTGTTAACTTCTCATACGAGTACAATCTAATTCTTCCAGGAAATCATCATCATCAAATTCCATAATGAAAAAATGCCTGGCAATGCAATGCACTGTTAAAAATTTGCAACTTTTGCTGCATCATCACTCCATCGCTTTTATAGAATATCTTTACTTTTATCAATGAGAATCCTTCATAATGCATTTAACTAATCTTTTTCTATATAAGTGGTGAAGTGATGATACACTGTTAAAAATCTGCTGCATTTTGTTGCAACGCACTCCGCCGCTTGTATATAATGTCTCTACTGCGACCTTTGAGAATGCTCCTTAATACAGTCAAGTAACCGTTTTCTATACAAGCGCTGGAGTGCGTAGCAAAAAAATGCAGCAGATTTTTAACAGTGTACACTGTTAAAAATCTGCTGCATTTTGCTGCAACGCCCTCCACCACTTGTATATAATATCTCTATTCCAACCAATGAGAAAGCGCCATTTCACGGCCAAGTAACCGTTTTCTATACAAGCAGGGGAGTGCGTTGCAGCAAAATGCAGCAGATTTTTAACAGTGTACAGCAAAAGTTTCAAATTTTTAACAGTGTAGTTGGGACAAAAGCGTCTGTAAAAGAAATATTTGGGAATGAAATGCTGTCACTCTCTTATAGAGGCAGCCAGGTATCGGTTATGAGTTTCAGATTCCTCGTCGAATTGCCACTGCTCATTTCTGATGCCGTTACTACCTGTATAGGTATTAGAGTGTTGCTCTTTATCGATTGAAGCATAGTGCGATTTTTGCTAAAATCTTTCTTTTTCCTTTTTCTGAGTGAAGGGGGAGTACTTTTGACTGACTACACTAGAAAAGCATTTTACTATACATTAATATATGAAGTCATTTTGCTCATATATGGAAGCACTATGTCGCGCTCTTATGTATAAGGACACTTTACTTGATGGATTGTCACTTTTTGAAAGCCACTTTCGATGACCGTAGGATTCGATGCAGACTAAGATTTCATAAATGCGGTAGCTTTTCGAAGTGGCAGATCTTGTCTGAAGAAGTTACCATACAAAAAAAATCTTAAGATTCACAACGATACTAACCGATATTGTAAGTGGTTTCAGAAAAGTTGACAATCAAACAGTGACAAGTAAACTGAATACATCAGAACTTAGCAAAGTGCGTACATTAATATTGCATTGCAAAGAGCTATCGTGTGCCAGTACACATAATTATGTATTACGGTATGCATAACTAAAAAGTAGGAAATAAAATAAGCTTTTTAAGAAAAAAATATCAACCGACTTCAAAAAAGCGCTAAAAAGAATTAAATAATTCTTTAAAGTTCTCTAAGGCCAAAACGTTATCCAATAAGCACACATCGGATATTAGATACCGGCATAAAAAACGGTTAAATTTAATATGTATAATTTAATGTCCACCAAACATAGATTTTAGAGATAATATTATTTTACAAGAGATGAATTGACATATTTATGATTTATTTTATGAATATATACATATAAAAAGTAATGAATTACTTTTTGAAGTTGGTGCCAAACTCTATTTGATGTATATTAAGAATTGTAGCTAAATTATACCTAGTGCCATAATTAAAATGGGGATAATCATTATCGATTGTGATTGTTTGGCACCAACTTAAAAATGTAATTCATTACTTTTTATATGTATATATTCATAAAATAAATCATAAATATGTCAATTCATCTCTTGTAAAATAATATTATCTCTAAAATCTATGTTTGGTGGACATTAAATTATAAATATTAAATTTAACCGTTTTTTATGCCGGTATCTAATATCCGATGTGTGCTTATTGGATAACGTTTTGGCCTTAGAGAACTTTAAAGAATTATTTAATTCTTTTTAGCGCTTTTTTGAAGTCGGTTGATATTTTTTTCTTAAAAAGCTTATTTTATTTTTCAGCAATTAAAACAAAATGATGAGAAAACAACATTACAATTTTGCCCTTTTGCAAGACAGTCAGAGGGTAAAACGAGAATAGAATTCTACGGATAATAAGATACAAAAACTCGAAGGGGGAAAAAAAAGGATATTCAAACATTTATATTAAACTTAAATGATTATTTTCTGATAAATGGAAAATGTATATGTTTTTTCCCCCAAAATATTTAAAGAATTGTGTATAAGTAATAAACAACATACATCCATTTTACATTCACAATTTAAAGTCAACCATATTAATCAAGTTTTAAATTATAAATAACAATAACAAAGTATTGAGATCACAACAAAACGAAAGTGAAGAGACAAACTTAACTATATTACCTTAATAAATTAAAAAAACTTTATACTTTAAAACTTTAATTGTCAATGACACTGAATACTTATTCTTTGATTCAGATTCAAAAATTAACATGCGCATTAGTATTACAGTGACCAAAAGTAAAATACAAGTGACAAAATTAATGAATGAAATAAATACATTATCATAAAATTCAAAGTAGTGCCGTAGTCACAATAGCCTTTTAAATATGATTCAAACTATTCATGATTTGATATAATTCTACGGCGCGTGCAAGCATGTCGCGATATGTGAGATGGCTATTTTACACATCATTGTGTGCAAACATATTCAAACACTGATTTCCATGTTTCAAATGATGTGTTTTCATACATTTGTTTATGACGCCACACTTTTTTTGGTTTTTACTGTAAGTCCTAGAATATTGGTATTGGAGCAATTTTTATGCAATTCAAGCGAATAATTTGACTGTGAAGAATTAGGTTGGTTATGATGGGACATTTCTAAATATAAAAAAAAATGCTTTTTGAAATAATGAGACAATCGAAAGAGCCTATTGCTTGTTTTTCTTTCCCATTTTACATTGCATTTTCGTAAAGTAAAAAAATGTGTGTTTTAAAAAATGTTGTTCATTGGTTATAGTATCATATAGTTTTTTACTAGTGTAGATTCTCTTTCTAAAACGGTGGGTAAAAATTGTCTTTTTCACATTTATTTGAAAAACAAAAGACATATGGAAGCGTTTAGATGAGCAAAGTTCGTCTAGTTTATGTTCCAATCGACACACTGCTAAAATTTACTATACTTCTGGGTAAACTAGTCTTTGCGACTAATATACCATATCAAAATTAAGACTTCTTTATAAAACAAACTTTTAACAAATATGCAATAAAGCTACGTAACTAAAAAATCTACTGCAACTTTTGAAATAATACTAATAATTCGTAATTATTGCTATATTTCTATAGCACTTTGAAAGTATATTATTTTTAAATACCCTCCCCCCACTCCCTTAAAAAAGAAAGATTTTCATTTTTCCTTTTGTTGACAAATTTCTGTTTTTGCTGTCAAGGTCGGAATGCTCATAAATGATATACCGGTCTAGGTGGCAGCGTCAATTCCAATGACAGTTTTTAGCGGAAAAAAACGGTTTGGCGTATTAAGCGTTACACTGTGTTTTATTACATAGCTACTCTAAGCCAGTGAAAATATATATGGCAATCATTAGAAAATGGTATAAAAAATCCCCATAATTAAATAGTTCTGTTATATATTTTACACTATATAAATGCTCTAACTATGTTTATATTTACCTTATTGATCTTAATTCAAACTTTTAGTATCAAAAGAAATTTTATATGAATTTATATTTTTTTAAAACTGCATTAAAATGAACGCTATAACGAGCTTCAAAAATATTATTTAGAAGCCAATTAACTTTTAACTAAGCAAACTTTCAACTTTTTAAAGCAAATTTATTTTGCCTTAATTAGGTAAACTTTATTTATACTGCATTAATGAAGACTTCTATTAGTCAATATTGTTAAACTAATTGAATTTTCAGAATTTAGTTTATAATTTATTAATATTCCCTATAATAAACTTGTTTTACAAAAGAGATTCATCTGAACAAAGTAAATAATTTAGTATTCTGCAAATATGTTTGTTAACGAATCGCAGTAATGAAAAATTCATGTATTTCCAGCTCAGTAATGAAGGAAGTGGGATTAAATTTACTCAAACTGTTTATTTGTATATTATTTATAGAAGCATTTGTTAGTTGCATATTCTCATAATTACCAATCTAGATATAAAATAATAATTTTCATGATAGCGTGAAACGTTAATGAACATATAAGGGATAATGAGCATACATTACTCCATTTCATAGAGTATTATTTTTTGATTTTCGTAACTATGAAAAAATTGACTTGCTATCTTAATTACTCTAAAAAATGAAATATATATCTATCTATAAATATATGCACTATATAGCCAAAGGTGACCGGCCACTTGTGAATTCTTGCATTTTGTTATATATATAGCAAAATACACGAGGCATTATCCTGAAAGTAAAGGGGTGTAAATGCAATAAAACAGGTCATATACTTTTGCAACGATTTTTCCCTTAAATTCATAGGGGACCGACAACAATATTGTAAACACCTCTTTACATTTTTATCAGGATAGCGTGCATAGTCGTAAAGAAATTAAAGTTTTTATAAAAAGAGTCCCAAATATGGAAAAAAAAATTCTCATAATTTGCTGAGTTTTTAATTTAAAAATCTCCTTTTTAGAAAATATGACAAACATAATTATACACAATGTCCTGTAATAAAAATAAAAAAATAACAAAAATTATATAAAAAATGTGCAGTTGTATTAAATAAATTTTCACTGCGTACGCGTGAATGTTATCAAAATTCCATTTGCAGATTGTGTAGGTATATGTATGCAGTAACATTTGTGGAAGTGTCAAAAATATAACTTGAATACTTTGAAAATTAACACCGATAGCATTCTGGAAATTATCATAGATAGAATAATCTTAAAATCCGTTATTCCCCAAATGAAGCAAAAAAAAAAAAAAAAAAAAAAAAAAAAGAAAGAAAGAACGGGTGTATCCAAATATATTGGTACGTGCAATATTATGCATTCTATCTTGATACTAATCAATGTATATGTGGATATAGCCTTGAAAGCGGTATGTGAAATACTTTATATTCTTAAAGAAATAAAATGTGTAATTTTTTACGCCTATACACGCTAATCTCATAAAAATGTACACAGTTTATTACAATAAGCCTCTTAATCATATTATTTACCTTTATTATATAAAGAGGGTACTACGTCCACTCTTGATTTTTATTCTAGTGAGAAATATCTTTTGTTTGTGTTGTGAACATAGCTGGAATGTTTGTGTCCGAAAAAAGTGGGAAATATATAAATTAAGTTAAAAAACAAAATTAACTATTTCATTAATTTTAGTTAATAAGAACCACCGATTAAAGTACATCTACAGTTCTGTACTATTCTGTATGCTATATTAACACTAATCTATGTATATGGATGCAGTCCCTCATCATTTTGTTTCAGTTGGGAACAAAGGATATTGAGCTTATTCTACTAACGGCAATTTTCAGAATTTTCAAGCTATGATTTTGAGCCATTTAAAAGGTTGCTCTATACATTTAGTTAACATATTATGTACATTGTATTTTAATTGCATTCACGCATGCGAAGTGAATCATTATTTGGTAAGCATACTCATTTTTTTTCATGCAATTCTTATATTTAAAAAAAATTCTGCTTACGTCATATCCCTCATCATAATCTGATTTTGTCATATTTTCTGAAAAGAACATTTGATTATATGGAGAACTCTGCAAATTATAAGCACAAAACTTGGCAAAAAGTGGTGCTGTTTTTATCAAAACTTTAATTGCACTATGAGTATACACGAGATTCTCATAAAATTGCCTAAACTTTTCATACAATAACCCGCTTAATCATAATATATATTTTGAACGCTTTTGCTACTTTAGTTTTTACAGAGTTATCCAAAAGATATTCGTTCTTCTTCAGTTTGTTATCAATCCCCTATGGGGCTTTAGGGGGAAAAATCTTCGCGGAAATATCTGACATGCATTAGTCTCTTTGCATATTTGGAGTCTCAGTTTAATTCTCATGTATTATTCTAGATATTTAACTAAATATCTAAAATTGCAAGTGACCAGCCAAATTTGGCTATACAGTGTTTGCATTTAGGCTATTGGAAGACAAGAAATTTAATAACAATTTAAAAAACAGTGTAAATTAGATGATTCTTTGATTGCATCATTTCAGAAAAGTATATTTACTTCTACTACAGTTCTCGAAAAAAAATAGGAATTTTTTTAAATATTTCTGAATATGTACATTTGTCTTGTTCATATTAAGATCATTATCGTACTTGAGTGGTACTTTTGCATTGACATTCAGCAAAATTATCAATGTTCAATATATAAACGCAAAAGTGCTATACAATTATTAAAACTACCTTAAAAGGAGCAAAAGTAAAAGAGTATATATACTCAAAAATGCCAGAGCTGTTTATATTTTATGGACAGGACTGTCTACATCTATATAATGCAAAAGGAAAATTCGATCTAATCACTTATAACTTGCGTTCTTCAAAATAGAATCTGGTGCGAACACAGTATCCTGCATTTCTTAATTACAGAATTCTGCGGAAATGATCTATAATCATTTGATTGCAATTATAAAATACAGCCTTTAAATGAAAACTATTCCAGGAGGAATTTGATTGAAATTATAAATAATTCAAAACAATTCTTCTGAACAGTTTTTTAAATCTACAAATAAAATTCCCCGCATTTGCATAGTTAGATATCTATTTTTCTTATTTTTTTCTTGGTTTTTTTTATATATTATCCATTATTAACATTCTACAAAAGTTCAATTTATTTATTTACTACTGAATTTTCATTTATTTAATATATGTTACTAAAGAGAAAACTTGACTGAACAACAATGTTATTTATAATTAAAATTCATCACGATATGTAAATAGAAATTTATACAAAATTTTGGCATTTTCATTTATTTATTTTATCTATGTGAATATTTAACAGTTATTTTTCTAAACATTCTGTTTAATTTAAATTAAGTCAAGCAAACATTTAATTTTAAACTATAATCCTTAAATATTTAAATACACATAATTTAAAAACAGTTATTTATTCATTTATAGTGCTCTATAGAGATATCTTATAAAATGTATACATTACATTAAGCAATCAGATAATATTTTTCACTTAAGTTTATTTAGAAATATTTTTAAAATTTATGTAGATTCAGTGTTAAGGTTGTTAGTAAATTTTGTAAGTAATTAACAAATTCAGTTACATACAATTTGTCGCGTTAGATAAAATTAAACTGTTTTCGTGAAATAAATCATTGCATAACTGGTTTAATATATATATATATATATATATATATATATATATATATATATATATATATATATATATATATATATATATATATATCACTTTCGTAATGCCGTATTGGATTTTTTTCAGTTTATTTGCCTTGGCAGATGGAGAAAATTGTCTTGGTGAGAGGAGGTCAATTCACAATACATTTTCTGGGAACCTATTTACTAATATATGTTATGAAGAAAGCACTTCTCTACTTTTTACATACAGATCGGTGTAGTTATGTATAAATATCAATTGAAGTATGTATCTAAGTGAAGTGTTTATGAATTAAGTAATTACATACAATATATGGACAATAATTGTCCCTGCCCACGAAGACACTCCCGAGCAAATGCTATTCCTATGAAAAGCATTTTTCTAATAACTCTTTCGCATTTTGACATTTTTATTTGTTTTTTATTTTTTATTTTTATTTGTTAATTTATTTATTTATTGAATTGGATAGCTGAGGTCCCTCTCAAAATATCTCCTTGATTACTTTTTAGATTTTGGTCACAGTTGTTTCTTATAAAATTACTTTCGCTTTCTGAACCGGTTTTGGAAATGAAATTAACTTTATAAAAAATATCTGTGAAAAAAAGAAAAAGTAATCAAGAAGCGATGTTGAGAGGGACCATAGCTATCCAATGAAAAAAAAAATTTAAAATAGCCAAAATGCGAATGAGTTATTAGAAAAATGCCTCTCCATAGGTATAGCATTAGCTCGCGAGTATCTTCGCGGGCCAGGTCATGGCCCTATCTTGAAAGATATATGAAGAATTATTTTGAAATTTCAAACGAGTAAAAATATGGTAGACGTCATATATTTCCGTGAAGTTTTCCCCCAAAATCCTACAAGCCATCGTCAAAAAACTAAAAAAATTTTTTTTGGATAAATCTGTAAAAATTGATGTCGCAAAAGCATAAAAACAATCTCCATGTTTCATTATGTATTTTGCTTATAATGTGCTGAGTTCTTAACAAAAACGAACGCTTTTTCAAGAAACGTGACAAAAGCTTTGCACACAATATTCTGCAACCAATATTAAAAAATAATAAACATTAGATTAAAACTGAGCGCATTCCCTTAATAATATTTCACGGTGCTTGGATGAATGCAATTAAAATATAATTAACTTCATAATATAATATGCATATTGTATCAGTCAAATGCACAGAGCAACTTTCGTGAAAGTTTCAGAAATACAGCTTGGAAATTCTGAAAGTGGTCGTCGAAAGAAGAACATCGAAATCCGTTGTTCCAAATAGGAAAAAAAATATGTGGGGCTATACTCAAATAAAGTAGTATTTGAAATAATGTTTACGATATATTGGTACTAAACAATGGATATAAAATACAATGTTTTCCAAATTATCACAAATGACATTGAATATAAAAATATTATATCTGATATTCTAGCATATATACAGAATGTAAAAACATTGTACTTTCTGCCATTTTTCAAAATTATCAATTGATTAAATGACGAATAGCAATCGTCGAATAATTATTGGTATTATTCAAATATATTAAAATTAAACTGTTTATTGTCAACTTCGCAATCGATGGTGTACTATCGACTGAACATGATACTTCAAGAAACATATTTACCGCGATATATACCAAAATATACCAAATACGCCATAATATACCAAAATATTCACTGATATATAATAATATGTAGTTGGTGATATAAAATGGTCACCACATACGTATACCCAATTGTTATATATGGTGACTGATAATAACCAAAACATTCATTGATACATTTCCTTCAATTCAAAAATCACTCAGAGAAACCGATCACCGTACTGTGGTAAATGTACTCCTCGGATAAAAACAAAATGCAACATAGTGTATTTATTGTACACGCATGAATTGCGTAAAAATGGAAATTTTTATTGATATATCTATTGAGAAATCTAAAAAATATATGCTTAAGGTAAAAAAAAATATGTCATATTTTGAATAAAAAATTATTCATATTTATGTTGTGTTAATGGATGAGATAGCAGGCATGTTTAACGCAAATATCCGAAGATTCATTATCGATCATTTTTAAACGGAAAATAATAATTAGAACAAAAATTTCAAATCACCAGAATTCAACATTACAATGAAGTCAATTTCCAAAATTTTTCAAGTCTTTAAGTTAGTTCTAACATTTCATTTAAGAAGTGAAAACTAATTCTAAAAAATAATAGTTATGTATTAATTTCTCTTTAATATGATTCATAAAAAATTCATATTTTATATAATCGATATAAATAGTAAAATGTTATGACTACATTTACAGTATTAAAATAATCTCCAAATAATATAATTAAAGATAAAGAATTACAAAGAAATAGGAAATAAATTGCAGCAATCAGTTTTTAAATCTTGTTTAAAGTCTTAGGACGTCAAATCTACCAAATCATCTTTTTTTCATTATTATCTGTATCCTAAATTGTTTTCATGAAATTGAAACATCTGTGTGAAAATAGATATTTTAACTTAAGCTGAAGCTTCACTTCTTTTTAATACAGTTCATTAAAGTTTTTACAGTATATATATGTAAAATATTTCAACGTCAAAATAACGTCAATTTCAAAAATGCAACAATCTACATTGTAAAAAAACTGCTGTCTGTTAAAAAACCGACTTTATTCCTCATCAACAGACTTTGCCATTACATTAAAGGTTTTTGCCCTAACAAACAAAAATTACAGGTGTTGACCGTTTATGTGAAAAAAGTGACATATTCTGTAAATTTTCTGGATAATTCACGGTAAAGGTATATCAACTTTCCTGTAAAAGGTTAAAAATTATAAACTTGTTTAAGGAACATACACACAGAAAACGACATTTTTATGTAACCAGGATGGCGACTATTCAGGAAAACACGGTAAAGAAAGACCCTGAATGCCAGTATTTTGTTGAAAAGAAATTCACCTTTTTTAATCTCTTTATATTATTTGGAGTATTTTATATAAAAAAAAATATTGGTAGTTTCCTGTTTTTTTCGTATTTGTTTTTCTCTGACTACTCGTCATCCTGATATAGATATGTTATATATGTACCTAAATAAAAAATATTTTTCATTAGAGTACTTTAAATTTACTTTTCTAAAGCTTGTGTTTCCTTTAAATAGAATATAATAAATATTTTCTCGAAATAAAACCATTTAAATCTCCGAAGATTTAAATAACTTAATTTAGGAACTAAAATATCTTATTTTAATTACTATACCATAGGGAGATTTTGGGAAATATATTCATTAGATAAAACTGTAGGTATAGTGTTGTTCACTTAAGTTCATTTTGAAATAATTATAAAGATTGAAACAGGCTCTAAAATATCACAGTTTAATCGTGCTTCGTTCAGATATGTGATCTATTTAATTACTTCATTTATTTATTCATTATTATGCAAGAGCTTATTTAAATTAATGCATTTTATTGAACTTAATTTATTCTGTGTGGATTTTTCTTTTATTATATATTTGATTTTGTTTAACTACACAACAAATAGAAATGCATCTGTATAGTTACATAGAAATACATTATTAATTACTTAATTTTAATACAAATTTTAGTTTTTCTTAAGAAAGGTGTTATAATAAAAATAAAATACATTGACATGTTTCGGAACCGTCAAATAAGTTCCGATGGAACTTATTTGACGGTTCCGAAACATGTCAATGTATTTTATTTTTATTATAACACCTTTCTTAAGAAAAATTAAAATTTTTATTAAATGTTTATATAAAAGGTGAATGTTTTAAAATCTGATGATTTAAAAAATCAATTGGATTTAATTAAGTTTTTATCATAATTACTTAATTATTAACATAAAGTAAGGGTCTTCCACTTGTGAACAGTGAGTTAACAAACTAACACGTATTTATACAAAATCTTACGCTGTTTTATGACATCTACATATAGACCGTGAGGAGGCAGCACAGGCAGTCACTTCATCGAGTTCATGAAAGAAAATCTAAGAATAGTTAAATCTCTTTTCGCATATTAAAACGCAATTGGTAAGTCAAATCATACCTCGGTGGAAAACACCTAAAATGCCGATTTTAATGGTTCACTCATAGGTTTACCATAGTGTATTCCTGCACCCAAAATTATGCAAACAAATAGAAGTGTTAGAGCAGGAAAACATAATGCTAAACCTCTGGGTCAACCGCAAAAATGTTTTTTTAGAAGTTTTCCATCAAGATATGACTTGGCAGTCAGATTGCGTTTTAAAATACGAATTGAGATTTAATTATCCTAAATTTTCATATTTGAACTTGATGAGGTGATTGTCTGCGCTGCCGCCTCCCTGTCTAATTAAAAAAAATCGAAGATTATCATTAACCTCTTTCCTATGAGCATGCAAATTATCAAAAATTTATTGTATAAAAATTTGTGACACTTAATGACAAAAACATAGGAAAAAGAAAAGACGAATAATATATAATACGACGAATAATATCTGAGGCCTGTGGCATATCAATGTACCATTAATTATTATACAAAAGTTTACACTATTTAATGACATAAACACTGTAAATAGGTACTGTTACAATTATCAAAAACTTGCAGTCTGTGAGAATGCAAACTATCACAAATTTATTATACAAAAATGTTTATTAGTTAATGAAATAAATATAGTTAATCGAAAAGGCGAAAATTATCTGAAGTCTGTGAAGTATCAAACTGCTACTATTTTATTACACAGAAGTTTACACCATTTATTGGCATAAACATTGTAAATAGATATGGTGATGATTATAAAAATCTTGAGCCTGTGGACTACCATTAATTTGTTATAGAAAAAATTTCACTATGACATAAACATCGGAAATAGAAAACATGAGGCTTATATTTAAACCTATGGCCTGTGGGCTACCATGTTACCACCAATTTATTATAGGAAAATTGCACTACTTAATGGAATAAACTTTCGAAATAAATAAGGATAAGATTATTTAAATCTTAAAAAAAATATATGGATTTAAAATTTTAGTTACTTTTATACATATAGCACGCTCGTATTTTACGATCTTTGCAACTGAATTTTCACATGTAATATCGATTTCCAACTAGTGACTAATTATTTTCATGTTTCGTATAAAGGTTATTTTAAATACAAAACAGTTTCAATTGTTTAAAGAGATGCTTCTTTTAATAGAAACTGTTTAATTCAAATAATTATTCTAGTATTGCAATTCTAAAACTCAAAATGTTTGTTTAGTATTTTAAAATATATATCTATTAGTTTAAAAAAGCTCTGGTTGCTTTTTTGATTTTAATAGGTATGCAAAAAATGTGTATACTCATAGAAGTAATTTAAAATTATTTTAATAACCATAGTAATTCTTTTGCGTGAAGTCATATAAAAAGTTTACTGCAAAAAACATTTACAAGCTATGCTCATTTAAATAAAATTAATTTAGAAATAAATATCTGTCTGAGTTAAAATTCTGTTTAAAGATCTATGTTATTATATTCATTAGACTGTAAATTTGTTATCATTTCACTTACTGCAGTTTATTTAAAAATATTGCTAAAGAATTAAGCAAGTGTTAAAAGCTCACATGTAAACTTCTTGCTTTCAGATATGTATGCAATGTAATTACTTTATCCAATAATTCATATTAAATCTAAGGGATTAAAACGCGTTCTTCCAAAATATTATTATTTATGTATCTGTATGTGCATATTTTGTTCGCTATTTATCCGACTAGTGACAGAGAGCTTCTGCTCTCAAATCCGGTTGACATGAAATCCTGGGTTTGATGCTAATCACGTCCGCCATTCTAAATGTTTGGAGTTTCCTGTGGTTCTCATTGAACATTGTACAATTGCAAATTAGGTTCCTTGAGGCATGACGCACATTGAGAAGACAAGACGACAGAAACGCAAGACTGAAGACACATTCTGCTGTTCAAACCATTTTTTATATAACAGGGTGAAATTTAGCTTGATTCACGATTTTTTCCATTTGACTGTTCAATATGTGATCTGCTTTAGAGAGATCACGAAATAGAACTTTCATCTAGGTCCTAAAAACCTCTTGTAGATAATCGGCCGACATTAACAACACCAACACCTTATTGAGAAGTCTGCTGCATGCAGATTTACAAAATTCACACGAAGATACCTCTATATATCGCTCACCTGCTGGAAAAGTTACACACCTCGCAAAAATTCATTTTCCGCTTTATTTCGCTAATAGGATTGTCATAGGTGCATCTTGCTACACAAACAGTATCATGAATGTAGTTATACGGAAAATCCTTTTTTTAAGCTCTGTGTCCGTGACCACAGAAGAAAGGGGGTTTGTGAGGAGAATTAAAATTACCCAACACTCTCAACATCAGCATACGCCTTCATTCTTAACTGTTTTATGCTTTTATACAGGTTTGCATTTCTGCATGCAGAACTAAGTGCTGGAATATCATCTTATTATAAAAATTATGCAAATCTTCTTTTACCTCTCCTTTAAAATTTACTTTTGTCGATGTGTGTCATTTTTTTTTCGGGGGAACAATATGTAGTTATATATCTCGAAGCACGATTTTGATTTTTCTAATCAAATTTTACAAACATATATACTACGTTTTGCGTTGTTTAACTGTAACTGGTAGGTCTTTTAATAAAATATAATATATTTTGCCTTATTATCAATAAAGTTTATTCGTAATTCTTACGACAGCTTTTGAGTTATTTTCAATTTATTTTTTGCGATTTTTGGGAATTGATTTCAAAACTTTTTATCCAACTTGCTAGCATACTGTAACGTACAAATGGGAATTTTTATCCTGCTACTTACTGCTTGTGCAGTTCTGAATAGATTTTGATGTGATAATGTCAGTGCACACAATTGCTGTGCACTGTTAGTTATATAACTGGTTTTCGAAAAGTAGAGTATAACATATCTTTCGATCTTAATTAATTGTTGAATTATGTGAAAAGGTTAATAACAGATAAATCCGATTTTGGAATCTTAAATAATATATATGTATATATATATATATATGTATGTATGTATATACAGGGTGTTTTACAAAGGATCCCTATCTTTAAAAATCTATAACTCGGAAACAGTGATAGATAGAAACATGAAACCAGTGGTATGTTTATTTCAAAAATCGTAAGAATATTATACATAAATCAGAAAATTTAGTTTAAAATAGTGCTCATAGATGGCGCCGAGAGCGTTAAGATCTTCAAAAGAAACACTGTTTTGCTGCATCGTCACTTCACCACTTATATGGAAAACGATTACTTCAATGTATTATGAAAGATTGTCATTCATCAAAATAGGGATATTCTATAACAGCGATGGAGTGAAGATGCAGCAAAAGTTTCAAATTTTTAACAGTGTTTATTTTGAAGGTCTCAACGCTCTCAGCGCCATCTATGAGCGCTATTTTTAACTAAATTTTTTGATTTATATATAAGATTCTTATGATTTTTTTTAATAAACACACCACTGGTTTCATGTTTCTATCTATCACCGTTTCCCAGTCATAGATTTTTAAAGTAGGGGTCCTTTGTGAAACACCCTGTATATATATATATATATATATATAAGCAAAATGAATTCTAAAATAACTTGCATTATTAGTTAGATAACATTATTTTCAAAAAATGGTAATGCATAACATATCATTTAATGTTGTTTAGATATGCATTTATGAAGGAAATTTCAATAATCACATGAAAAAGATTATAAAATATTAGCCTTATTAAAAAAGTTTCTGCTGAATGAACTTTGATTGAATTTGTACTGATTCTGAGATAGTTTGTCAGGAAATGTAACAAAATGTAACATATGTTTCAACATTATTTACTTATGGATGCATGAGCGACATTTTCTTAAATAAGTCAATCCGATTATGGAATATTTTCCCTTTAAAATGTCTATCATACAGACTTTGATGATACTTCATTTGTTTATTAGATATTTTTCCGGGTATAGTTAAAATAATTCTATTAACAAAAACACTTAAAATAGTTCAGTCTGATAAATGTCATCAGTAAATATATATTTTTTGCAATTAATGCTCTTTATATTTGTAATGCATATATATATTAAAAAACAATGTTAAAATTCCTTACTTCTATTTTTTTTTTCAAAAAAAATAAAAGAAAAATCTAATTCCAAATTAAAAAGGCACAAATTTATTCATTATCAATCGCAAAGATCACAAAGACTTCAGGAATTCTGCATAATTACTTTGAGAACGTCGACTAATCATAGAAAAAGAAGGAGAAAATGTATTTTTCTAAATTTCGTTATTCTTAATATAGAGCACAAAATGTGTCTTCTCAAAAGTAAAATTTGCATACGAAATCGACATTGCCGTTAGTAATAGCGACATATTTGAAGCAGATTTCTTTTTCATTAAGTGATGCACTGATTTATTTTAGGAACTCCCCTTTTATTATTATAGGATGTGATAAAGCACATACCTTCGCTTGTTCAGCAAACGTATATATTTGATTTTTCTTCCAACGCTACGGCGATGTATTTTTTTCTTTACAACAATGTTTAAATATATTATACGTATATAAATTAATATGTATTTCATATATATGTATATCTTGTATTATAATACGAGCAAATCTTGTATGCGTGCGTCTGTCTCTGAATATAAATTTTTATCTTAAAAACGGCTCAAACGATTTTGACAACTTTTTGCATACTAACGTTTTTGGTCACAATAAGACCATTTGATAAATTCACATTCGAATATTGCGTACTAAAAAAGGATTTACTCGATTTTAACTAAATGTTGCATCCAAATGTTTTCTTCTAAAAACTTTTGGGGTGTGTGAGCTTGGGTGTTGGCTTTACGTGTTCGAGAAATTTTAATTAGTGGGTCATTTTTGAGTCATAAAAGTCAAAAATATTTTGTTTAAACTACATTAACGATTTTCGCTTTACTTTACATTAAGTCTTTTTTAATTATAAGAAGTCCACTGCGCTAAGTAACATGTTAGAGAAAATTTGATTTGTTCTAACGTGTTCTTGCTGAATACTGATATTTAGATAGATGACCTGTTCAAGAACATCTGTGCTCATTTGTGGTCATTTTGTGTCACAATAAGACATGATCAATCTAACTCTTCCTTAAAAAAGACTCAAACAACTTTGGCAAAATCCTATATTAAACCATTTACTGGCACAAGAAAATCATTCAACTAGGTCACATGTCTAATAAATTTTCAGAACTCAGTCATTTTTGGGTCACTAAGGCTTAAGCTAATTTTATCAAAAACGACTCAAACAATTTTGATATATTTAGTGTTTTATCGTTTTCGACATTGAGAAGATCAAAGGATTACGCTGCATTTTTGACAAAAGTCAATTAATGGGTCATTTTGACTCACTATCAGTTGGCATAAATTAAACATATTTAAAAATGGCTCAAATGATTTCAACAATAATTAATATTAAACTGTTTTAAGGAACAAAAGACACTCGGCTGAATAATATGTTCGAGAAATCTCGGTTATTTGGTCATTTTTGTGTTACTGATGGTCAAACTAACTTTATGTAAAAAATGGCTCTAGCAATTTTGAAAGAATTTTATATTTTACTGTTTCCGATTTTGGGAGAATAATGTGGCTGGATCATATGTTCAAGAAATATCGACGAATGGATCATTTTGAGGTTATAATGGGTCAATCTAGTTCTATCTTAAAACAACCTAAGCGATTTTGATAAAGTTTCGTATTATATCGCTTCCGGGTACGATAATTTTTCTGGGTCACATGTTTGAGAAATTTTTATTAGTGGATAATTTGTTGCTCATTATGGCTTAAACTAATTTTATCGAAAAATATCGAGATATTTTAATTAAATTTCGTATTTTTCAATTCTTTATATCGCTTCCGGGTACGATAAGATAATTTTTCTGGGTCACATGTTTGAGAAATTTTGATTAGTGGATAATTTGTTGCTCATTATGGCTCAAACTAATTTTATCGAAAAATATCGAGATATTTTAATTAAATTTCGTATTTTTCAATTTCAAAGTCAAAAAGGCCTTTGAGCTAAATCACGTGTGTCCAGAAAATTTGATAAGTGTATTAGTTATCGGTCAGTACGAGTCAAAAAAATTTTATCTAGAAAACGGCTCTGACGAGTTTAATTAAATTTGTATTCTATCATTTTCGAACTTTGAAAGATGAGATCGCATATTCGACAAAATTCGATAAGTGCCTCTATTTTGATCATAAACGGCTATATTCGATCAAAATAGCTAATTGTATCTGAAAAGTTGTTCAAACAATATTTAAACGATTTGTATTATATCATTTTCGGGCACTAGAAAAATCATTGGACTAGATCATATGTTCGAGAAATTTCTAGTAGTAGGTTAATTTTAGATCATTACGGATCATGCTAGATTTATCTGTTATAACGCTCTGAATGATTTTTAACTGAATTTGGTATTTCACCATTTTTTATCTTCAGAAGACAACTGGTCTGTGTCCCGTGATAGCAAAAAATTTATTAGTGTGTAATTTAAGGTCATAATGGGTCAAGCTAATTCTATGTACGAAACAACTTAAACGACTTAACCGATTAAAAAAAAATATGTATCTTATAGTTTCTTTCCTTCCTAGTATAATCATTGATATTATGATATATGATAATGGATATATGCCCCCCCCCCATTTGCCAGAAAGCAAAATAATCTTTACGCAAATGTAGTTCAATAAATTCATAACTATGAAAATTATTCATGTGAATTAGATTTTGTGTTAGAATCATATATAGTGTAATATTGCCTGAATAATCTGTTTTTATACACCGTTTCTTCTGAAAAAAAAATATATCATGTTATGTACTTATACTCTTAAATGATTTCTTTAATATAATTTTGATAATAGGTACGTTTATATTTATGAATCTAATACAGATTAATCTAATTTTTTTTTATATGTAAAATGCTTTTTTTTTTAACTTGATTTTAAGCCATATTCTCGAAATTTATGTAATAATGATAGTAAAAATCAAAATATAAAACTAACAACGTTAAAAGCATCAATTATATTTCCTATTTAATTAAAAGCATACCGGTTTCGAAAACATGTAGCTTACCGTTCTCAGCGCATGAGGGCGGTATATTATTTATTTATTTTATAAGAATGCTATACGTCTGTTATATATTTAAGATATGTAACATATTTTAAGTATATAATTGTATAAAATATTTATTTTCCATAAAGCGATCATACCACAATAGGATTTTTTACATGATATTATGCCAATTCTAACGTTAATTGTATGTGATAAATAGAATGTTATTGGGAAGCATTCCATTGAATGATTCACGTTCATGCTATTGAAGTACTCGAAGATTAGTTAAACGAACCTATTTTTCTATTTAATATATTTCTTCATATATCTTCAAACGAAATATCTTCAAACGGAAAAATAAGTTATGAAAAAATTAAAAATATATTCAAAATTATATTGAACTAATCAAAACATCATTGAAAAATAAATCTAATCTTAATAGGTGACGAAACAAAAAATGAATATTTTTCTACACCCGCTTTAAGATAAAAAAATAATTGCCAAACATAATTATTAATTGAATTTCAAGAGGTTATTTTGTTTTAAATTTTAAAGCGTAGGGGGAACTGGGGCACATTGATACAGCTTTTTGCTAAGAAGTTTTTTGATGTCCAGAAAGCAGAAATTTCAAGTTATTTTTCCATGTGGTGTCAGCAAAGCTTGTGTAGTGTGTTAGAAAATGTACAATCGTTGTTTTATATATTATTTTTGCATGTATTTTAAAAAATATATAAAAAAGTCATTTGTATCAATGTGCCCCATCCGCGGGGCAGATTGATACATCGCATGAGACACTTTGATATGTCTGGGAAAATGGAGACAAAATAACACCAATGCATATTTTTCATAGAAAAATAGTTAGCAAACCATTTTATATTTATTTATACAAATTCAAATCGCCCACAATTTATTTGTAAGCAATATTAAAACAATCAAAATGAAATGTATAATGACCTGATGTTCTGGCTGTTAATTGTCTGATTGTTGGCTCTGGTAACTTTGTCATATCTGGCACTTCAACCCCATCATTATCTTCTTTCTTAGAAAAGGTGAAAAAATTACCAGGTTTTCTGTTTATAAATCGGTTTATAAACAGAAAATAAAGGACAATTATATTAAAAATTCTGTTTATAATATAATTATCCTGTGCTGTTCTGCAGCTTGTTTCTCTTACTTAACATTTCTCATGTCGAAAATACTTTTTTCTCTGGAGAATCGACATAAATTTGAGATTTTCCAGGTTGCCGTCCTTTTCTTTTATTAACTCTACTAGCACTAGATGTTGGGTAAGTTCGTATGTCTTCTGTTTGCAAAAATATCTAAAATGTGCTAATATAAATAAATTAGAGCTGTTTCACTTCAATAAAAACTAATATTAGAATTTTTTGGGGGGGATGTTTAGATTAAGGAGTGTATGGTAAAAAAATAATAAAAGGTAATGAAAAAATGAATTAGAAAAGGATTTATGTTGTATCAATGTGCCCCGACATAGACCGTATCAATGTGCCCCGACATAGACTGTATCAATGTGCCCCATACAGCCATTTTGAATAAAATGAGTCTCAAATCCAACAGTTCATATTTTATCTAACAATAAAGAATGAGAAACTAATAAAGAGTAGCTTTACTTGCCAGGGAGAGTTTTCTTTTCGATTGAAGATACTGGAAGAGTTGTAAAATAACCATTTTAATTGTACAACTCAAATTTACTTTTGACCTACGAAAACAATTAATCACCAGTCCAATTTAATCAAACTACTGAATCATTCCAAGACTTTCTGTATGTAGTTGAGTGCAGTAGTATCACCTTTTGCAGCTGTTATGAAACTTTCCGTAATGACCCTGTGTGCAGTACAGGGGGTGTATCAATGTGCCCCATGTATCAATGTGAACCAGTTCCCCCTATATCTTAATATAGTACTTTATTTCTTAAATTTAATAACGAATATCATACTATTTAAATTATATTTATTCAATTCAACTAAAAAAACCAAATTAAAATTCTTTTCTTATATTATTTTATACGGTACATAAAAGAAAGGAAATAATTACATTGAAACATTTCGTTCATATTAATATTTATATTTATTTGTGCTTATTAAATTAAAATATGTGTTACATCTACTTAACATCACATAAATTATACATAATTTAACATTCTATTTTAAGTTATTAAATAACTCGAAAAAAGTGCCTCAATTATCTAAGTTTGTTTACATACCATTTTTTTTTGTATATGAGTGAGTACACAACCCTTAATAAGATATGATGATTTATTTTGAAAAGTCTGAAAACAAGCAGTTATGAGGTTAGGCAGAATTAACGTTTTAATTACAATGTGTAATTTTAATTTAAGCGCATAAAAAGATTAAAAAAAAATAAATATTAATAAAATTTATATAGACAAATAAAATCACAAAAAACGATATCAATATATAATTAAAAATTAACATATGCTATTATTTTTTTTGATTTGGTTATGATATTAAAGTACGTTTCAATTGAATATGAAAATAATTTATGAAAAAATTATAAAAAACTTAATTCAGTTTCTTATAATGGCGCATAATAATTTAATTTAAATGTGAAATAATATTATTTTAAAATTCATAAAATTACTTTTTTTATTTATATGCTAAAATAAACTAGTATTTCCATATAGATTTTTATAGTTACATGAAAGCTGAGAAATTATGCACCTTAAACGGAATATCACAAAATAAGTGAAGTTAAAGGGGCTGGGAATTCTAAAAATTTGAAAAAAAAAAAATCGACCATTTTTAAAATTATTATCTATATACTATTATCTATAACCCTTAATATCTATATGATTTAAAAACTCGATTTTCATTGGAATGAAGGATATAAACTTTTTTTCCCTCATTTGATGTATTAAAAAATGTAAGAAAAAAAATAAGCATTTATAGCGAGCTCCAAATTGTCAGACATTTGATGAGCAAAACTTGGTATAAGAGATAACGTGCAGAACTACAAAGAAAAAAGATATAAATAAATTTAAAATTTTATTACTAACTTATACTTCAGATTATAATAAAAATCCTGAGTCTAAATGAATTCATATTTAAAACATTTTTATCTTTTAATATATAGCTGTATTCAGCTGATGCAAAATATGAAAAATATCAACAGTTATAACCACCAAAAAATATTTTTTGAACAATAAAAAGGTTATTTTAGGTTCAGTTTGAAAAGAATAACATGAAACATATACTTTTAAAATTTCTTGGAAGGGAAAAAAAACGAAGTTTTTAAGATTTTAAAATGACAAGTTTCGCCAAAAATCGTCATTTTGCCAAAATGTATTTCAATTTTTTGGAAAAACTGCTTCAGTTATTGAGTGCGTATAATATTAAAAGCTATAACTTCTGTTTTAATGACAATTTGAAAGGAATCAATTGTACCAAAATGTTTAGAAAATATAGGAGATTATACCTAAAAAAAATTAAAATTTCTAAAATTTTGATGCTTTAAAAGCATCCCGAGTCCTCTTAACCCAATATGCGAATTATACTTGAAGCTCCGTTTCTTGTGGTTACATGACGTTAATAAATTTATTTTCTATTCGGATAAATTATAGCTTACTGAAAGTACTGTCTTAATCGCACATACGAATTTAACACGTAATTAATAAGTAATAAATTTAATAAAATACACTAAGATTGTATGCTCATTTGATATAAAACAGATAAGTTATTCTATAATTACTTATTCATTAATCATTAAATAAAAACAATTTATCAATCAATATTTTTTTCTTCTTTGCTCTACAAAAATGATGGTAATTTACAAATTGTCTGCAGTAAATAATGTTGAAATTTGTAGCTAAAAGAAAATGATACTGTGAGGTTATTGAGCTAATTGTCATTCCAAACAAAATGAGCAAATCTGGTGTGACTGAAATCTCACGATATTACTGAAAACCATTATATAAGTAAATCATATACATTTAAAAGTAAATGCAAAGTAATAATTTAAAACTTATTTATTTCAGTAGAAAAATTTTTATTAAATGTTGATACAAAATCAAAGTTTTGTGGACATGATTTAAATTTCAGGATTCATTATAAGCCATAAGAACGGAAAGACTATATTTTTTTTTCAATTATGGATGAACAATAAGAACAGATTAGCGTAATTTAGTAATAGGAATATTTTATTTCTTTAAAGTGTATTTGACAGAAAAAAATATATTTTTTAAACCACATTCCATCGCGAACCGATGAAAAAACGCCAAATAATGAAATTTTCATTATTTTTTACGGACGCTGTATGGAGGTTCCGCCAAAAAAAATCACAAAAAAATTTTGGCTCATAAGAACTATTTGTATTTAAAAAAAAATTTCAGCGAGTCCCCGTATGGAGACCTACCTTGTGGTTTCAATCTGTATTAAGGTTAGACACAAATGAGACGACACGCCCAATCACATTAATCGTAGTTTAACATTCTATACTCATTTATTATGTTCAACTATATTTTATTCAAATGTTTACACATGTTTTAATTCATAAGTTTGATACAATTGCACAAAAAATTAGAAGTGTCTAAGTTTTTTAGCTCTCCGAAAAATTGTACTTTTCAGCTAAATAGCATATTAACTCTTAAAGTACTAGAGCAATTTGTATAAAACAATTTTTATCAATAATGTATAAATATCAGATAATATATGGCTGACAGTTAAAAAAATAATTTTAGTTTCGAAAAAAAAAAATGTGATAAATGTAATTTTTTTTTAAGTTGCCATTGTTCTAAAATAAGAGTTGCAATTACAGTAAACAACTGTTGCAATTACAGTAAACAACTGTTGAAATTACAGTAAATAACTGTTGCAATTACAGTAAACAAATCTTTGGCATAAATCTTGAGCACAGTTAATTAAACAAGTTGGAAATTTCACGTGAACGTAGCAAATGAGGTGCGTTCGTACGATAACGAAGTTTTAAAAATATTAAAATCTTGCTTATATAGTAGAGCGTACTTCGGATACAGTATAGTAGTCGAAATCTTTTATTGTGTTCCTGTAAATATACAGAAAGTAATTTTTATTACACTTCAGAAACGTATATCTTATTCATAAAATGTGAAATAGTTGAATATAATTAAAACACGCCCCAAACAATGTTTCCCCGTATAGTATTATGTAATGGAATACTTTTGTGAGGCCCTGTAATTTTATAATAAAAATTCTTTGCATCACAGATTGTACAGAATGCATATTTTAGTATATACTTCATAGATTCATGTCAATTCTATTAGGTTCGAATGAGTGTAACATCATAAAAATGCATTTGAAACATTTTCCCCATTGACCGTAATGTAATGGAATACCTTTGATTGTCCCTGTAAATGATCTATGCATCCGACTTTCATAACATTTGAAATGACTCGATAAAATTACGTAATAATTATATGTTTTAAATTTCAAACGATTAAAATACATTTGAAACTTTTTTCCCCATTGACTGTAATGTAACGGAATCCTTTTGATTCTCCCTGTAATTGATCTATCCATCCAATTTTCATAAAATTTGAAATGAGTCGATAAAATTATGTTATAATTATGTATTTTAAATTTCAAACGATTCGGTTGGGTAGTTTTTGCGTTGTTATATGCGGACGCACAGCCAGACGGACAGACAGACGGACAGACGGACAGACAGACGGACAGACAGACAGACAGACGGACGGACAGACGGACGGACAGACGGACGGACTGAGCGACAACAATAGGTGCTACGTATTTACATAATTACGAATGCACCTAAAAAGGATTCCAAATTTCATCAAAATCGGTGTGATAGTTTTCAAGAAAACGTTTAACATAATTCCCATAAGACTGCATTCAGTCTTGTCTTCCTTTAATACCATTATGTAATTTTTCGATTTCAGTTGTAGGTTTTCCATAATAAAAGTACTTTGACTTTCGAAACTTGTTAATCATATAAAATCAAATAACCAGGGTGGCGAGTGGTCAGGGGAATACACAGTCAAAAAAGGTATTAAATACCAATATTTTGTTAAAGAGAAATTAGCCTTCTTTTATCCCTTTACATTATTTGAAGTATTTTCTATAATTGTAGTTTCCTCTTTTTTTATTGTGTTTTTCTCTCATTACTCGCTACTCTGTTGCACAGAAAAGAGCCATTAATTGAATTAGATAAAATTTAATGTCGAACAATATCTTCTATAAAATTCTAAATTTTAGGAGAAAAAACAGAGTAAGTTCGAAATTTTTAATTTTACTATTTAGCGAAAGCATCGCTTATCAGACGGTAATAGCATACATGTACACATACATTTTGTCGCATATGCCGTCATACAAGTCAACGCGTATAACCATAATAAATTTAGCTAATTAAATATATATAAGCCTTTAATCAAAAGCAAATATTTTCAGTCACAATGGTTCAGCCAAACCTCTATTTTTAAGGAAAAGGTTGGAGAAAATGTTTGCAAAATTTATCTATTTATTTGTTTTTAAGTAACTGTGTTTATATACATTGATATGTTTAAATGAAAACAATATATATATATATATATATATATATATATATATATATATATATATTCTATATATATATATATATATATATATATTGTAAATTATTTAGAAAAAGTAAGTAATTTAAAAATATTTTATTTTACTTAGAGTATCTTTTCAAATGGTACTTCAAATAAACATATTTTTAAGAAAATTTTTAATCAATATTACTAAATTTTATTCGAAAAGAATTAATTTGGACAAAATAAAATTTTAATTTTTATAGGAAATTTTCAATAATATTCTTTTACTTCTATAATTATTTTTATAAAAATAACTTTTAACCTTCTAGATAATGAGAAAATGAAAAAAGGTATATTGAAGAAAGTCTTCATTTATCGTAATTTACAATTTTAAATTGAATTAATAATTGAAAATGTATAATACTATATTAAATATTTCTATATAAAATTCAATTTTTCTTCGTAATGAGATTTAGGTTTTTTTTCCCTCTTTCTTAGAATGTGCAGTGTTAAAGCATATATCAGTTTAACTTACTTACTTTTATCTTTTTTTTTCTTTCTTTCTTTTTCGAAATATTATTTTATAATTACTTGCTTTTATATACTTAACGTAATCTTTATATTGATATACAGCTCATATTCAAAATATTAGAATAATTGAGAAAAAGTAATAAGAAAAAATTATTTGTCATTTATTTATTTTTTATACTAAGTAAATGCAATTAAATTTCTTATAAATTAAATCTGAAATGTTTAGATAAGATTTTAACATTTATAAAATACAAAATACAACACAATAAATTAGGTATACAGCTTACTTAAACACACCAGAATATTAGAATAAAATTTAGATTGGTTCAAAATATTAGAATATTTTATTTTACGCAACAATATTACCTTATAAATATGAAGTAAATGGTAGTTAATATTTTGTAGCATCCCCTCTAGCTTTCATAACAGCGTACAATCGGTCTTGCATACTATATACAAGGTGTTTACAAACATTTATATCAATATTAGCCCAAATAGACTTTATATGTGCCACTAACTCAGTTTTACTTGAAGGAGAATTTTCTTGAAGTTTTTTCTTCATTATACACCATACGTTTTCGATGGGATTAAGATCTGGTGAATTTGGTGGCCAAGGAAGTACCTTAATGTTGCGTTGGCGGAACCAATTCTTAGTTGACACCGAGGTATGCGGGGACGCTAAATCTTGTTGAAAGATGAAATCATCTTCAAATAAATCTTCTGATGATGGAATCATGTAATATTCTAAAATTTCTTGATATATCAGAGAGTTAACCTTTTCGTAGACGATGCATAACTTTCCAGGTCCTTCTGCACTCATACAACCCCAAACCATGACACTAGCAGCAAATTTTACGGAACGTTTAAGGCATTCTTTATCAAATGCTTCTTGCTTCATTCTCCAAACTCGAATACCTTGATTACCATATGAAACACAAAACATACTTTCATCACTAAATAATATATTTTTCCAATCTTCATTGCTCCATAAACGTCTTGATTTACACCAATTCAATCTTATACGCTTTTGTCTTGCAGTCATGAGAGGTTTTGTTTTCGGTACACGAGATTCAAATTTAAATTTATGGAGACGTCTTAATGTTGTCGATGTAAAAACTTCAACTCCTTCTTCTTTCCATTTTCGGTGCAAGAATCGCACACTTTTAAAACGGTTTTTCTTAACTATACGCTTCAGTTTCCTGTCATCTCTAGCAGATGTTGTTGGTTTTCGGCCACCATTTCGGCGATTATTTTGAAATTTTCCAATTTTTGAATATTGTGTTAGTATTTTACTAACGCTCGATTGCGAACAATGTAAATAATTCGCTATAAAACATTGATTTTTACCGTGCCGATACAAATCAACCATACGAAGTTTAGTAGATTCAGGAATATCACCCACACGGCCCATTTTAAGACGAAAAAGAAACAAACTGCAAAAAAAGAATACTGATTTTAAATAAAATAGTCTGAATTTAATCAATGATGCCACCAGTTAAAAATTGGTAATAATTAAAGGAGAATTAATGTGAAATATTCTAATATTTTGAACCACTTGAATAAATATTCTAATATTTTGACTTTTCAAAATAATTTTTTTTGCAATTAATCTTTTCAAAAATGATATTAAATTTAAGATAACAAGTAAGTTTAATCAACAATAAGTTCTTAATAAAAATATCGTTTGAATATTTTCATTAAAAGACATTAAATTACCAAACGATATTTTCAATTTCTAAAAAAAAGGTAATTATTCTAATATTTGGAATATGAGCTGTATTAGATTTAAGTCTAAAGATTGCATTTTTATACCAATATGTTTCATTAAAATAGAAAATAGTTTGGAAATTATAATTGAGGAAGTTCATATTTCATAGTTTTCAAAAATATAGCAAATGATTCAGTTCATAAAAAATATTGATTAGCAGATTTCATCAGTTGAAAAGAAATTTACGAAATTTCATTTCATAAATATGTAATTTATTATCTCATTTTTTTAAAAAAAACATTATACACGTAGAACGATTTATTTTAAACATTGCACAATTATTTTTGTCTTTACATGTATTTTATCCTTAAGTACGTATGCTTTTATGTTAAAATAATTTCCTTATGTATTTAAAATAGATTTAGTTTAATTGCATTTATGTAATTTTAAAAGGTGTTGGCCATTGTTTTGCATAGTAAATATTGAAAAAAAAATCGCAAAACGACTGAAAAAAGGCCTACAGAATAAAACCCTGATTTATTTACTGAAATAGATACTGTCATTCAAATTGATATTCGATATTTTAAATTTCAATTATTTTTATTTATATAATAAATAGTGGACTATAATTTTTAATTATTTAAACAAAGCTAAACATCGTTGAAAATAAATACATTTTATAGAAAACTCTTATGATTTCGTATAATGCATAGGATAGAATAAGTAAACATTAACATGTTTGTATAATTTTTTTTAGATAATTTTTTTATGTCGAAGATTTTCTCTTTAACTGATATGTGTATTCGAGAAGTACACCCTTTAGAAGAGTTGGGGGTAAGGCTCGAGAGAGTTTTTTGTAGGGGGTAATGCTTCGAGCTAAAGTAAACAGAGGACATGATTGTTATCTCTGCGATAATTCATAGGCAGTCATAAGTATCTTCCCTTAAAAATAGTGATTCTGATCGAGTTACTGATATTATTAAGTCCATATAAAGCGATTAAATACATTTATTGTCTAAGCCTTTTTCATTGTAAATAGTCATGTCTTTAAAATTGGAATAGTTGTTCATTTCTAAAACCATTAGCGCCATAAAGTATGCTATTTTGTTATTTTTAAATTCCTTCGGTTTATTTTTTCTGCACATACGTTTAACTCTTTATACACTGAGGGTACTTTCAAGTACCATTAAACAAATTTAATAAAAAGGCTATTTAATCGGTCTATCAATAAAAGTTCTTTTTTCCCTACCAATAGACTATGCTTGATTTAATTTAGACTGACTAAATATTTTTAAAAAGTGGCAATTTTCTGAAACCTTTTTTATGGTTATACCTTTTCTTCCTTTAAAAAAAGTTATATATCATAAGAGTAACTTTGGTTAATTAATCTGATTATTTTTGTAAATATTTTACATAAAAGTTTAAAACACCGATATATTTAATGAGTTTTAATGAAAATACATATCTAATTTTCATTTTATTATTACTTAAAAATTCCAGTATATCGTCTTCAGATATTAAAAAAATATAATTATTGAGGTGAAGGAATTTCATGATAAATAGCTACGTAAACAAAGGTTTAAAAAAGGCTTTACAAAGTTTTCCGAAAGTCTAAGTTCCTTCATGTTTAATTTATGACATCACTTCGTATTTTACTGATAAATGGTGTCCCACGCTACTTCCGTTAAGAGAATCATAAAATGCATATTACTTACGTTGATTTCCTTAATTCATGTCAATTAAAATTAGTTTGCATAGCATGATTCATAACTGGAAATATTACATTTTTATAAATCAGTACTAAATTATTTTGTTGCATGTGGTATGGAGAGACTTTTAATAAGGAAACCATCGTCACAACTTATCCAGAATGCAGGACTGCCACCGGTGACTATTTTTTAATTCAGACTGGTACCAGTTTCTTTAAACAGAAAATTTCAACACACAACTTGATAATATTTGCAAGAAAAAATATACTTCAAAGTTTTTATTAGAAAAATATTGGTTCGAACAAACTATAAATGTAGTCGCCTGTCGCAGCACTGCGAATGCTGTTGAACATTATTTTGGCCATTATATCAGCAATTACGATAAAGTTTAACAAGTCCGTACCTTTTGCTTTTCCAATGGTATGGAGTGCACATTAGAAGGACTTACAGTACTGATATTTTTTGGTAACTAAAATAGCCAGTTTACCGACATAAATAAACATAATTATGTATTATGAAATTTCCTGAATATCAACTCCTTAACACCCGAACAATTTTTTTCGTTAAAATTTAAATATTGTATTTCCCCCCAGTTTAAGAAGAAGAATATTTTTATATTAAATTATCCTGTAATTTGTCGCGTAAAAATATGTAGACATTTATCTTCTTATTTACTGGCATGAAGAGATTTTTCCTGCCACCATGTTTAGTGTTTTAAAAAATACCACAGAGCATAAATATAGTGAGGTTCTTATCTTCATTAAAGTATCCTAGAGAAATAAAATACAGTACTTTAGAAAGGAAAAATGCTTCAGAAGTTATTTTCCGCATGTAAATGCAAGAATATTGAAAACCAAAAATGTTTCTTTTCCTAACAGTTCAGAAAACCTGATTTCTTAAGATGAACTGAATAAAATCGTTCGTGACTTGTATCTATCCAAAAAGGTCAACGGTTACTACTTGACCCTTTTTTAGCAATATATTTTACTAAAAATATATGAGAAAGTTTCCTTTATATATAAAACCAATGTACAAATTCTTACTATCTATAATTAGAAGATGTCATGGTGTATGAAATACTGTTCAAAGATTTGTGTAGATCTTCCGTCTTTAATACAAATGTGAACAACAAAGGTATTTCATAGACGCATTTAAGAACAAATTTATTCTTAAACTAGAAATATGAGTCTTGAATATTTATTGCTCATGTAAGTCATATCAAGAAGATGAATATTTAAACACTTAAAATTTATTGAGAAAGTATATTACGAAAGTCAGCAATGAAACGTAACTGTCAACTCAAATGTTATATCGTT
Source organism: Maratus speculifer (assembly GCA_964019185.1). Classification (NCBI taxonomy): domain Eukaryota; kingdom Metazoa; phylum Arthropoda; class Arachnida; order Araneae; family Salticidae; genus Maratus; species Maratus speculifer. The sequence continues at coordinate 214,042,830 of OZ025297.1, read as the reverse complement.
GTTAATTTGATTGCATTAATGTACTACATAAATAATTTTTTTCTTTCGTGAAGGGAGCAGCCAAACAAGAAATAAACTCTTCTTTATGCAGTAATTTCCAGTACGAGGGAAAAATTATAGTGGCATGAAAGATATTGCACATTAGTTTGTAAGATGAAAAATTAATTTTGTGTTTCTCTACAAAAAGCTTGGTTTAAAACCATAGATAAATAAAACTAATAAATAAAGGCGGTGAACTGCTTGAATATTTAATTAAAAGATTTAAACAAATATGCAATTATAAAAATTAGTCAAACAATCTAAACATGAACAAATCTGTCAGTTTAATTAGTGGGGATCCTGTAGTTTTAATTTTACCGTGTTGTTTGAATCAGTATGCATCGTTAAAATTTTGAAAGTTTTGCTGCATCGCAATTCCATAGCTACCGTAGAATGGCTTTAATATCTTTATTTTGACGAATGAGAATGCTCCATAATACAATGAGATAATTGTTTTCTTAAAAGCGGTGGAGTGGCGATGCAGCAAATGTTTCAAATTTTTTACAGTGTGCAATACTGATATGCATGAGCGGTTTGTACGCTGTCATTTCCCTTGGTATACGTATTTTTTTCCGATAACTTTTCGCTTAATTGCAGAAAAATTAACTTCAAAAATCTAATATTTTGCGAGCAAAGTTGCGCCTGGTTTGAGATCATGAATCTGCATTGTATTCGAGCAAGAAAAGTAAAAAATTTGCATGTATTTATAACTTATACTTCGGTATGGATTTTAAACATAATTGTCGGCTTTTTTGTTTACCAATCTTATATACGTTATTGTATATTAGATTGGAAAACAGATATATAACATACAATTCCCAATCTGATTTCAGCCAACTTGCGATAAATGACAGTGGTAATGAATAATTGAATCACAATACGAATATGAAAAATACCTTAGGAAGCATTTTGCATTTGAATCGCACCAATATCGATTATAATGCTAACTTCTTTGGGAAAAGTATACAAAATCTAACGTGGATTTTAATAACGACCTAGAATTGATTCTTTAATTTTCATCAAAATCAAAGCATCCATAATTTTCAAACTCTGTTCCTGTAATTCAATGAACATTCTTTTTGTAGCTCCGCGTATGGATATTATGTTCAATGGACTTGGGGAATGCGGCAGATGCAGGGAAATACCACAAATATCCTCAACATAGCTAATAATATTTCATTGTTGATGCATTTTTAATATGCGATCTAGACGATAGTCTCGGATATACGGGATTACCGATAACCTCCTAATAATTAACATTTGATCATTCTCGAATCTTCAGTGAAAGTCAAGCGTTTATTGTTCATTAGAGTGATATTCTAAACAGTATGGTTGTGATGTTGCCACAACATAACAAAGAAACATATAACTACACATTTCGTGAAAGATTATATATAATGGTTCAAATTAAATTCCAAATATGTCTAGATCGGTTGCCTGCACTGTTTACTGAATTGCTTATTCAGCAAGTTGCTCACGTCTTAGTTCAGCGGCTGTATTCGAATTCGTATCGAAAACTCGGAATTGCAATTTACAAAAAACAAGAGTGAAAAAAAAGCTAAAAAGCAGTGGTGTGTATTGCTGCGTAAAGTTCTAGACAAACATAATACATTTTTATGACAAATATCGATGACAATTCATAAGATATTTAATATTTATGCATATTTCTTATTTCATTATGTGTTTTTGATTTTTTTGTATTAGATCATAAGACACAAAATTGCAAAAAAAAGAAAAAAATGTGGATTATACAGTAGAATACAAGCAGCCGGGGTGTCAGCTTATAATCCAAAAATCAAAAGCAGTAAACTGCAAAATCAAAATGTAATATCAATCTACATAAAAAAAAGCTTAAATCCTGAGTCATGAACAGTTCCGGGATGGCCGCTTCACTTTTTATATGCAACACGGCCATTTTACTAACTATTGTTAGCTTGGCGGAGATAATTATATCGTCAAATAAGGTTCCATCGCTATCAGCTAAGTCAAAATATAAACCCAACACTAATTTAATATTAATTAAATATGTATCAGATGCATTAAAAAAGATCTTGTATCGCTAATAAAAAAGCCTAAATCATGTAAGAGTTAAAGGAAAAAAAAAACAGTCAAGCAAGTTTGTTTTTTACATAAACCAAACGGCCTCTGTTAGATTACTAATATGAACTCTGGTATGGAGATTTTTTACGTGATTTACAGAAAACTACAAAAACAATAAATATAAAAAATGTCTCTATTCAATTCAAACTATACGTTTACATGTTTTGTTAATTAATACTATTTATGTTATTCTATAGAAATCAATATTAAAAATCTTTTGGTTTTTTTTCAAGAAATTTATTCACTGCCCACATCTTCGGAATATAAAATAATTACATCAACTTAAGAACTATTGTGGCTAACTACTTCAAAAAAAATCCTAAAAATAAAAAAATAAATTAATCACAAATGATGAAGTTACTGAAAAAAATTGAGTTCGATTATGTAACAAACAGTTTTAATGAAAATTATTCTTTACATTAAATCTGCATAAAAGTTACATTTTAGGAAAGATCGTTCACATAAAAGGCACCTTTCGGTTAGCCGGTTGAGTGATAAATTGCATTGTAATATGAATGTAATCTGAGATAACTTCCGCCGAAACTAGGCAGAAAGATTAGTATCTGATTTCATCAAAGTAAACAAACAATGAACGAAACAAAATGCTGTCATGATCATAAAGAACTCTTGATTTCTCTGTCAGAATTTTCCAATTTGTCGAAGGGTTAAGCAAATAAATTAAATTGTAAATAAAAATAAACATATTGTGTTCCTTAGCAAGTATTTCAATGTGACTAAAATGGTCACCAGAGGAGGCTAGTTCAGTTAAATAGAAATACACGTTTTAATTCATTTAAACGGCGGTATATTACTGATTTTTTTACAGTATTTGACAACCTAGTATGACACTGAAAAGTCAGATTTTTTTTCAGTGTATTTATTTAAATAATGAGAATTTTGAAAAATTACTGTTTCTTTAAATGAATTTTTAAAAATTGTTTTAGAATTTCGTATCCAGAATACCTTTATTTGTGCAACGATGAACGTTTTTCATAAGAAATAAAATTTACTTGTAAATTGCTGTCTTGTCAAAACAAGGAGTAGCAGTCATAAAAACTTCTTGTATGCTTTGATAACAGCGAAATTCTAGTACGTAATTTACATCTAATGATGACTAGTATTTGAAATTGGTGGAGACTACGGAAATTTTTGAGCCTCTTCGTGAATATTTTTGTTTAGGAAAAAAAAAAAATCAGATTATTTTATACGAACCTGTCGTCGTGAAGTTTATTGCATATTTTTATTCTTCTTATTTTCAATGTTTTTTTTTAATTATTCCTTGTGCAGTTTTATTTCATAGTTTAAGAAAAGAAAAATTTTGTTTAAAAATTTTATTTAATTTTGATATTTTATAAATAAATTATCGGACAAATTTTTAAAAATTCAAGCAAAGCATAGTAACATTTTTTTTATTGTTTCATACTGAAAGTTTCTTTCAGGGTTGCTTTTTTATGCATCTCAGTTTTAAAGTCAAAATGAATTATGGTGGCATCTAAATTCTCAATCTCTCAAACTTTAAACTAAAGATAATCGGAAAGATTTATTGTTCAGTTGCAGATTGTTCACTTAAATAGTTATTTTTTCTAATAGTCACGGCATTTTTTATGACAACTTTTTTGTCTATTCCTCCCATACATCGAAAAATCCTGTTGATTTATCACTTAGTCTTTCAGTGCACTCACTCTACGTTTTTTAAAATTATTATTATTTCTTTTATTTCTTTCTTTATTTTTATTTTATTTTATTTTTGTCTTGTTTTAATTATAAGATAAGTAACTAAAGTTAAATATAGTTAGGTTTATACAGTATTAGGAGTTATAATTAATATTCATTATTTGGATTTATAATTATATGACCCTAAAATTGAATTTCACTATGTTTGCCTTGGTGGATATTACAGTTATATCTGTTTTGAATTACGAGTCATCGATCGGAAGGTTAGGAGAGGTGATTTTACAAATTTACGTTTGGATTGAACGTGTAAAGACATCATAAATATAAATTGCATGATATATATCTTTCAGAAAATAATTGAAAATTTGAGTCCCAATAATTAATGCTTCTTTACATTTATGCAAATACTGTTCAACTAATTATATGAACAAACAATTATAGATGCAAATTCTATTAAAATTTGTTTAGAATAAACTAAGTTAGAAAAACTATTTCTTTTTTCATATATAAACATAAGTATCTCTTATAATAATCTAAAAGTAGACAATTGTTCAATGGAATATTTCTGAAGCATTGTAAGTTGTTAATTCATCTGATTTTAATAAAGAAATTTACTTACTATATTGTACCCACATCCACACAATCGTTCTAATAATTATGTAAATTTTAAAAGTAGCAGAACAAATAAACAGCTTTAAATTGTATTGAACTTTAATTGATTTCAATATTTTATCATTGAATATATATATAATTATATTTTTTACAAAATGATTATTTTCCAGATGTAATTATAAAAGAATTTTTCCAGTGTTTAGTTTATTTTTTAAGTAATGTTTGTGAAAGTTGTGAATAGTTTCGAAAATACTAGGTCAAATTTTTCATTTGTCACCTCCATTGATGTCGCATTTATGCTATTGTTGTACTATGGGGGATGATAATGATCTATAGCAGCGGTTCCCAAGCTTTCTATGTACGCGACCCACCTTTTCGTGAAAAAAATTTTCACGACCCACCTTTCAATTAAAAAGAAAATTTCGCGATACATCCAAGATAAAATTGTACATCAGTATAGCAGTTTTCGTACGATCTCTATACGCTCAGCTATCCTATCCTATAAAAAATGCAAATTTTCGTACAGAAAATACATTTTCAACAAAAACGGGAATTGGTAATATCAATGTGTGTAAGTGAATAGTAATTAAAACAATATACAAAGGACAAAGACAGTTAAAAATATGTTTAATTATTATAAAACATACCTTATAGTCAATGAGATTTCTGGTACTGGTATTTACTAATGTGATAACACACATTAAAAAAGAATTTGCCTAAGTACTTCTCTATCAAAAACAGTAAAGTAGAAAAACCACGTTCTCATAATATTTCCGGATATTTTGTTAGTACATAAATCTAAAAAGAAATTAAGGATTTTCAGAAGAAATATTATTTTTTTGTTGAAATTGTCATATCTTTTTAAATATATAAAATAAAAGATATATTTTGATGACAAAACTAAATTGTTCCGTGACCCATCAAAACAATTGCCGCGGCCCACCAGTGGGTCTCGACCCATAGATTGGGAATTGCTGATATATAGATTTTGCATTACTAGATATTAACAATATGTTAATGCAGATCAAAATACATGTACTAATTACAGAATTTGCACATTTATTTTAGGGTAATTTTGCATTATTATTTACATTTGGTATTCAATAATCTTATGCGATGTTATATATCCCATATGCTTATAAAAATAACGTAATTTTAAATAAAGAATTTTAATCCGCAAAGTCAAATTATGATTTTTCGCTATAGCTTTATAATATTAAAAAATCTCTCAGAAACACAATTTAAACACATCAATCTTAATATATATATATGTATCATCTATTAGCTAAAAGGCAGTTATACAAAATCTGTGTACGTATTTCTCTAAGAAAGTTTGTGATAAATCTTCGTAAACTTGAAATATTGTATTTCCGTTTGTTAAAAAAAATCATAAATGTCATTCTTAATTTGTTTAAAAGTATCATACAGCTACTCAAGAAGTATAATTGAAACTTAAATTAGTTAAGTTCTTCGTTATGACGTTGTAAATATATCAGAAGCATATTGTATGGACGCATCTAATACTCAATAATCATTTTTCCTCGCTTTAGTGGAAGTTGCATTTAACTGTTGTACAAGAATTTGCAAAATAAAACAAACGTGATTTTTTTTTCCTTTATTTTTTCTAAATTTATGAAATAAATTATGAAACTTTATCGTTCGTGAGATAATATTTGCAATTTTTTTTCCTACACTGTTTATTATAAGAAATAGTTGAACAGTTTAATAAAATTTAGAAAGAGTTTTAAACACCAAATTAATTTGTAATAATGTCTATTATTGTACTTGAAAGTACTCCGAATCATTCAAAGATAAATTGTTCCTGGTTTTTGACGGACATTTATTAATATTTCTTCTGTAAATTTTATTTGTATAAGACAATGTGTTATTAAGTTAATATTTGTAAAGAATATGTGATAAGTTATACAGATCGAAAGTTTTTTATTACTTTAAATGCAGTTAACTTGTTTTTTAATAACATTTCCTCAAAGATAAGTAAAATATCATATCAAAATTTATAAATAATGTGCATTTTGCAATACATTGTTTATGTATTGCATCGATAAATACATTTTGATAAGAAATGCATAAAACAAGTTATTTATGAAATGAGATATAAAAATATTCCATGTACGTTAATAGTGTTTCAAATTTGAGAGCTATAATACTTCAAGATATTTAAAACATGAAAAAAAAATCTTTGCTGTTATCTTGATTTGTTTTTTGTCTTCGATTAAAAGTAATAATTTCTTTTAAAAGTATTTACAATCTAAAGTTATGTTTAAAAAATAATAATAGCATTAGCTTGAAAAAAATATATTTTCTTTTTTAAATGCCATATTAATTGTTTTTTCCAAGTACAAAAATCAGAAGAAATCTACAATTCTGCATAATTACTTTCCTTTTCCGTCATTACCTAATCGGAAAAGAAGATGAAACAAATAATCTTTTTCTTCATTTTCATTATCCTTAAAATAGAACACGAGACTGGTTTCCTGAAAATAAAATTTGCATACGAATTCGATATTGCCCGCAGTAACAGGAACACACTTCACGAATCTTATCTTTTTATTGATTTCTAGAATTTTTTTTATCGCATTTCATTTTATATTTATAGAAAATGATAAGTCTTTATATTTTTTAACCTAGATGGAATATTTGGATTTATTTTTGGTTAAGGTAGAGAATGAAATTTCCATTTATGTACACATTTGAATTAATAAAGATATGAATATTTTGCTTACTCTCACTTGATCATACGTCCCGCATAGAAAAAGAAATAATTTAAGACCTGTTAATTGTTTTAACAATTATTATATTATAAATAATTTCAAATTTAATTTATTTTCAAATTTAATGCACGGATTTTCATCAAACTTCTCATTTAGTTATAAGTTGACATAAGTTGTTGCTGACTAGATTTGGTTTTAAACCACATAACCAGTGGCTCTCCTATGCTTGATTTTTCAGGAAGTGTTAACATGGATGATATAAAAGAAAATTTGCGGATTGCCATATCTGCCTAGTTAACCAAGGAAATGGATTTTTTTAGAAAAAAGAAATGTAATTTAAATTTGAATATTAATTATATGAGATGACTAGGTAATTACCTCATAATAATCTCCATGTAATGTGGTTTTATTTGGAATTAGGGTTAGGATAGGGATTTAATTGGTTAGTAGTTATTGTTTTACGTAGCAAAGTATCAGACGAAATTACTCTCACTCCTCATGCATAATATTAAGAAATTAGTATGTCTCTCAGTTTAAACATTCTCTGATCACGATAAATTTTGTATTTTCACCGAAATACAGCATCATTTGATTGTATTATTATGAAAATTTTAAAAATAAATTCTTTAGAGTTTTGAAATGGAAAAGATATTTATTTTTGCATACCGGAGAAACATATTAACGTACCGGATTTCTGTTTCAGGGTTTTTATAATATCAAAAGTATAGAGTCATAAGGCAATTATTATTAATTAACGATACTTGCAATAATCTAAATTGCGCTATAAAACAGTACATTGCTTGTAAAAAACATTTTAACCTAATGAAATTAAATCTACTTCACTGAAATCAGTTATACGGGCAAAGTTTTGCATAAGGTTCTATTAACGATCATAATTCTTAAAAGAAAAAAAAAATATTTTCTACCTTTGTATATGGACGCATTTTCTGGATCAACTTTTATTCTTATTTCAGTTAATATATATATATATATATACACTATATTGCCATTGATTATGGGACACTCGCGATTTTAGACATTTTACTAAATATGTAGAAAAATACATTAGGAATCATCTCGAAACTCTTAGTTTATAAATATAATAGTATACGTCATACACCTCCGTGAAGATTTTTACCGAAACTCCATAGGGGACCGTCAACAAATTAAAAAAGAATGAATATCTTTTCAATAACCCTGTCAAAACTAATGTAGCAAAAGCGCTCAAACTCTAGATTATGATTGAATGCCTTATTGTAATACACTGTGTTCATATTTATGCAAATAGCATGCATACTCGCAGAGTAATTAAGGTTTTTATAAAAATGGCCCCAAATTTTTCTAAGTTTTTCCCTTATAATTTTCAGAGTTCTTAATATAAAATAATATTTTTTTCAGAAAATATGACAAACAACATTGCACACAGTACCCTGTAATCAGAATTAAAAAATAATAAAAATTGTATGAAAAATGAGTAGGTTTACTAAATAATTTTTTACTGCGCATGCGTCAAAGATATCAAAATTTCATTTGCATATTATGTTAGCTAAATGTATAGAGCAACTTTTGTAAAAGTCTCAAAATTATAGCTTGAAAATTCTGAAAGTAATCGTCTATAGAAAAATGACAAAATCCGTTGTTTCCAAAATGAAGCAAAAAAATGAGGGATTTTATCCAAAAGTAGGCGTAACATCCCGTATTGTGTATTCTATATTGACACTAATCAATGAATATATGGATACAACCCCTCTTGTTTTTGCTTCATTTTGAGAATAACGGATTTTCAACTTATTCAATTGACGATTATTTTCAGAATTTTCAAGTTATGATTTTGTGACTTTCACAAAAGTTGCTCTATACATTTAGCTAACATAATATGCAAATGAAATTTTGATATCGTTGACGCATGCGCAGTAAAAAATTATTTAGTAAACCAACTCATTTTGTATGCGATTTTCATTATTTTTTAATTATGATTACAGGGTACTGTGTGCAATGTTGTTTGTCATATTTTCGGAAAAAAATATTATTTTATATTAAGAACTCTGAAAATTATAAGGGAAAAACTTAGAAAAATTTGGGGCCATTTTTATAAAAACCTTAATTACTCTGCGAGTATGCATACTATTTGCATAAAAATGAACACAGTGTATTACAATAAGGCATTCGATCATAATCTAGAGTTTGAGCGCTTTTGCTACATTAGTTTTGACAGGGTTATTCGAAAGATATTCATTCTTTTTTAATTTGTTGACGGTCCCCTAAGGAGTTTCGGTAAAAAATCTTCACGGAGATGTATGACGTATACTATTATATTTATACACTAAGATTTTAGATATGATTCCTAATGTATTTTTCTAGATATTTAGTAAAATGTCTAAAATCGCAAGTGTCCCATAATCAATGGCAATATAGTGTATATATATATATATATATATATGTATATATATATGTGTGTGTGTGTGTGTGTGTGTGTGTGTGTGTGTGTTTTAGAAAGTCCGTTTTGCAACTTTCGTATTTTCAGTACAAAGTTATTTTCTTTAAATGAGAATGAACATTTAAACGAGCATCTTCTTCGCTGTGCCAAACGCAAAGACGTAAAGCAATTAATATACCGTACATTTTTTATTGGTCGTGGTACTGACCTTTAAAGAGCTGTTTTCGTATAAACATGTATTTAAAACTTTGTCTAAATTAAATAATAATAAATAAATAAAAAAGAATTTTGATCATTGATTAGCGATTTCGCACTGTCTGATATTTAATTTTCGATTACATATTTATATTTTGTTTATAAATTTAAAATATTAGAATGCTAGTACTATTATAGTTAAATATTCTGTGTGATTGGCTTCTAAATACGGTAAGTTAATTTAGTATGCGTACTGATTAAATCTATATTTCATTCAATGATTTTAAAAATGAAAGAACTCTTATTTTTCAGAATATATATTACAATATCTCTCTTCAAAAATTGAATGATTTATTTGGATTACAACTGTTAATCTCTAAAGTTATATCTGGAATGAAATATTAATAATGTGCCACTTGATAAAAATGAATTCAGCAAATCTCAATTCAGCGGAAAGGTTATTTTCACACATGACAGAAAATAACCTTTATCTGCAACATAGATTTGAGATCAAAATTTCTTCTTGGCACTTAGACAGACAACTTCACTGAAACGTAATTTCCCTGAGGACCAGAAACTCTTTTCACGCTTTGAAGATTGAAATTATCTCCCCTGCAGACAAAAGGTCTGATTTTTGATCAAGGGGTATTTTTATATAAATTTACACACAAAAGAGCTTGTCAGAAATCTATCTATATTAAGAAGTTGTGTGTCGAAAAGCTCGATGATTTATTATAGTGATAAAAGTAAGTTTCATTTGAATTTTTAAAATTTTTGGTTTTTAGAATTTTTTAAAGTATTAATACGTTACAGTTCATTTATGTACTACCAGGTATTACATGACAAAATTAGTTAAAAATAAGTTAAGTGATTGTTATATGAATTTGTAATAAACATACGAAAAAAATTAATCTTTTAAGTTAAATGAAACTTACAAGGGCACCACCAAACATGGTGCACACAGATTTTGATGATTTTAAAGTATGTTGTAGGGGTCATACCACTAATTATTCAGCTTAAAGGATTCTTTCAAATGGGCCTTAGTTTTTGAGAAATTGGAGGTCAAAGTTCAGCCTATATTTCAAATACTTATTAGTACAAGCGCCGCATGTGAATTTGTGGCATCGTGGTAACGTGCGAGCCTGCAAGTCGAAAGGTTGCGGGTTCGAATCAGTCCTCGGCCTTTTTCTTATTTTTATGTTTTTTTACACTTCGCAAATTATAGGCAGAATTGAAAATTCTACAGCTTTGAATCTTTTGATATTTTCTGAAGAGGACAGTTTACTTTGTCAACATTTTTTTTATTATTATTATTTCAAAATATGGTGAACTGACTGCACTTCAGGGTTCAACTAAAAGTACATTTTGCAACAAATAAATAAATAAAAATTTGTATTCAATTAAAATTTTGAAAAAGTATAAGAAAATTTCAATATTTTAAAATCTCCACTACTTTAAATATTTATATTTTTAGATTAATCAGTCACTTATTTTCTTTTCAAATGTGTATTACACAGTATTGTGCTTGGATTTTTAGATAATTTAATACTGCATTTAATATAATTTATATTACTAAAATACTTAATTCGTGATAAATATGTTTAAAAATGTATTAAAAGTAAAAAATAAATAAATAAATAAAATAAAGGTTTAATCATTATTTGTGTGCAAAAATAAGACCAATAAAAAAAATCTTCATTTATTCTGATAATTACGGAGGAAAGCAGACGATTAAAAAAAGTATTTTTATATGTATTATAAATTTTATCTCATTAAACAGACGATTTTCGTACTTCAGTTGAATTACGGAAAGAATGTTTTGATTTGTTATAAAAATAGATGTACTCTGCCATTTCTTATTTGTGCAAACGGTAACTTATGTTCATGTTGAACTTTGGAGATAAATGTATTTTCAGAAAATTGGAAAATTGAAAACTTGGATAACTGGTAACAACTTGCATTTTAACATTACTGCATTAATATTTTATTCTTTTTTCGAAGATACGCATTACTTGAATAATCTAATCCTAAAGACGTTTAAAAAATTGCACTCAAAAATTATTTTGTATTATTTATACATATACAAAAAAAGGCAAGTTTTCATTTAGAATGCTATAAAAAAAAAGCGATAGGGAAAAAAATCATTATTTCAGGATTGTTCTTAAAATAAAAAACGCGAATAATAATTAATTAAAAAAAAGTTCTTGGCGTAAACTAGTTTTGTAGTTTTGTCAATAGAAATATTCGTTTAAAAATTGCAGAAAAAAATAAATTTTTATGAAAAAATTTAAAAATTTAAATGTAATTTATTAAGAAAATATCAAAAGCTGTAGCAATTTTGTAATAAAAATACTTAAAATTTGTAACGTGTAAAAATACAAAAATAAATAAATAAAAGCCGATGACTGATTCGAACCCGCAACCTTTCGACATGCAGGATCATACGTTACCATGACGCCACGGATTCACATGCAGCGCTCGTACTAATAAGTATTTGAAATATACGCTGAACTTTGACCCCCAATTTCTCAAAAACCAAGGCCCATTTGAAAGAATTTTTCAGTTGAATAATTAGTGGTATGACTCCTACAACGTACTTAGAAATCATCAAAATCTGTGTGCACCATGTTTGGTGGTGCCCTTGTTAGTATGAAAGTTTACTCTCCCATCACCGGATTTCGAACTATGAACTTTGTGTTTACTAGCGAGATGCTTTACTTCAAAGCTATAATGTTTACATACAAAATGGTAAAATTAAGGCTTTCTTTTACGATTTAAATCGCAAAATTGAAATGATGATATTGAAAAAAAATTACATAAAACAGTAGATATTTTCAAGGCATTGTGATTTTCCGTGTGACACGAGGTATCCAGCTGTAACTAAACAAAATTTAAGGTCTCTGGCTTATAGAGCTGTTCTGTGCGGACTTTGTTGCGAATAGGGTTTCGCTAGATGAACGGAATTCTAAAAATAACCGTCAATTTGTTCTGTTGAATTGATTCAGACCAGATACTAAACTAATAAATAAATTTAAGTAACTATATAGAATTCTGTTTTTATCTATATACATTTTTGAGGGTTTTTTAGATAAATTTAGAACATGGATAAATTGAAATGTCTAAAACATTATTTTTTAAAATGCTTCTTTACAGTATTTTAAGCTTCTAAATTAGTCAAATAATATTAATTTGTCATAAGGCAATTTTCGAGGACAAATATCCATTTTTACCTAAATTTTCGCTTTTAAATCTTTTGTATTCCCTTATTCTTGTGTCAAATTCGAAAAGTAAAAATTGACATTATTATTCGCTATCGACAGTGCCCGCAAATAACATCTTGACACTCATTAAAAAATGAGAAAAATGTAAAAACCACCCATTTTCCCATTTTATAAAATGTTATTCACAAAATGAATGCTTTGTTATAATTTACGTGGATTTTATGCCACTTTTCAATCTATTAGGCCTGGAAATTATCAGATTTGCAAAATAGGCTTTGTCTATGCAAACTAACAATTTTTTTTATATCTCTTAGAATTCCTCTATAGGTGTATCTTTTTTTTTTCTTTTGTGTTTCCAAGGGTTTTCTATAGGATTAAAGTCTGAGAGTAATCTGGCTATTCAACTACAGCTATATAATTATCACATTGCCACATTTACCCCCTTAGAAGCAGGTGCTCCACAATGTCTGACATCTATGGCACCAAAAAATGACATCTATGAAAGGATAAACCTGCTGTAATGGTCATTTAGAATATCTAAAAATAACTGCTAACAATCACAGTCATGTTTTTGAAAAATAAATATAGTCCATCGCTACCATTTTCATCACTAAAACTATCCCATTCCGCAACTCTAAATGGGTGCTTTACACTCTTCACAGTAAACATACTGTCATACCGCGAGGATCCTTTAAATCATCTCACTTTCATCTGACTTCTTCCGATAAGCCCAAAAATACTTTTAACAGAAGTTGTTAGTTTGTTATATCTTCTACTGCAATGTAAAAAATAATCTTTAATTTTAGAGTTGTAAACTTACCGAAATCTGTATGTGTACGAACATTTTATCTATACATTGTACAAGAAATGATGTAAATGTGCAAAACTAATTTTTGTACAGCTACAAAAACTCTTAACTTTATACGCAAATCTACTAAAATTATAGCTATCCTACTAACATTTTATCTGTAACCTGGGTTGGAATTACATAATATATTCTAGGTATCCCAAGCTTTTTAAAAAATTCTTTATAACCATACATTTTTTTTAAATTTTCAATGCAAATTTGTATCTGTTACATGAATTTTTGCTGTTGCCATTACATAAAAGTTCTAGGAATCCCAGTTTCATAGAAAACGTTTAATAACTATACATATTTTTTACGGTATGTCAACATTGAATTATTGCATATACAAAAATATTTTTGTTGTTTTTCATGATACCAATAAACCGACATTCAGTATGGTAGATCCAAGTCTTCCTGATGTCTGTGATAGACGGGCCTTATTGATACATTAATTAGTAAAACGAATTGTTTCTTTTTTCATCTGTGTAACTGCTATAGTAGATTTTAACAGTCTTCACATTTTAATAGACTATCAAACCTGACTAAAACCTTTCTTGGTCTACCTAAACCAATTTTTCGTTTTAGGGTGCTGCCATGCTTTATATTCGCATTTGTCTTGATGTTTGTAAATCTAAGGCTATACAACTATCAGAAACATTTTGTTCTAAAAAAAGTCAAAGTATGAGTCTATTTAACAAATTTAAGATTTTTTGCACTCGTCATATGCATCAGAAGAATTTTTTCTGCAGTGACAAGAATTTAAAAAAAGTCCTTCCGGCAATGCCGGGAGGAAGAGGTAGCTTTCATATACTTATACATTTATTTATTTATTTTAAAGTAAGTTACATTGTTCAAAAATACTAAGCTCAAATTAGTGGAAATAATCTTATAAAATTAGTGATTTTATAAGATTGAATACTAGTTTTTGTCAAGACTGAATATTAATAGGAATTTTTAGAAATTAGTCATCTTTTATTCAACCTGGTTTTATTTTAAGCGATTTAGAGAGTCACCAAATTCCACGATATCATGAAGTGTATGACATTTTAAAGCAACATGGTGGATTGTTCAGATCAGACCGTTTCAAAATGTCAGCCATAAGCAAAATTAAAAGTGCTATAACTCAATCATTTTTTAAGATATAGACAAAATAAAAAGTGTTCTGGAATCGTTGTTTTAAGTTTTAACACGTAAAAGAAAAATATTTTTCAACTTTTAATTTTTTCGCATTTAATTATAAATTTTAAATTTTTTTAAAAATTTAAATGGCCACCATTTTGAAACAAAATGGTGGATGATGCTGGCCAACAAACTCGGTCGAGACATTTGTATGTACTATGTACATACCAAGTTTCATTGAAATCGGTTCATAAATACGCGTGTTATCACGTGACAAATATAAGATCGTTTCAAAATGTCAGCCATAAGAAAAATTCAAAGTTCTACAACTCAATCATTTTGTAAGATATAGACAAAATAAAAAGTGTTCTGGAATTGTTGTTTTAAGTTCTAACACGTAAAAGAAAAATATTTTTCAAATTTTGGATTTTTCGCATTTAATTTTAAATTTTAAATTTTTTTTTTAATTTAAAATGGCCACCATTTTGATACAAAATGGCGGATGATGCTGGCCAACGAACTCGGTCGAGACATTTGTATGTACTATGTACATACCAAGTATTATTGAGCTCGGTTCATAAATACGCGTGTTATTACGTGACAAAAATCAGATCATTTCAAAATGTCAGCCATAAGCAAAATTAAAAGTGCTATAACTCAATCATTTTTTAAGATATAGACAAAATAAAAAGTGTTCTGGAATCTTTGTTTTAAGTTCTAACACGTAAAAGAAAAATATTTTTCAACTTTTAATTTTTTCGCATTTAATTTTAAATTTTAAATTTTAAAAAAATTTAAAATGGCCGCCATTTTGTTTCAAAATGGCGGATGATGCTGACCAACGAACTCGGTCGAGACATTTGTATGTACTATGTACATACCAAGTTTCATTGAACTCGGTTCATAAATACGCGTGTTATTACGTGACAAAAATCAGATCATTTCAAAATGTCAGCCATAAGAAAAATTCAAAGTGCTATAACTCAATCATTTTTTAAGATATAGACAAAATAAAAAGTGTTCTGGAATCTTTGTTTTAAGTTCTAACACGTAAAAGAAAAATATTTTTCAACTTTTATTTTTTTCGCATTTAATTTTAAATTTTAAATTTTTAAAAAAAAAATAAAATGGCCGCCATTTTGAAACAAAATGGCGGATGATGCTGACCAACGAACTCGGTCGAGACATTTGTATGTACTATGTACATACCAAGTTTCATTCAAATCGGTTCATAAATACGTTAGTTATCGCATGACAAAAATCAGATATATATATATATATATATATATATGTCAACATTTGAACGGAGGGTGGTTTTGGGGTCTGGGGGACATGATCGGTGAAAATATACCAAAATTTTCCGGAAGTGCTTTCCTCCGGACGGCTGCAATAGGTAGCTTTTTACTTTTTGTAATGAAAGCTACCTAAAAGAAAACAAAAGATCTATTTTTAAAAACTACCAGAGCTATAACAAGGAGAACTTTGAGTTATGTGAAGCTTTAAGAGTTATCACTTGTGTTGAACAACGTGTGATAAAAACTCTTGCTAGCCTCATCTATTTAAAGCAGAAAATAATAAAATAAAATAATGAACACAGAAATTGTAGCGTGAGTGTAAAGTTTTCTTTTTTTTGTGCTGTTAAAAAAACAATAAATAAATAAAATAAATAAATAAATAAAGTAATTAAATAAAAAGACGAAGAAGTATAAAAACTTAAATCTTAATCTAAATAATAATAAAAAAAACCCTGATATTTGAATTTACTAAAACGATGTATTTGTTAAGGTTTAAAATTATACCTGGCAACATTTTTTTAGCTCCAAGGCTATTATAGCCTGGGAGCTTACGTGCCCGTCCGTTCTGTATGTGCATATGTGCGTAACGCGATAACTCATGATTAAAATATCCAATTCATTGGAAATTTTCGATGTATGTATATTCTTGTAAGGCGCTTCCTGGATTAATTTTTGGAGTTCATTCGATATGCATAACAGGAGGAACGGGGGCTAATGACTCTTCCTTTACGGATTTTTCATCCAGAATTATCAGTTTTCATTCAAAATTTAGATGTACGATGATTCTCATGAGGTACTTCCGTGATTAGTATTAGGTGTTCATTGGATAAATATAAAGAGGAAGAACGGGGGCTCGTGCCCCTTCCCTTAATTTATATAAATGGGTTTTTCATGCAGAATGATCAGTTTTTGTTCAAAATTTAGATATAGGACCATTCTGATGAGCCGCCTCCGTGATTAATATTATTAATGCAGACTTTTTATATGATAAATCATATCCCTTATTAATGTAAGGGGTTCAATGATAAGTATAAAGGGGGAAATGGAGGTAGCTGATCCCCCTCCTTAATTTGTTTTTCGAACGGAATTAACCCTTGAAAATATAAGGCTGTAATATTAATTAGTTTGGGTAGCCAGTGAGCTCAATGCCATCATTTAAACTGGGCAATATTGTTTTTATTAATAATGTCATCTGAAACTGCATAGAAAATATTTTTGAAAATTTTAATATTTGTAGATGTAAATTATAAAAATAAAATCTATAAAAAGGTAAGAGTATATTCCCTTGTCTTGTTTTTATAAGCACAAGTACATTCATGATCGAAAATTATGTAAATTGATAAATAATAATAAGGATCTTTCTGATTTTTTAAATTATTATTCTGTTGCATTTAATCGTATACGATTAAATGCAACAGAATAATAATTAGTAGATCTATCAAAAATTTAGTAGTATCAACAGTATAATGACTGTAATTATCTTTATCCGGAAGATTCATCCTTCGAGCAGTTTGCTGTTAGTCAATGTGATTTAACTAATTGAATTTTGACAATTCAATTTGTCATTCGATATTCTTCGAGATAATAAAGTTATAATATAAGTGGTAATTCTCTTTATTAGGAAAGTAATTCAATTTGCTAACATTATCTGCAAACATAATACAGTTATCAGAATTTCACGTAATTCAAATATAATGTTTGATGAAATATTATTATATTTACTGAAACTGTTTGGCTATGAATTTTGACAGTATTCCTTAAGTGTGTATTCTCATGTTTTGTGAGCTATGATTAATTAATTGGTTTCATGATGGATTAATGAAATAATAAATAGTTAAGAGTAAATTCCTTTTGTAGCTTTTTGATGGATTTTTCATGATAGCTGGAAAGTAGCTTATAATAAAAAAAATTTAATAATATTTTGATTAAAAAATGATGCGAATTGGCTTCTAATTGATTTTTAGAAAAATAAAAATAATTATTATTATGTAAAATTCGTCTATTGAATTCTCCAAATAATCATAATCTATTAGAAAAACTATCCGGTTACTTCTAACAACAAATTAAGTGAAAATATGTATAATTATAATGCCATTTTCGAAAATAACCATAACAAATTCCTGTATTTGCATTTTTTAATCCCCCCCCCTCAAAAAAAGATGATTTAGTTGGATTATACATATATATATATATACATAAAACAAATTAATTAAGATTATATATCTTATACTATAATGCGAGCAAAAATTGTGTGTGTGTCTGTGTGGGTAAATTTTATATCAAAAACGACTCTAACGATTTTCGCAAGAATTTGGATTTTACCATTTTTGGGCACGAGAAGACCATTGGGCTAGGTCACATGTTCTAGAAAATTCGATTATTGGGTCATTTTGGGTCATAATGGGTCAGGATCAAGCTATTTATATCTAGAGAACGGCTGGATTGATTTTAAGGAAATTTTGTATCCAATCGTTTTTTGGCACGAGAAAACTATTGTGCTGGGTCACATGTTCGAAAAATTTCGATTAGTGGGTCATTTGTGGGTCATTATGGGTCAAGCCATTTTTATTTAAAAAACGGCTCTAACGATTTTGACCAAATTTTATATTTTATCGTTTTGGATTACAAAAAGACCTTTGGGTTAGGTAACATGTTCGAGAAAATTCTGTTCGTGGGTCATTTTTGGGGTCATTCTGGGTCATGCTCTTTTTATCTAGAGATTTTCTCACGCAATTCTGACTAAAAATTCCATTCTATGGTTTTCGGGCACAAGAAAAACATTGAGCTAGGTTACATGTTCGAGAAAAAATTTTAATGGGTCGTATTGGGTCATTAAGGGTCTGGGTCAAGCTATTTATATTTAAAGAACGGGAAAATCAATTTCATCGAAATTTTGCCTGTAACAGTTTTTTGACATGAGAAAGCTAATGGGCTAAGTCGCACGATCGAGAGATTTCGATTATAAGAGTCATTTGTGGGTCATGATGGGTCATAATGGATCATGTCAAGCTATATCTAAAGAACATGTAGATCGATTTTAACGAAATTTTGTATGCAACATTTTTTTGGCACGAGAAAACCATTGAGTTAGGTCACATGATCGAGAAATTTCGATTAATGGGTAATTTTGGGTCATAAAGGGTCTGGGTCAAGCTATTTATATTTAAAGAACGGCAGGATCGAGTTTAACGAAATTTTGTGTGTAACAATATTTATACACGAGAAAACTAATGGGCTTCGAGAGATTTCGATTATAAGGGTCATTTGTGGGTCATGATGGGTCATGGTCAAGCTATATCTAAAGAACGGGTGAATCGATTTTAACGAAATTTTCTATACAGCATATTTTTGGCGCGAAAAAATTTTTTGAGAGACTTTTTGGTCACTTTTGGATTATTCTATTTTTATCGAGACAATGTTTCGCGCAATTTTGATTAAATTTTATGTTTTATCGTTTTCGGACACAAGAAAATGATTGGGTTAGATCAGGTGTTTGAGAAAATTCGATTAATGAGTCATTTTGGGTCATAATGAGTCAAGGTCAAACTATTTATACCTAAAAATTGGCTCAATTGATTTTATCTAAATTTTGTATCTAACGTTTTTCGGCACGCAAAAATTAATGAGCTAGGTGACATTTTCGGGAGATTTCGATATAAAGGTCATTTATGGGTCATGCTTATTTTATCTAGAAAATTGTTCTCACCATTTTGAGTATACTTTCAATTATATCGTTTTCGGTTAAGAGAAAACCAGTGAACTAAGACACATGCCCGTAACAATTCAATTAGTGGGTCGTTTTAGGTCTTAATGGGTTCGGGTCATTCTAATTATATATAACAACGACTCAATCAATATTACCTAAATTTTGCAACGAAACGTTTCTTGTCACGAGAAGACTATTGGGCTGAGTTGCATATTAAACAAAATTATATTAGTGGGTCATATCGCTTCATTGCTGAATGCTGTTAAGTTAATTTTACTTAATAAATGGCTTAAACGATTTTGATTCATTTTATACTCTGCTGTTTTTGATTACCTGAAGACCAATGAGATGTCCAATCACATGTTTGATCACATTTGATTAGTGGATCATTTGAGTAATAAGGGTCAAGATCACGAGAATATGGCAAATGCCAATAAGTTGGCGATATTTGATAAAATACTGGAGAAATTTGGCCAAAAAATTGACTATTAAGATTACGAAATCAAAACACGTATTTGGCACCAAATGAAAGAATGTGTCCAAATTTGGCTATATCTGGCAAAAAAAAAAAAAAAAAAAAAAAAAAAAAAAAAAAAAAAATGTGTTTTAGAATGTGGAGAAATTTTTTATACATTCTTAATAGTATTCGAGATGCATAGTTAAACTAATCAGAGTCGAGTTAAAAAAGTGATTTGGATTGATGTCATTTCGTTGTAAACTTTAAAATAAAGTAAAATTTATGATCATGTGCATATAAACATATAGTTTTCTTATTGATTGTTTTTGTAAATAATACTATTATTAATAATATGTTTTACAGTAATAATACAGAGCGAATGATACAGGGAAAATACTATATCGAGTTGAACACAAAGTTAGTTTTAACCGAGCTGAGCTCGGTCTCCCCTGCTAGTATGTATATATATTTAGTAAACATTTCTCCATTTTTTTAAATAATCAGAAACTGTTTAGAGATTCAATTTTTTTCTTTTCATTTTGTCAAAAATATCACCATTGTATATAACTTTGTATTATTAATTTATGTTTACATCAACAATAAATAACTGCTATAGGTTTTTTGTGCAAGCTTAGATTAGTTTAATGAAGAAACCAATTTCTAGTTTGTAAATAATGAAATATTGTGACACAAAAATAAATAATTATATAATTTTTCAATGAAAATTTCAATAGAATAGGAATCTTTTTTATTATTCTTTTTAAATTCGTACAAGTGCGTACAGAACCATTTATTATAGCCCTATTAGTTGAAGTGCATATCATATTAAATATGTAAGTTCATAATCAAAAATTGTATGAAAAAAATCTGCATCACATTTAAAGGTAGTTAGATTGGTCTTTTATATTAACCGCGCTTTATTTTAACTGAAAATATAAAAAATCAATGCTATGAGAATGAAAAAATATGAAAAATTAAAGATAGTAAATTTTTTAAATAGTTTATTTAGTTTTAATAGTCATATCCTTCTATGTAATATAAATAATCTTTTTTTTTTTTTTTTTTTTTTTTTTTTTTTTAACAAAACAGACAATTTTGTTACATGAAATTCTATATTACATACATACATATATACATACATACATACGTATATATATATATATATACTAGCAGTCTATGCCCGCTGCGCTGGTCAATATTTCAAAATCAACCGTGGATGAAACGAACTGGTGAATTTAAATTGTATTTTAAATAATTTGGACCTCCAGCAGCACCTTGCTCATTGCTGAAAACGATTTAGACACCATTGTGATATTAAATTATCTTAAACGTTGCGCAAAAACCAGCCATTTAGAAGTAACTATTTTAGTTTATTACTAACAATGCACATTTGGAAGCGAAATGAGACCATTATGTCAACAAGATTTAAATTTTTCCCTTATCTGAAGAAATATTAATTATTACAGTCGTTACTATGGTACAACTTCTGAAAAATTTCTTCACAACTTTTCATTATGCGAAGCCAGGAACCCAAAGCTACTCCCACCTAAAAAGTTTATATATATATATTAAATTTTGTCCGCGCGATAAAAGGCACAATTATGCAAGAATCATCTTCAAACTCGTCAAGTACATTGAGATGGTTAATATCTCAGTAGGAATTGCAAATGAGCAAAATCGGCCCAAGGGGGTGGTAATTAGGAAGGGTTCAAAAATTTGAATACCATCTTAACATGGCTTTCACAAAACCAACTCTTTCAGAACAATAGCACAAAAAATAGGCATTTTTCGTTACAGCAAGTTGCCAACGATTAAAAAAAACACACATTAAAATTCTCACTGCAACAATTACTTTATTCTTGCAAAATTTCCTCCTGAAAAATGAAAACAAAATTATTTGCTCTTTCATATTTAAGCATTTTCTCTTTAGTTATTTAAGATAAAATTATGTAAATTTGTATAATTTGGGGAACGATTTGGCGAAACTGGTTGACGTGATAATCAAGTAGTAGCCAATTTACTCTTTTCATATTTCCCAAAAGATTCCTACACAGACATCATATACGCAATAGGTTTAGCACGATTATCTTGCAACTACAATGTGACAAAATCCTCGTTTTAGAATACCAGAGAAATTTATGTATATTTTATTATTTTCTATCATTTTAAACAGCAATTAACAATAAATAAAAAGTAACTGTAGAACAAAACAACAAATATCATTTCAAAAAAGAAAAAAAAATGAAAGTAAATAAACAACTTATCATCAGATAAACAACTATAGCTGGGTTACCATATGAGGCAAATAAAGTCATTTTGGCGCCAGTCAGATACCACGATGAGTATATGACTAAATCCGTGACAAAATTTCCATTTGGAAAAAACTTTAATCGGTATTTATACTGCATTTTCCCTACTTATGTATAAGAGAAAACTTTGACACAGATGTCATGTATGCACCACATTGGCGCAATTTTTTCTGGCGCCAATTTGGAGAACTTAATTTTTAATTACCAATTTCATAAATATTTTTTAATTATTTTGTATTATTTGAAAAAAAAATAGGTTCATTAATAGCTATAGAACAAAATGATTTATATTATTTTAAAAAACATAATGAAAGTTAATAAATAGTTTATTAATAAATAAACAACCATAGTCGGTTTACCATGTGTGACATAAAATCGCCATTACGTTGCAATCATGCGAATGTGGTGCGTATATGACATCTGCGCCAAAACTTTAAAAAGTTACAATTAAATTATTTTACAGTTTGGATGAGGAAGACATTTATGCTAAAATTTAAACATTATACGCATTTTTTTAGCTTCCGATGCTATTTCTTTCAGACAAGCTAAAAATGTCGTGTCGTCAGCCCTGAAATTTCTACTCAGCCAATTTTGGTAATTATTTTTTTTAATGAAAGCTATTTATTTGTAGTTGTGCCCATTATAGCTATTTTTTAATTTATTTCCATTTTTATATTTTATTTTTAATTTTAAATGCTTTTACGATATTTCTTAAATATGGTGGCAACTCAGTTTAGCTTTTCTCTCGATAATAAAAATTTATTTTCAATTATCACTTTCCACGAGTCAGAGGCTTTATTTCATCAGTGAACATGTCCTTGCATTTAAAAGAAAAAAGTCAATTGTTTTCGTAAAATTTAACTGCAATAAAATGATTGCGTATAATTATGCACTAATTGAGGTAAAAAATATATATTTACTGAGAAATAATAATAATAATGTAAATAAAATAACAGAAAATAATTTATGATAAAAATTAATGTCTAAAGAAAAATTTCAAATGAGGAAAATGATGTCATTCAGCAACTAGATAAATGGGAATTACAATATTATTACGGATGCCTTTTTCATATTACTAATAACAGTAACTTTTAAAAAACATTTTAAGAGAAAATGACGTCACTATTTAAAACATCGAATTTTTACTCATAATGATATTACATTTCAATATTTCTTTTCATTATGGACACTAAGATTGAGATTTTACTTTCAGATGACTTCAGTTAGTAAAAATAATGTCACAGTAAAAATGAAATTAGTGTTTATATATATATATATATATATATAACTACTTTTCTGTGAGTGCATACAAAATAAAATTTCTAGATTTCGCCGGCACTCAGATTACAATTTTAACTGATGATGTGCGAATATTTGCATGCAAAATTGTAACTTGCAAACTTCACATTAAGTTTGGAAATGTATTTATTATATATTGATTCATTAATGTAATTACTTTTGCTTTTTTTTTAAACCTAATCGATTGGGTCTTTTAAAAATTTCATTCGTCGAATTCGATGGGATTCCACTCGTTTTATTATTAAAATACATTTCCTTTTTTCTCAGCGTCTATAAAAAAGCGTTTAAAATAAAGAAAAAATCCGTTTTTGATGAATCTAGTCAATGAAGAAGTAACACGTCAAATTGTATCTCTTTATTATTCCGCAATTCCAATGACTCAGGGAGAAATTGCTAATCAATTGGGTATTTCACGCCGTTCTATTTGCTATTATATTGATAAACTCAAGAAAAATGAAGTTAGTTCATTGCATTCTAAATGGGGTCGCCCTTCTAAAAGACCCTATCGATTTTTTTTTTTTTCTAATCGGAGGCGAAACTGAATTCTGCAATGGCAGAATCTACATTCGACTTTTTTTTTTTTTTTTTTTTTTTTTTTTTTTTTTTTTTTTTTTTTCTATAACTGCTATTTATATATTTACAATTAAACATAAAAAAAAATATCCTGAAAATGCACTCACACATTTAAAAGAGAGTGAGAGAATTTAGTAATTGTGAACATCGCTCCGGCTTATGCCTTCTTATTATAAAATCGCATTGTTTGATGAAAAAAGTAAATTCAAACACCCAAATAAACAAATAACATACAATTAACAGATAAAACCATTTTTAAAAGTAATTCTGCTATTTTGTCCTGTAAGATACATTATGGTAGAATTAGATTTAAAAAAATATTTTTTAACAAATAGAAAAATGTTACTTACGTTTTATCTAATAAAATATTTAAAATATATTTTTGTTAGCTTGCGCGAAAGAGAATAGCAAAAGTTTGATAGAAGAAATATTGAAGAGGAAATGGTCAATTAAAAAAGACTTGTAAATTTTATTCAGCGGGAATTTTTCATTTCAAAATGTTGAATTTGTCTATAGTAATAACGCATAATTGCATAAATTTACTTTGAATTTCAAAATTTTTCCTTCAGTACTACTTGGTTATACCGTCGGCCACTTTCGCCAAATTATACAAATCGCCAAACTATTACCCAAATTATATAGATTAGCATAAATTTTCATTTAAATAACGAAAAACAAATTAGCAGAACATATATAAAAGTAGAAATAAAATGTCGAATTAAAAATCACTTGATGACATAATTAGTATTTATATTATGCTTAATGTCAAGTGAATGTGGCATTTACGATCATCCATTATTGACATTTAATCTTGGAATTTAGGAGTTGATTTTTAATCGATGGGGTAATCTTTCCTTTTTCAGTTTTTAAATTTTAAAATTGAAATTTTTCCTATAAGTGAAATTGACGAAATGGTGCAAGAAAAAATAAATTGCAATGAAAACATTTGCAAAAAGAAATAAAAGAGTTATACACATATCTATATAATTTACGATTCAATATTAAAATAAACTCTAAAAATTATCTTCACTTGAAAAAAAAAAAACAACATTATTGCGACCATTAAGAATCTAAGTCAGGCATTAACTCAGTAGTGCATTTTCGGCTTAAAAACACATTCTTTGGCGACAAAAGCAAGATGAAAATGGTATAGAAACGAATAGTAACTCACAACTTACAGTGTCTTTTACAATCAGATCTGCTTTTTTCTGCTGTAAGTTATGTTATACGGAAATTCGATAAAAAAGAGAAAGAAAATAATAAAAAGGGAAATAACTATCATTTAAAATTCATTTAATCAATTTCTGAAATTCATGTTTCTATTCTAACACCAGGAATAAGTCACCAAAAGTTGAACCAATTGTTATATTTCTCGTTAATTTATTTTTAAGCATTACAAATATTTTTTTTTTCATTTTCAAGATAAATATATTTTTATAATATTACGCCTCATTTAAGCGGGCTTTCTTTATTATTATTAACATTATCAGTAGTTATTTTCTGCTATTATTTGCAAGATATTTGTAATATTTCTAATAGATATAGCCATTTTAATTCTTTTAGCAATTATAATTTTCGCCAAAAACAGCTACTGACAATCCTTTTGTCAAAAATAACCGAAAAATACGAAATTTACTACGAAAAATCAGAGTTATCCCTGTAAATTTGAATCATAAATTTTCGGAAAAATATTTCATATCGAATGATACAATTGGCAAAAAAATCCATCGGGTAGTTTTTGAAAACACTCGTTTGGAAGTTTCAGAACTTCTGCTTTATAATATATATGATATATATATATATATATATATATATATATATATATATATATATATATATATATATATATTAAACAAAACAGACAATGTTTTTACATGAAATTCTAAATATGAATTCTTTATTTTTTGAAGAAATTTAATAAAATCAAACAAAAGCTAATATTGAACTATAATTCTACCAAAGAGGGTTATTTCCTATTCCTTTTAATAAATCCCACTTAAAAATTTGCCTAACTACAAATGTTCCTTTAACACTGTTGGTAACACGCAACCGACAGCCTCCACGATAAGAATAAGACGTTTTGGGACATCTGTTCTCAGTCAAAATAATCAAGTAATAATCAAAGATTCTTACATAAGTTCTGTAAAACCTCTGAAATTGTAGACAACTGGAGGTCACTAAATTTATTCGCTATTCAGAGGTAATATATAAAAATATATGTATAATTAATTGGGATTGAAATAAATTTACTAAACAAAGGTGTCCACTATTGAAGAGCGTGCGTAATAGAGACCATTATATGTTTATATTTAACTTTATTATATTAATGCTTGTAGTTTAAAATAAGTCATGAACAGCTGTATCTGGTTTATTTAATTTATGCATGCATTTCTAGATGGAATAAGGATTTAATAGATGCAACTTACTTTAAAATGATTAAAGTTTATGGCTAATGAAATGCTTAATTTTTAAATTGAACTTCAGTAATAAGACTTTTCTATGAGGTATTAGAGACAGAAACTATCTTGTTTGCTGTTACTTTTTTTCCATTAAGGTAAGAGCAATTACATTTATTTATATTTTCAGCACTAATTAAGCAAAGATAGAATTAAACCAAAACAAAATTATCATCTAATGACAGTTCCGCTCCTAGTTAGAATTAATATCATGTACTCATACTCTTCCTAATTTGACTCTAATCTCCAGTAATCAGAGGCTAAATGATACAAACAAGTTAATTGCTTTCTGAGTAATTACTCATTTTTGGATTAGGAAAAATTTTATTTTTTTTTTTTCAAGTTCTGTGGTTCTGAATAATTAATTTTGTGTATTATCAAGAGACGATTTGTGCAAAAGATACAAAAAAGGAAACATGCACGTAATGATCATAATATTTCATTTCATTTTACTTTTTAATAAACCAGAAATAGAATATAATTTAGTTTGAATCTAGGCCATCGTTTTTAATTTAAATATATGAGTACCAGTGATGAAATTTAATTTAAATATATGAGTACCAGTGATGAAATTTATCCATCAAGATAATGAAAGGAGGAATATTTTCCATTTCTCAAGATTATTTTAAATTAATTGTAGAAGGATAATTTTTAATGGATACATGTTTAAAGAAATATTTAAGATTAAAGGAAACGTTTAATAGGTAAAATTAATCTTTGGTAGATATTTAAAAATTTCCAACACAAATGTAGATTTTGAAAAGTTTGAAGTTTTAAAACTTATTCAGAAAGTGTTTCTGATTACGACACATTTCTCATTTTGTCAAACAGTATTTCATCTGTTTCCCTATTGCGTTTCTCTTACGCAAAGTCTAATAGTTTTAGTTGAATAGCTATAAAAGTTAGATAACAGAAGATGATAAAGTATTTTTTTAGCTGTTTGCTTTTCATTATACAATTTCATATTACAGAGATTAAAAAGTAAAAAGAACAAGGCATACAATCGAATAAGTGTGCTTGTAATTTATATTACAATACAGTTAATTAAGTAGACTATACAATAATCTTTTTAAAAAGAAGTACTATTTTAAATCAATGTGGCTAGACACTTTCTACACTTTGCTTAAGTATAACCAATTATGTTTTTTTTTCTTTTTACAAATCAACTGAAGTATTTAAATAGATATGACATTAGAAAACTAGTTTACTTTCATGAAGGGAAACAGATATTAAATCTACTAGTTAAGTAGATCATAAGGAATTTTGAAATTATATATGTTAATTAATGAAACGCTTAATGTAATGCTTCTGTTGAAATATTTCAATTTGTTGGTTTTAAAGCGAACTCAAAATTATGAAATTGAATATTATATGTAGTTTGATTTTCGCATTATTATGCCTAAAGGTATTTCAGAGGGAGAAAAAAATGGTTCTAAATAGAGAAACTGCAAAGTTTAATTTTTAGGGGGTCGTTCATCTGCCGAAACCCTCTTCGTCTCTGTCATCTGTCTGATCGTCCATTCCAGAGTCCGTATGCAAAAAATACATAAGACAGATACTTCAAATTTCGTGTACTTACAGCTGATAAATTCGTGTCACACGAAAAATCATAAAATTTAGAAAAAGCTGTTTTTTTATTCAATTATTTTTTTCAATGTAATCCGTTTAATTTTGCCTTTTAAATTTTAAAAGTGAACATTAATTCCAACGGCCTTCTTGTACAGTTCATAGTTTGGAGGTAAATTATCTTACTGTTAAACAGCAGGTACTTAGTTCGACTACCAATGCTGCAAGCTGCTATTTTTATATTACGAGGGGTTTATTTAAAATAAATTTCGTATTTTTTTGCTAATTTAAGGATTCATATTATTACGGTTTTGTTCATCTGACATTCATGATTATTTTTTTTATTGAATTTTGTTTCTATTTTAAAAACTATTGAGATTTATTAATGACTGATTATTTTAAATTCCGTTCAATCATTTTTTTTCCTTTTTAGAAATTCAAAAATTTTTTTTATATTCCACTATCTTTTTTATTTCGAATTTTCAAAACTTAAATTTTGGATTTTATTTAAATAATTAGATTTGAAAGTTTTTAATTTCATTAAAATAAATAACTTGTTTTTTTTTAATTAATTTAAAATTAAATTTGTTTGTGCTGCAATCTATGTAAGAATTTAATAGTTATAAATTAACAAATTAGAATCATTTATTAAAAAGAAATTTTGTTGAAAGAAATATTAAACGAAACCCTTTGTGTGTTCTACGATCAGACTTACTTATTTGTTATAAATACGGTGATATACAATGGTGGCTTAAAATGTGGACACTCTTAGGTAGCTTTCATTATAAAAAGGAAAAAAACTACCAATTGCAGCCGTTCGGGGAAAGCCCATCAGTAAATTTTGCTATATTTACGTCGATGATGACCCCTAGATCCCAAAACCACCCTCCGTTTAAATGGTGACTAACATATATATACTATAAATATAGATATGTCCATATATATATATATATATATATATATATATGTAATAAAAAAAACTGCTCTCTCTTAGCTTCAATTCTAAATTTGTGGAACATATTTCAATCTTAGTTTCGTAACTTGTAACAGCTAAAATTATTTTTCTTACTTTAGTTATTAATAAATTATTGCTTGCTTCTCAAAATGGCGGGAAGTATTTCGTAAGCTTTTTACTTTCTGGAATATTCCTGGGATTTTAATTTTATTTTTTATTTTAACATCGCGTGACAGGTGTTAATACGCGTTGCTAAAGGGCTTGTTTTTCCGAGGAAAAAATATAGTTCTTGCCAAGGACCGCCTGCTACGACCAATTAGAATTGATCATTTTTATCCGTTTGAGGCTCGAGTTCATCCTAATTGGATTTTAAAATGATTGACGCGGAATAGGAGGGAGCTAGTTTGTCGTGGAAATGTCCCATATTCATTTGGCTTTTCAGGAGGTAAGAATTGATTTGCCCTTTAAAATACCAAGCCGCACATTTCATTTCTCCGCTGAATTAGAATATTTGATGATGTGGACGAGATAATGACAGTTGTAGCGTCGATGGGTACTAAGGTGATTGCGGGGAAGATTTTATCTATTTTATGAGTTCATCAATAAAGAACTTGAAGACTGGTGTTGTCTGTTTTTTAATGGGGAAATACCCCAATGAAACTCTTTTACTGATATATGTCTGATGTCTGAGATATGTCCATATATATATATATATATATATATATATATATATATAGATAGATAGATAGATAGATAGATAGATAGAGAGATATGTATATCTGAATTTTGCCATGCTGTAACTCTCGAATTTATGAATGAATTTGGATGAAAAATTTTTATGAGCATAACAGGAGTACTAATGTCTCAACCGACTATGTTGACCAGCTTCATCCACCATCTTGTTTCAAAAAGGCTGCAATTTGTTTCTTTCGCAATTTTTATGTTTTTTTTTAACCTTGTATACTTATAGAAAAAGTTCCGTTTCACAAAATGCAAACTCTTGTATATCCTTTTAAACAGAATGTTAGAAACATCAAAACACATTTTAAATAGTCACACAATATAAGTTAACAACAAGTTAGGTCATTTTAAAGAAAAAGTTAGTAAACATAAAAATTTCCATGACTGTCCACAAATTCAAATGGCCTCCATTTTGAAACAAGATGGCGGTAGAAGCTGGCTAACGAACTCGGTCGAGACATTAGTACATCAAATATGCACATAAAGAATTTCATCCAAATGTGTTCATAAATTCGAAAGTTACATCACGAAAAGAGGAATCACGAAATCTGTATATATATATATATATATATATATATATATATATATATATATATATATATATATATACTATATATGATATGTGTAGGTAAGTTTGGGGATCTAGGGGTCACGATCGACGAAAATATAGCGAATTTACCGAAGTGCTTTCCTCCGGACGGAAACTACTAAAGGTAGTTTTTTATTTTTTGGAGTAAAAGCTACCTAAAAGTGTTCAAAATTTTGTCCACCCTTGTACATATAACAAAAAAAATAGCGTCGTTAATATTTTGTTCCAAAGCCTATAAATAGAATCTTTATTTAGTAAATAAAATCCGTCTTTTGAAGATTTATTTCGTGAAGTCAAAAATGTCTGGAAGACATGGTTTATCTTATCTTTTTTTTAATTAAAAATTTTAATTTCAGTTAAATAACGAAAATAAAAACTATGTTTTCCTGCATTTAGTTCAAGAGATAGTATATCGAAAGATAAGAGATTAATTGTTATGTGACATTGTAACATTTTTATTTTGTCTAAGTTTTTTTTTTTTTAATCTCAAGTGTTAAATATAAATAATTAAGACTCTGAAAACAGCAGAGTTGAAAATTGCTAGCTGGTATGGAAAAACTTCAGAGTAGTTATTCTTTACTTGTAAAAGAAAAAATAAATCTTATAGATCGCTTTTTGTTAGGTCTTAAAAATATAATGCAAATTTAGGAAATATAACTATTTGTCTGGCTGTAAAAAATCCAAAAATTTCCGTCCTCATGAAAGAAGAAAAAAAATAAGCAATAAAAGTTAAGCGAAAATATTAGACTTTTTATTTGTAAGAAAATGCTTTAAAAAAGTATACTTCATTTCATCCCTTAACAGGACTTTTTTTTTCGAGTATTAAATTGACTATATATTATTCAGGAGAATAAACTTTCTAAATCTTTTTGAGGATACTTATAAATTATCAGATGTGGCTTGATTAATTCTTGAAAGTCTGCATAAAAAAGTATTGCTTTTTAAAAATAATATGTAACGTTATCCTTTTTTTTTTTTTTTTTTTTTTTTTTTTTTAATGAACTGTGAACAAAAAATAGCGTAAAAAATAAAAAAATGTTAGTATTCGATATACATATATACAGTCGAGTCTTTATATATCGAAATCTATTGTTCCAATTAAAAAAAATGTTGTATGGAGAAATTTGTTCTGTTAAAAATGGCATTAAAATTCTTATTTAATGTATAAATTCCAAAGAAATGTTATTTCTGATGTTTTCAATTAAAGAAATGAGATGTTTAACTATAAATATTAACTTAATATTCTGTTTCTCATTTTTTCAAACAGTTTCAAAAAAGAGAAGACATTTATTTGAAAGCTTAATGAAAATCAAATAAAGAAGACTGCATTAATTTTAGATGAAGAAATCTATAATTTTATGTTATTTTTATTTCACAATTGTCACACTCTTGAGACGAGGTTCAAATTTTAGCAAGGAATGCAAAATTGTATAGGTAACATTTTCCTCCATTTGAAGTCCTCTCCTAATAAGATAAAAAGAACTCGTCATTTCACTGCTTATTTTTTTTTTTGTAGATTTATATTCTCATGCTTATTGTCACACTCAACATTATTGTCAATAATTCTGCTTGAAATATCACTATCAGTAGGAAACTGTGCAATAGTAAATTTGTCATCCACTTCTAAAAAGTGGGAGAGAACGTAATTTCTCTGTAATTTTTTTAAATGCTTAGAAAAACTGTTTTTACTAACATGAAACACTTTTTGTATTAATACATAGAGATATTTAAGACTTGAAAATTTTATTTACAGCTTGATTTCCTAAAACTAGGTTACACCAGTAGAATTATATTAATTTACATAATGCGTCTATTGCAGCAAAACCTGTAGTTTAGTGAAGAGATATATTGAATCGCAGCAGTAAATAAGTTAAAAAAAGAACTTTTTTAATTATTTATTTATTTATTCATTTATTTATTTGTTTATTTTTTGAGAGACGACAGTAGTTGGGCGAAAGAAATAGCAAATACGAAACTAACAAAAGGATTTTTTAGAAATTTTAAAAGAAGAAATTCAAATGTAAATGACTATATATCTAATATACATGTCTATATAACAGTAAAGAATAATAAATTTGAGTTTCCAAATACATTTATTTATTCGTATATTTATTTTATTAAATAATATTTTTAATTTTTTTACATGTGTGTGTACATATTGTTGCGTATATAGGGTCCTTTCGATCTTATGGTTAGACAACTTCAAACTCTTTTCTCTTAGAAAAGTAGAAAATAATTTATTTACAGATCTTCAGAACAACAGAGTCTTCGAAACTCACAAATATTACTAGATATTCAAAAATAACTGTTCAAATCTATCGTACAAGTGCAGATATAGGTCCCAGAGACTCTTTATACAACGTCTCAACACTAAAATTACATTCAAAATAACATAAATAAAGCTCAAGCAAACTTGCTTAAATAATACACTAGAAGTTCACTCAATGACTGACTGGTAAAAATAATCATAGCAGCTCGTATTGCTCTCCTTATATAGGCTTGCAGCATGCGGTGGAAATTTCTACAACCTTCTAGAAAAATCCGGAAAACCACGGAACAATATTTAATGTATCAGCATATCTAAAGGTGGGTTACCATAGAGAGGGAAGAGTTACCATCGCCAACAATCGCCAAGTTTGTCGCCAACTTGGCGATATATCGCCAAATTTGACGACCAAAATTAGTCGTCAAAAGTGACGCCAACTTGGCGATATCTCTATTATTTCGCCAAGCTGCCATAGACATTCTCTGAAAATAATAGACAAGTTTGCTTGATAACAGAGACAATGTAACAAAAACTAATATTAGTAAAGGAATGGAGCTTAATAAGATTATTTACATTATTTTACAGTACAGTACACTAACTATTTACAAAATTAGTAACACTACCCCCTCCTCAAAGACTGCACGTCCCGGGCAGTGCAATCCTTGAGTTAGAGAAAAACACTTAAAATAAATAAATAAATAAAATAATAATAAATAAATAATAATAACAATAATAAGAAGTACATAAATAAGAACTAATTACTATTTACATATTTACAAAAAGTGACTTTCATGACCATGGTCTGAAATTCCAGTTTTAAATTTCTAATCACTTTGGCCAAAATAAGGGGCTAGCCGGTTATAGTGTACGACCTTGGGTTTGGCGTGTGGCGATTTTTGTATGCGTACGACGACGTCATTCAGCCTGTTGACGACTGTGTAAGGACCGTCCCAGTTTCTTTGTAGTTTTGGTGGCAGTCCCTTACGACGTATGGGATTCCACAACCAAACTTTGTCACCTTCGTTGAACTCATGTCCAGTTGCCTTTGTGTCGTACCGTGTCTTCCTCTTTTCTGATGCCAGTCCAATTCGGTTCCTCGCTAGACAATGAATCTCCTCAATCCGTGCCTGGAGTTCATCGACATATTACTCAAGTGATGAAGGAGCATCAGGAGGACGGCCAAACAAAAGATCCGCAGGCAGACGAAGATCACGACCAAAGAGCATTTGAGAAGGGGAGTAACCAGTGGCCTCATGAGTGGCACTCCTGTAGGCAAGCAGGAAAAGAGGCAATTTCTTGTCCCAGTCCTGTTGGTCTCTAGACACCAGGAGAGAGAGGCTATTTAGGATGGTACGATTGAAACTCTCCACCATGCCGTCCGATTGAGGATGTAGAGGTGTAGTTCGAGTTTTGTCCATGCCGAGTAGTCCACACATTTCCTTAAACACAGTCGAATCGAAGTTTCTTCCTTGATCGGAATGGATTTGAAGAGGAACTCCGTATCTGGAAACCCAGTGTTGATCCAATATGTCTGCTACGGTTAACGCCTCTTGATTAGGAATGGCGTAGGCTTCAGGCCACTTAGTGAAGTAGTCCATGACAACGAGGATGTACTTGTTGCCGTCAGATGTTCTAAGAAGAGGACCCAGGATGTCTAGAGCAACTCGTTCGAAAGGAGCTCCTACATTATAACGTTGCAATCGTCCACGGGTGCGCCTCTTTGGACCTTTACGTGCTACACAGGTGTCACAAGTTCGACACCACTTCTCCACATCACTGCGAACATTATTCCAGTAGAAATGCTCTCGAACCTTTTGCAGGGTCTTCATTACACCAAAATGACCTCCTGTAGGACTACCATGAAGTTCTTGAAGGACCATAGAAATTCTCGACTTAGGAAGTAGTAGTTGCCATCTACATGTCTTTCCATCATCAGACTCCCATTTTCGGTACAAGATACCGTTCTTCAAATGTAGGGAATCCCATAGAGCCCAATAACGTTTAGTCGTAGGTTGGTAATGGGCCGTGTCTTGACAGCTGGGCTTCCTGTTGGACTCCTTTTTCAGCTCTAGAATTGGCTTAATTTCAGGATCAGCAAGTTGATCTTTACGCAGGCTCTCGTCACACCACTGATCTTGCGATGATGTAGAACCAGTTGTAACTTGTCTTACTATAGGACCTTTGGCATTAAATTTCTTCTCAACCCGGTCGCAGTATCTACAATTCTCTGAGCAGGGCTAGCCGGTTATAGTGTACGACCTTGGGTTTGGCGTGTGGCGATTTTTGTATGCGTACGACGACGTCATTCAGCCTGTTGACGACTGTGTAAGGACCGTCCCAGTTTCTTTGTAGTTTTGGTGGCAGTCCCTTACGACGTATGGGATTCCACAACCAAACTTTGTCACCTTCGTTGAACTCAAATCCAGTTGCCTTTGTGTCGTACCGTGTCTTCATCTTTTCTGATGCCAGTCCAATTCGGTTCCTCGCTAGACAATGAATCTCCTCAATCCGCGCCTGGAGTTCATCGACATATTCCTCAAGTGATGAAGGAGCATCAGGAGGTCGGCCAAACAAAAGATCCGCAGGCAGACGATGATCACGACCAAAGAGCATTTGAGAAGGGGAGTAACCAGTGGCCTCATGAGTGGCACTCCTGTAGGCAAGCAGGAAAAGAGGCAATTTCTTGTCCCAGTCCTGTTGGTCTCTAGACACCAGGAGAGAGAGGCTATTTAGGATGGTACGATTGAAACGCTCCACCATGCCGTCCGATTGAGGATGTAGATGTGTAGTTCGAGTTTTGTCCATGCCGAGTAGTCCACACATTTCCTTAAACACAGTCGAATCGAAGTTTCTTCCTTGATCGGAATGGATTTGAAGAGGAACTCCGTATCTGGAAACCCAGTGTTGAACCATTATGTCTGCTACGGTTACCGCCTCTTGATTAGGTATGGCGTAGGCTTCAGGCCACTTGGTGAAGTAGCCCATGTCAACGAGGATGTACTTATTGCCATCAGATGTTCTAGGAAGAGGACTCAGGATGTCTAGAGCAATTCGTTCGAAAGGAGCTCCTACATTATAACGCTGCAATCTCCACGGGTGCGCCTCTTTGGACCTTTACGTGCTACACAGGTGTCACAAGTTCTCCACATCACTGCGAACGTTATTCCAGTAGAAACGCTCTCGAACATTTTGCAGGGTCTTCATTACACCAAAATGACCTCCTGTGGGACTACCATGCAGTTCTTGAAGGGCCATAGAAATTCTCGACTTAGGGAGTAGTAGTTGCCATCTACATGTCTTTCCATCATCAGACTCCCATTTTCGGTACAAGATACCGTTCTTCAAATGTAGGGAATCCCAAAGAGCCCAATAACGTTTAGTCGTAGGTTGGTAATGGGCCGTGTCTTGCCAGCTGGGCTTCCTGTTGGACTCCTTTTTCAGCTCTAGAATTGGCTTAATTTCAGGATCAGCAAGTTGATCTTTACGCAGGCTCTCGTCACACCACTGATCTTGCGATGATGTAGAACCAGTTGTAACTTGTCTTACTATAGGACCTTTGGCATTAAATTTCTTCTCAACCCGGTCGCAGTATCTACAATTCTCTGAGCAGGGCTAGCCGGTTATAGTGTACGACCTTGGGTTTGGCGTGTGGCGATTTTTGTATGCGTACGACGACGTCATTCAGCCTGTTGACGACTGTGTAAGGACCGTCCCAGTTTCTTTGTAGTTTTGGTGGCAGTCCCTTACGACGTATGGGATTCCACAACCAAACTTTGTCACCTTCGTTGAACTCATGTCCAGTTGCCTTTGTGTCGTACCGTGTCTTCCTCTTTTCTGATGCCAGTCCAATTCGGTTCCTCGCTAGACAATGAATCTCCTCAATCCGTGCCTGGAGTTCATCGACATATTACTCAAGTGATGAAGGAGCATCAGGAGGACGGCCAAACAAAAGATCCGCAGGCAGACGAAGATCACGACCAAAGAGCATTTGAGAAGGGGAGTAACCAGTGGCCTCATGAGTGGCACTCCTGTAGGCAAGCAGGAAAAGAGGCAATTTCTTGTCCCAGTCCTGTTGGTCTCTAGACACCAGGAGAGAGAGGCTATTTAGGATGGTACGATTGAAACTCTCCACCATGCCGTCCGATTGAGGATGTAGAGGTGTAGTTCGAGTTTTGTCCATGCCGAGTAGTCCACACATTTCCTTAAACACAGTCGAATCGAAGTTTCTTCCTTGATCGGAATGGATTTGAAGAGGAACTCCGTATCTGGAAACCCAGTGTTGATCCAATATGTCTGCTACGGTTAACGCCTCTTGATTAGGAATGGCGTAGGCTTCAGGCCACTTAGTGAAGTAGTCCATGACAACGAGGATGTACTTGTTGCCGTCAGATGTTCTAAGAAGAGGACCCAGGATGTCTAGAGCAACTCGTTCGAAAGGAGCTCCTACATTATAACGTTGCAATCGTCCACGGGTGCGCCTCTTTGGACCTTTACGTGCTACACAGGTGTCACAAGTTCGACACCACTTCTCCACATCACTGCGAACATTATTCCAGTAGAAATGCTCTCGAACCTTTTGCAGGGTCTTCATTACACCAAAATGACCTCCTGTAGGACTACCATGAAGTTCTTGAAGGACCATAGAAATTCTCGACTTAGGAAGTAGTAGTTGCCATCTACATGTCTTTCCATCATCAGACTCCCATTTTCGGTACAAGATACCGTTCTTCAAATGTAGGGAATCCCATAGAGCCCAATAACGTTTAGTCGTAGGTTGGTAATGGGCCGTGTCTTGACAGCTGGGCTTCCTGTTGGACTCCTTTTTCAGCTCTAGAATTGGCTTAATTTCAGGATCAGCAAGTTGATCTTTACGCAGGCTCTCGTCACACCACTGATCTTGCGATGATGTAGAACCAGTTGTAACTTGTCTTACTATAGGACCTTTGGCATTAAATTTCTTCTCAACCCGGTCGCAGTATCTACAATTCTCTGAGCAGGGCTAGCCGGTTATAGTGTACGACCTTGGGTTTGGCGTGTGGCGATTTTTGTATGCGTACGACGACGTCATTCAGCCTGTTGACGACTGTGTAAGGACCGTCCCAGTTTCTTTGTAGTTTTGGTGGCAGTCCCTTACGACGTATGGGATTCCACAACCAAACTTTGTCACCTTCGTTGAACTCAAATCCAGTTGCCTTTGTGTCGTACCGTGTCTTCATCTTTTCTGATGCCAGTCCAATTCGGTTCCTCGCTAGACAATGAATCTCCTCAATCCGCGCCTGGAGTTCATCGACATATTCCTCAAGTGATGAAGGAGCATCAGGAGGTCGGCCAAACAAAAGATCCGCAGGCAGACGATGATCACGACCAAAGAGCATTTGAGAAGGGGAGTAACCAGTGGCCTCATGAGTGGCACTCCTGTAGGCAAGCAGGAAAAGAGGCAATTTCTTGTCCCAGTCCTGTTGGTCTCTAGACACCAGGAGAGAGAGGCTATTTAGGATGGTACGATTGAAACGCTCCACCATGCCGTCCGATTGAGGATGTAGATGTGTAGTTCGAGTTTTGTCCATGCCGAGTAGTCCACACATTTCCTTAAACACAGTCGAATCGAAGTTTCTTCCTTGATCGGAATGGATTTGAAGAGGAACTCCGTATCTGGAAACCCAGTGTTGAACCATTATGTCTGCTACGGTTACCGCCTCTTGATTAGGTATGGCGTAGGCTTCAGGCCACTTGGTGAAGTAGCCCATGTCAACGAGGATGTACTTATTGCCATCAGATGTTCTAGGAAGAGGACTCAGGATGTCTAGAGCAATTCGTTCGAAAGGAGCTCCTACATTATAACGCTGCAATCTCCACGGGTGCGCCTCTTTGGACCTTTACGTGCTACACAGGTGTCACAAGTTCTCCACATCACTGCGAACGTTATTCCAGTAGAAACGCTCTCGAACATTTTGCAGGGTCTTCATTACACCAAAATGACCTCCTGTGGGACTACCATGCAGTTCTTGAAGGGCCATAGAAATTCTCGACTTAGGGAGTAGTAGTTGCCATCTACATGTCTTTCCATCATCAGACTCCCATTTTCGGTACAAGATACCGTTCTTCAAATGTAGGGAATCCCAAAGAGCCCAATAACGTTTAGTCGTAGGTTGGTAATGGGCCGTGTCTTGCCAGCTGGGCTTCCTGTTGGACTCCTTTT
Organism: Maratus speculifer; assembly: GCA_964019185.1. NCBI lineage: Eukaryota > Metazoa > Arthropoda > Arachnida > Araneae > Salticidae > Maratus > Maratus speculifer. The sequence continues at coordinate 214,003,443 of OZ025297.1, read as the reverse complement.
TCAGCTCTAGAATTGGCTTAATTTCAGGATCAGCAAGTTGATCTTTACGCAGGCTCTCGTCACACCACTGATCTTGCGATGATGTAGAACCAGTTGTAACTTGTCTTACTATAGGACCTTTGGCATTAAATTTCTTCTCAACCCGGTCGCAGTATCTACAATTCTCTGAGCAGGGCTAGCCGGTTATAGTGTACGACCTTGGGTTTGGCGTGTGGCGATTTTTGTATGCGTACGACGACGTCATTCAGCCTGTTGACGACTGTGTAAGGACCGTCCCAGTTTCTTTGTAGTTTTGGTGGCAGTCCCTTACGACGTATGGGATTCCACAACCAAACTTTGTCACCTTCGTTGAACTCATGTCCAGTTGCCTTTGTGTCGTACCGTGTCTTCATCTTTTCTGATGCCAGTCCAATTCGGTTCCTCGCTAGACAATGAATCTCCTCAATCCGCGCCTGGAGTTCATCGACATATTCCTCAAGTGATGAAGGAGCATCAGGAGGTCGGCCAAACAAAAGATCCGCAGGCAGACGAAGATCACGACCAAAGAGCATTTGAGAAGGGGAGTAACCAGTGGCCTCATGAGTGGCACTCCTGTAGGCAAGCAGGAAAAGAGGCAATTTCTTGTCCCAGTCCTGTTGGTCTCTAGACACCAGGAGAGAGAGGCTATTTAGGATGGTACGATTGAAACGCTCCACCATGCCGTCCGATTGAGGATGTAGAAGTGTAGTTCGAGTTTTGTCCATGCCGAGTAGTCCACACATTTCCTTAAACACAGTCGAATCGAAGTTTCTTCCTTGATCGGAATGGATTTGAAGAGGAACTCCGTATCTGGAAACCCAGTGTTGAACCAGTATGTCTGCTACGGTTACCGCCTCTTGATTAGGTATGGCGTAGGCTTCAGGCCACTTGGTGAAGTAGCCCATGTCAACGAGGATGTACTTATTGCCATCAGATGTTTAGGAAGAGGACCCAGGATGTCTAGAGCAATTCGTTCGAAAGGAGCTCCTACATTATAACGCTGCAATCTCCACGGGTGCGCCTCTTTGGACCTTTACGTGCTACACAGGTGTCACAAGTTCGACACCACTTCTCCACATCACTGCGAACGTTATTCCAGTAGAAACTCTCTCGAACATTTTGCAGGGTCTTCATTACACCAAAATGACCTCCTGTGGGACTACCATGCAGTTCTTGAAGGGCCATAGAAATTCTCGACTTAGGGAGTAGTAGTTGCCATCTACATGTCTTTCCATCATCAGACTCCCATTTTCGGTACAAGATACCGTTCTTCAAATGTAGGGAATCCCAAAGAGCCCAATAACGTTTAGTCGTAGGTTGGTAATGGGCCGTGTCTTGCCAGCTGGGCTTCCTGTTAGACTCCTTTTTCAGCTCTAGAATTGGCTTAATTTCAGGATCAGCAAGTTGATCTTTACGCAGGCTCTCGTCACACCACTGATCTTGCGATGATGTAGAACCAGTTGAAACTTGTCTTACTATAGGACCTTTGGCATTAAATTTCTTCTCAACCCGGTCGCAGTATCTACAATTCTCTGAGCAGGGCTAGCCGGTTATAGTGTACGACCTTGGGTTTGGCGTGTGGCGATTTTTGTATGCGTACGACGACGTCATTCAGCCTGTTGACGACTGTGTAAGGACCGTCCCAGTTTCTTTGTAGTTTTGGTGGCAGTCCCTTACGACGTATGGGATTCCACAACCAAACTTTGTCACCTTCGTTGAACTCATGTCCAGTTGCCTTTGTGTCGTACCGTGTCTTCATCTTTTCCATGTGATGAGCCTTTTCGATGGCGTATCTCCATATCGTACACTTAAAGCTTTTGTATCCATTTTGTATCCATTTTTGTATATATGGCCTTCAGGGTTCTTAAAATTCAATAGCCAAGTTAGAGAAGCATGATCAGTTCGGATCAGGAATTTTCGACCGTAAAGATAGTGATGAAAATGGTCTATGGCTTTCACTACAGCAAGAAGCTCTTTTCTTGTTACGCAGTAGTTTCGCTCTGCCTTTGATAAGCACTTGCTGAAATAGGTGATAACACGCTCCTGGCCGTCGATTTCCTGGGACAGTACGGCGCCAATGCTTTCGTTACTTGCATCCGTATCAAGTATAAACTGTTTATCGATTTGAAGATATGACAGAATTGGAGTGGATGTTAAGGCCTCCTTAAGCTTTTCGAAAGCAGCGTCACATTCTTGTGTCCACATAAATTTTTGATTGGCTTCTGTTAACCCCTTGGGGACGAGCGACCACTATAGATGCCGGCACCGATTGTACTCAGATCCCGCGAGACTACCATTGATGCCGGCGCTGTTTGTACTCACATCCCGCGAGACTACCATTCATGCCGATCAAACGGAACGTTTTGTTTTTCACAGTTTAGCATATAAAAAAATTTATCCTAATTCTATTTGAATGTACATTAAGGAAGAAGACCTCCTTCAAACTAGGAAAGCTAATGAAAACATTTTTTTTTTTTTTAATCAACGCGAATTTAATTTTTTATGGAAATACTACAATGGGAAAAAGATTTTTTTTCATCACGTCTTTGTGTTTCATAAATCTTTTTACGCGTCTAGTAAAACTTTATTTTTCTTTATTAGAAATAATGCTACTGAACTTCAGAAGGAAAAATTTGCGGTTTAAGAACAGGATCATAAGATAGCATATAATTTACTTAGGTAAGCACATTTACGATTACGAATGATAACATGAACATCTGATTCATTGCTTTTTTTCCCGCTCTTTAATCTCAATCAGAATGTCATTAATATTTCGTGTTTTCTTTGGTGCAGAAAGAAAGATATATCTTTTTTATATTTTTATTTTAGTTCAGGAGTGCTTCGCAGTTAAAAAATAAATAATAATAAGAAAGAAAAAAAAGTGTTACATACTGACTGTGCGAGCTGATACGCTGATAACATTCTTTCTCAGTGCAGCTAAATTAAGAATATTTTTCTGCGTTACTGACCAGTTTTTTTTCTATAATTCTATATATTTATCTAATATGTTTTACATTACATGCTTGCATATATATACATTTCATTTTAAAAATTACTAGTAACATGAACAAAAGTTTTTAAAGAGCGTTTTAAGTTTTAAAGAGTATTTTAAAGTATTATTGTGCTTTATTCATTATTATTCAAGATTTTTTTCTTACTTATATATTAGATTCTATATTAACATAGATTTTGAAAGATAATTTTAACATCAACGAAAGTTTTGAAAGTTTCAAATCATTATTAAATTTTATTCATAATTATCCAATAATTTTTATTTGATATACCGTATTATACGATATACCATATGGAAATATATTTTCTATTTCTGAAAAATTTTAACATAAACATATTTTGGAAAGGTACATTTTTAATTTTTACTCTGATTTGCACATCATTACTGATTATTATTCAAGACAGTTTGTTTGTTTTTAATTATGTGTTATATATATATTTTTTTTATTTCAAAAATATTATAAAATTAAACTAAGTTTTTTTTTTTAAATCCAATCTTACACACACACAGACACACACACACACATATATATATATATAAGTGTTACAAAGCAACAGTAGCAGGTTGTTTGTATGTTTTATTTAATATTTTTCATTTCTAAATAAATCGTTTTTTGTAAAACATTTACTTTATTTACTGAAAGTGTTAAAAATTATTAAGTATCAAGATGGTTAGGCTTGTTTTTCTATTATAGCAAAATGTTTCATAGGTTGATATTTAACAGCCTGGTAAGTATTTTTCTGTCATGTTATATCATTTTAAAAGCTAAAAACAGGATATTAACCATTCATTATTTACATTTAAACATTTTTTTCTCAATTAAAATATCACACAATATACATCATTTTTTGAATAAATATGTAAAATAACATCAAATTCCATGTATGTGAATTTCAAAAAGTTGCATTCGAAAGTTATTTTTTTATTAATTTTTAAAGAATTTTTGACAAGCGTTAGGCTTAACTGCGCGAAATCCTCCGGCCCAGAAGGTGAAATCGAATTTCCCCGCTCCGTCCTCAGATGCGCACTTCAAAATGCGCGCGCCGTCGCGAACGGGTTAATTTATGAAGTAGTCTTGGAATCATCGAGAAGTCTTTGACAAATTTTCTGTAATAGGTGCATAATCCTAGAAAGCTCCGAAGCTGGTGAACATCTGCTGGACGATTCCAATTTTTCACAGCCGATATCTTCTCTGGATCAGTCCTAACTCCTTCCGCCGAAATGATGTGTCCAAGGTAGGCGAATTCATATCGAAACAAACTGCACTTCGAAGGGCTTAACTTTAAATTAGCTTCCTTTAAATTTTGTAGCACCCGACTGAGGTTGTTCAGATATTCATCAAAAGATTTTCCTATGATTATGATATCATCTAAATAAACAAGACATGCTTCATATGACAGCCCCCGGAGAACCGTTTCCATAAGCCGTTCGAAAGTTGCAGGTGCGTTACATAGACCAAAAGGCATTACCTTGAACTGCCATAATCCTTGTCCCGTTGTAAAGGCAGTCTTCTCGCGGTCGTCCGGATGGATCTCTACCTGCCAGTAACCACTCTTCAGATCCAGAGTCGAGAACCAAGTGTTGCCCGCAAGTGTGTCGAGAGTGTCGTCGATCCTTGGTAGAGGGTAAGTATCCTTTTTAGTGACGTCATTCACTCGGCGGTAGTCTACACAAAATCTTGTAGAACCATCCTTCTTTCTTACTAATACAATGGGAGACGCCCATGGACTTGTCGATGGTTCGATGACGTCATTTTCTTCCATATCCTTAATTAAACTCTGCACCTCTTCTTGCTTGGCAAAAGATAATCGTCTAGGGTGCTGTTTAATAGGAGAGTGATCTCCCGTGTCAATTCGGTGTTGTGTCATTTTAGTTCGTCCAAAGTCTTCAGATGTTTGGGAAAATAAACTTTGGAATTCTCTAATTAAACTTTCAGCAGCATCTCTCTGGTTTGGATCTAAGTCTGTATTTTGTAACAAATCCTTGACTAAGTCATCTGAAAATTTCTGAGAGTGATTGGAATTTTGACTTATGCACGTCACAGGAGCACATGACGCTATCAACTCTCCTTTCTTGATAGACTTCGTCTTATCACTGATGTTAACAGTTCTGACTGGAATGATTTTCTTCGAGAGGTCTACTACAGAAGAAGCTACCAATACTCCTGCTTGTGTACTATTGTGTTCGGGATAATCTATATGACCAAATCTATAATTAGTTTCATTTTTAATTACAGCTGGAACTAAAAATTCTGTTCTTGGATCTAGATGGATGTCTTCTTTGGCTATTACTATTTGTTTGTATTCAATTTCGTTATTTAATCCAAAAAGGCTTATTTCTTCAAATTTAGATAGCATTTTATTATTTTTGAAATCAAGTTTGAAGCCAAACTTCTTCAGAAAATCTAGTCCGGTTAAGCAAGGATCTGTTATGTCAGCCACATATGCCGTATGGTAAAATTTCCTTACTCCAAAGTTGATGGTTAAATCGGCCTTTCCATATATGCCTATCGTGTCGCCCGTCACGGTTTGCAGGGTAACGCAGGGCGGAGTCCAGATGCGTTTACATTTCAATTTTCGAGCCAAATCTTCTCTTATTATTGTTACATTGGCTCCTGTATTTACAATCATACGGTATTGAATCTCGTTAATAAATCCTATCACATATAATTCATTATCGCCGCCACTCATTTTCGATATTTGAAGGATCTTCAGGTGGGGCTTTTTATTCTCTGGTCTTGAATTCATCTCACGTTCGTGGACATTGGGGCAGTTTCTTCGGAGATGTCTTGTATCACCGCATTTTCAGCACCTGAGATTCTGTCTTCTTGAGCTTGTTCTTTCATATTTTAAAGATTTAAGCTCTTGATTTATTTTCCTAATTTCTTTCAAGACGTTGATCTCAGTGTCTGAGCTTTTGTTCACCGTTGCCCCTCGGACTGAATGACGATCTTTTCGGCTGGCTTGTGTAGCTGCTTCCAACTTTAAGGCATATAGTAATGCAGCCTTTAAATCCTGTACATCTGCCATTCGTACCGCTCTCTGCACTTCGGGATCTTTTATTCCGTCTACAAAGTACTGCAGTGAGAGCATTTCCCGTATATTTGTTGGGCAGTCGATGAATGCTAAATTTGCCAGCCGTTCTATTTCTGAGGCAAACTCTTGAAGGGTTTCACTCGATTTTTGATGGCGGCTCTTAATTTGTATTCTCGTATAATCCTTCAAGAATTTTTCTCCGAATCTCATTTCAAGTGCACAACTTAGAGTCTCAAAATTGAGTTGCGTCATATCGGACAATGTTTGCAGCACGTCGGCGGCTTCTCCTCTCAAATATGCTGCCAGTTGACAAGCTTTCACCTCGTCACTCCATTTGTTCGCTTCGGCTACTATGGTGAATTGGGTCTTGTAAACTTGCCAGGAACTCTTTCCGTCATATGTCGACAGCTTAATGTGCGCGGGAGAAGCAGGCGGATTCCTAAATTCTTCATAATTACAACTAGACGCTGAAAGCTTCTTTTCAAGATCTTCTACTCTTTTATTTAGCTTTACATCTACGTCAACTATTTTCTCTTCAACGTTACTTATTTTCTCTTCAACGTTACTTATTTTCTCTTCAACGTTTCTAACTTCATTCTGAATTTTATCGTCTACTTCCTGTATTTTCTCTTCGACCGAACCTATTCTTCTCTCTACCGACGAGAACTTTTCTTCAAAAGTTTTCTTCATTTCTTCTTGGCCTTTATTCATTTTATCCGCTAACTCTTCTTGGCCTTTGTCAATTTTTTCAGTCCCCTCTACTTGGCATTTATCAATTTTATTTGTCAACTGTTTCATTCTTTCTTCGTTTTTATTCATTTTATCCGCCAACTCTTCTTGGCCTTTATTCATTTTATCCGCCAACTCTTCTTGGCCTTTATTCATTTTATCCGCCAACTCTTCTTGGCCTTTATCAATTTTATTGGTCAGCTTTGTTCTTAATCCGTTAATAGCTTCTAACAGTTCTTTAAGTTGTCAGTCCATTGTTCTTGTTTTCGTCATAAGATCCCGACTCCTGACACCAAAGATTGTTGCGTATATAGGGTTCTTTCGATCTTATGGTTAGACAACTTCAAACTCTTTTCTCTTAGAAAAGTAGAAAATAATTTATTTACAGAACTTCAGAACAGCAGAGTCTTCGAAACTCACGAATGTTACAAGATATTCAAAAATAACTGTTCAAATCTATCGTACAAGTGCAGAAATAGGTCACAGAGACTCTTTATACAACGTCTCAACACTAAAATTACATTCAAAATAACATAAATAAAGCTCAAGCAAACTTGCTTAAATAATACACTAGAAGTTTACTGAATGACTGACTGGTAAAAATAATCATAGCAGCTCGTATTGCTCTCCTTATATAGGCTTGCAGCATGCGGTGGAAATTTCTACAACCTTCTAGAAAAATCCGGAAAACCACGGAACAATATTTAATGTATCAGCATATCTAAAGGGGGGTTACCATAGAGAGGGAAGGGTTACCATCGCCAACAATCGCCAAGTTTGTCGCCAACTTGGCGATATATCGCCAAATTTGGCGACCAAAATTAGTCGTCAAAAGTGACGCCAACTTGGCGATATCTCTATTATTTCGCCAAGCTGCCATAGACATTCACTGAAAATAATAGACAAGTTTGCTTGATAACAGAGACAATGTAACAAAAACTAATATTAGTAAAGGAATGGAGCTTAATAAGATTATTTACATTATTTTACAGTACAAACACTAACTATTTACAAAATTCGTAACAATATGTTTATAATATTTTTATTATATGATCATAAAATATCAAAGCACAAATGCTACATCTTAATACATTTACGATGTTGATTTAACGACAAAATTCAGCGCCCTCATAAGTATATTATATGACATTAGTGAAATAACAAAATGAAATAAAATAATTTTTAATAGTATAAATGTAAATTTAATCTTCTAAATAAAATTTATTAAAAGAGAAAGTAAATTTATTTAAACTGAGATAAATGAGGGATCGTATTTTCTTTTCAAAAAGACTATTATGACAAGCAATGATTGTGCTATACTGAAGCGAGAAACATTTTTGCATTTTGAGCTTTTTTTCTTAAACTAAATGTTTGGAATTTAACACTCAACCCTAACCGGTCTGGTGCACTTTTAATATTACATCTCTTTCCATCGAGTATTAGCTTATGTTAAATATCATTTTTATTACTTTTTACATTTAAAAATGATAGTATATGATTATTATGATAGTATATCTTATTGTGATTTTACGTATGTTTTGACATTTAGTAATGACAATAACAATAAAAGTTTGTTTAATTCTCTTTGCACAGTTGGCAATTCCTTTAATTTTTACACATATTTCACTCTTTAAATTTAAAAAATAAGTTACTTTTCTAAACGAATTATGTGTGATGAACCGCAAAAAATATTGCTAAGTAGTAATATCTGTTAAACCCTGATGTAATGCGATGTTTTCTAAATGTCTCCAATGTCTCCAAAAACTCTTCCTTAGCTTATTATCATATAAATATGAACTGCAATGTATACAAAATAAGTATAATGAATATATTTCAGATAATGAGAACATTTAAACATCGGAAAGTCTATTCGGATAGCTACGATTAACATTATTAAAGTAATCATGATTTTCTTCTCAAAACGGAAACATATTTGGACCCGATAAGGATAAATAAAGAGAATTCACGTGGCTTTGTATAATTAATATTTCGTATAACTGTTTTATATTACCGTATGCTACTTTTAAGTGAAAAATAAGTAAGAAAAAAATCTCATTTTTATCTGAAGAAAAAATAAAACACGTTTCATATTTTGCATTATATGACTCTCACCTCATTAAAAAGATTGAATTCTGCATTTCAGTTTAAATTAGAAGCCATATAAGCTAAATTTAAAACAAAATGATGATTTTCTGAACGATAAAAGCCAATTCAGCAATTCTCAATTCCGCGGAAAAATTATTTAAAGAAATTACAAAAAAATAACTTTATCTTCAGCAGAGTATTGGTTTCAAAAATTTCTCCTTGGCCCTTAATCACACAGCTTCACTGAAACTGAATTTCCCTGTGGACTAAATGTACTTTTCCACCATTGGAGAATGAAGCAACGTCCCCTGAAAACAAAGGTAAAGTATTTTTATATAAATTTTCTCTCAAAATAGATTGTAGGATATATGTATTTTAAAGTATTTTAATTAAGGATACATGGTTCATCTCGACAAGTAAAATGAAACTGTTTTTGCGAAATATTTAACGGAATGTATTTTACTTAAAAATAGAGATAAAAATGATTGTTTCAGTTTTACAGTAAATACATTCATTATAGTCTATATAAAAAATAAAATAATAATAATTTCATGCATAAATTAGCTTTCAAGAACAAATTAATTTTTTTCATCTACTTATAATAAAATGCGTTCTTTAGATTTGTGTGGAACAGTTCCAGGATTCGCCACTCCTATCTGTGAATGGACCCTAGCAATACGCCACGTTAGGCTTAATAGAAAACAAATGCAGGCATATGACAGCTAAAAGATAATTTCTTTTACTTAAAATAACGTTTAAACAGCATATTTTTCTATAAAACATGTATATCATATCCAATTATAATGTATTAGGCTCCAAATTAAAAATAAGTAATTGTAAACATCAGATTACGATATAAACAAACGAACTCTGTTGCCATTCAGATTTTCGAAATCTTGAAACAAATGAATGACTCTTTGAACACATTATTAAAAAAATAGTTTTTCCAGAGATTCTTTTCTAACAAGGAAGGTCTCCATACGGGCATACTCAGAAAAATCTGAAAAAATTACAGAATGTTCTTCTCATACAGTTATATATGTTTATAAAAAAAATTTCGGCGGAATTTCCTTATTACGTCCGTAAAAAAATAATAAAAATTTCGTTTATTTGGCGATTTATCTCCGGTTGGCGAAAAAACGAAATTTTGAAAAATACGCTTTTACGCTTCGAATACTTTTTAAAGAAAAAAACTTTCTATGTTCAATTTATTTAAATAAGTTTAGTTTAAGTAATTTTAGTTTTGCATTTTTACTTTACTTTAAGTGTAATTTTGTCATATTCGTTTATATGTACTTTTAACAAAATGAAATTAATATATTTTATCATTTAAAACACAATTTAAATTGATTAAAATTGTTCCAAATTGAAAAATACACTGTTAAAAATCTGCTGCATTTTGTTGCAGCACGGTTACTTGGCCGTGAAATGGAGCTTTCTCATTGGTTGGAATAGAGATATTATATACAAGCGGTGGAGTGCGTTGCAACAAAATGTAGCAGATTTTTAGCAGTGTATGACGCGGTCAATTGACCGTGCTATGGAGCATTCTCATTGGTCAGAAGAGAGATATTCTATAAAAGTAGTGGAGTGACGTTGCAGTAAATGCTGCAGATTTTAAAAAGTGAAGTCAATTAAAATCAATTTTCAGATTCGTTAAAATCGTCTGCTTTTGGCGAGGAAATGCATTGCTCGCCAAATCCCGCGTCGCTTTCAGCTTTTCACGCCAATTATTCCAAACTATTTTATTTTTTTACATATTTAATAATGTAATTCCGCCGCTAATTTTCACTGATCTTTTATTACCTACATGAGTAGTTTAATTCGTATTTTTTTCAAAAAATTCTGAGTATGCCCCCAATGGAGACCTTCCTTGTAAGAAAAATACATATGCCAATAATTTGTATGAATTGCAACAAAAATCAAAGCAAAGCAGATTCTTCCCGTGTTGCCAAACAACCTATCCAGCGTAAAATACGATCTACGGAGAAAAAGAGGTTTATTTCTTACTCCCTGAACGCACCTGCTTTTTTATGACGTCATATGTTAGCCAATCAACGCCGATTCCAAATAAAGGTCTGTTGGAGAAAGAGCGGAAAAGTGTGTTTACGTTCAGATGGACGATAAAATCGACAAAAAAAAGCTAGATTTTCGTTGAATTTTACACTTACCACAGACATGTTATTCACACATTTTTTTTTTCATTTTTTGTGAAGAATCAGTTTTTATAAAATTTATTTTTGTGAAGAGTCCGTTTTCGTAAAATTTATTTTTGTGAAGAGTCCGTTTTCGTAAAATTTATTTTTGTGAAGAGTCCGTTAACGGACTCAGTTTTTCCCCTGGATAGATCCCTGAGTATTCTATTATTAATGAAAAAAGTGTTTTTATTGCATCTAAATTTTTGTGGCTTTTGAAAGGTTCTGCTATTTGTTTAATATTTCGTCATTATGAAAACTTTGCTATTCAAAAAACATTTAAATTGAACCCTTTTCTACTATTGTATGAGAAACAGATACTTGCAATAGTCAAGTTTACAATATATTTGAAATAAATTGAATGAATTACAATATATTGAATGAAAACACTGATAATAGAGTGTTTACAAAAAAATATCATTTTTCTAGAGATTCTTTTCTAAAAAAGTTTTGCATCTATTGTATTAGTAATGGAATAAGTGTTTTAATTGCACCTAAATTTCTGTTATTTTTGATAAGCTATCTTTCTTTTTCTTTTTTTCTAATTTATATATATATATAGTATTATTTAATTGTTGCAACACTTTGCCATTCAAGAAATGTTAAAATTTATATTCTTCTATTAATTTAAAAATATATACTTGCCAATATTTAAATAAAAAATATTTTTGTCTTTATTTATGGAAAAGATATTTTATGAGAAATAGATACTTGCATTAATCAAGTTTATAGTATATTTGTTATTATTTATGGTAAAGCTGCGTGCAATTTTCTGTTGTATTTGATGTGTTAATATTTTGATTTTGTTTAATATTAATGCTGAACTTTATACTAAATGGTAATTTTTTTTTCATAGCCAGTATTATGTTAAATGTAAACTTTATCAGATAGTAGTGTGTTTACAAAAAAATATATATAATGTTTCTAGAGATTCTTTTCTAGAAAATATTTGTTGTAATTGTATTACAAATGGAATACGTTCTTTAATTGCACCTAAAGTTCTGTAATTTTTGATGTGTTATCTTTTTTTTTTCCTTTTTTTAATCAAAGTTTTAATTTATTACTGGAATGCTTTGTTACTCAAGATACATTAAAATTTGTTTTCTACTATTAACTATTAAATAGATGCTTGCCAATATGCAAATTTACAATAATTTTGATTTATTCATGGAAAAGCTATAAACAATTCATAAGCATGAATTTGCTGTCAAATTTTTTGGCTAACTCTTTAATTTATAAATATCACTGCAAAACTTCATCATAAAAAACTAACTTATATAGTAGTAAGTATTGACTTACCACAAGCTTGGCAGCCCTTTTTAATTAATTAATATATCCAGCGGCTCTTTTTCATCAACTTATGTACATAATGGCCCTTACTGTTTTTTTTTTTTTTTTTTTTTTTTTCAAATAACAAACATGATTTCAAAAGGAGGGTAGTTTTCCAAGACTTTTTGACACTCAGTCGACAACATTTGGATTTTTCTACAGGCAGTCAACAAATCTCACGAATTTCATGTTCTTGATCTACGAAAATCATATTTTCTCTGTGCATGATAAGTAAAATTCACATTTTTTATCTGTATGCAATTGACAAAATTCATGTCCTCTGTGAGCATGATCGATGATATTTAAAATATTTTTAAAACAGTGACTGACAAAATTCTCAACTTAAGAATTTCCTATATAAATAGCTATGGTATTGGTTACCTATATAACAAAATTCATAATTTTTAACTGGCTCGATAAAACTTGCAATTTTGCCATGAGAGAAAATGTCGAAATTCATGATTTTTTTTTCTGCCATGAAAAAATCTGCATTTTTTTAAAATTATAAATTTAAGAAATTTGCAGACCACATACTTACATAACCCATCGTGGGTCACAGGTTCATCCCTACCATTGTACTATTAACCTAAACAATTACTTAAAATAACATAATTTTAATCGTTAGTGTAATCGTTAAACTATTTGTGAAACTCATTTTGATTTTGCTTATGTAACATTATGATTAACAATGTGATGTGTTAGAAATTCATTGATAACACATTTCAAAAAAAAAATTTGTACATGTTTTTTTTTTAAATGTTTTGTCCATTTAAATTTGTTGAACTACATCGAAAATTGAATGTTTAGTTAAAATCCTGTCATTTTTGACAGGGGTTATATACTAGTGTATATATATAGAACGTAAGTTGGTTCCGTAGATTTTTCAAAAAACAATTGAATAAACACCTAAAAACTTGTGATTTATAAACATAATATATGAGAATAAGAAGCTATTTTCATTTTAGCTTGAAATAAATAAATTAAAAACATTTTACTAGAAAATTTTGAAAATTCTAAAAAAATAAGAACACATTTTTCAATATTTATTTTTTATCAGACATATATTAGTATTTTACTTAAGAAACAAGTTAATTACACAATTCTTTAAAGTTTTAATCGTTTACATTAAATAAAAATTTAGAGAAAAATACCAAAACATAAAAATTACATTTTGAAAAACAGGCAAAAAATACATATACACATACACCTTGTCTTAGAAATATATTATTTTAAAATATTCCAGCATCGCAATCTATTAAATCCATAATCATTTAGTACCATAATCTTTTAACACTATTTTTTAGGTCAATAAATATAATCTAAACAATTTGAACCATGTCATATTACATGTGCCTTAAACTAAACGTCTGTAATTTAGCACTTAAATAAAGATAATTCACGAGGTTTTGTACAATTAATATTTCATATAACATTTTTTATTATCGTATGATATATAAGCTAAAAATTAATAAATAAGTGTATTTTTCAAATGTATGTGACAATAAAGTGTAATACATTTCTTATTTTCCTTAAGATGCTTTTCACCTTATTCAAAATATTTAATTCAATATTTGCAATTAGAAACCCTATAGACTAAGCTAATAATATAATGATAATCTTCTGAACTATAAAAGCCAATTCCGCGGAATGGATATTTTAACAAGTGATAGTAAATAATCTCATCTCCAACAGAGTATTGGGATCAAAAATTTTACTTGGAACTTAATCATATTACTTCACTGAAACAGAATTTCCCTGTGGACGAAATGCACTTCGTCCCTATTGGAGATTAAAGGGATTTCTCCAACAGAAAAGGGTCTGATTTAGGTATTTTTGTATAAATTATTGTCAAACTAGCTTATAAGACATACTTTAAACAGAGTAATAAAATTTTTGTCAAAATTGTTTGAACCATGTTTGAGATACTATTAGCTTGACATTGACCCATTAATAATAATTTAATCTGCATGCGAACTACCTCAAAAGTCTTCTCGACCCCAACGATAGAATACCAAATTTATTCGATCAATAAAAACATTTTCTAGATAAAATTAATTTGACACAAAGTGCCCCAAAAATGACCCCCTAATCGATTCTTTTCGAAAGTGTGACCTACACGAATGGTCTTCTTATGCCTAGAAACGGTACAACATAAAATTTTGTCAACATTATTTTACCCTTTTTCAGATACAACTGGATTGACTCACAGTGACCCAAAAAGGACCCCCTAATCGAATTATCTCAATGTGATGTAAGCTTAATTTCATAATACAAAACGGTAGAACATAAAGCTTAGAGAAAATCGTCAGACCCCTTTATTAGATAAATTAGCTTGAATTATAGTGACACAAAAATGTCCCACTAATAAGAATTTCTCGAACATATGACCTACCTCAACAGTCTCTCGTACTTCAAAATGGTTAGAGATAAAATTCAGTTGAAATACATTGAGCTTTTATTAGGTACAATTAATTTGATCCTGAGCCAAAATGACGAACAAGTCAAGTTTCCTCGAATATGTGAACCACCCCAATGATTTTTGCATGCCTGAAAACGGTAGGGTGCAAAATGTAGTCAAAATCGTTAGAGCCGTTTTTAAGATTAAATTTATATACAGAGACAACATGCATATACCAGATTTGCTCGTATTATAATGTAAGGTATAAATTCTTTGAGACGATTTATAAAAAAAAAGATAACAGTTGTCTCTGAATTTGTTGTTTAATCGTCTAAAGCAGTCGTATCTAAGGTTTTTATTGTCAAACTTAAGTGGTGTCCAAATGCACTTTTCCACCATTCGAGATTGAAAAATTCTGTCCTGAAGACAAAATACTGATTTCGGTATTTTTATGTAAATTTATTTTCAAAAGCTTACGCTCAAGACATCTTGATTTTGAGATACATCTATTTTAAGAATGTTTAATTAACAAACATGAATAATTTATTAGACGACAAGAGTGGATCTTCTTTAAAGTTGAAAACTTTGAAAAGTTAAGATCAAATGAGAATTTTGAAATTTGAAGTGTACGTTTTAAAAATTAAAATACTGTAAATATGTTGTGGAAATATAGAAATTTTGATTGCTTAAGCTACATAATAGAGCATGTTTGAAAAATACATATATCGCGCATATGATTTGGCATTTAGTCCCCCTAAGATTAAGCCTATGTCTCATAATTAACATTTTAGCATTGTGTAAGCAAAAAAGAAAGAAACAACACAGTTGTTTGTAGATTGGAACTTGTTAAATTAAATTTAAAATCCATTACATCTTGCTTTTACAATTAGAATATTTTTTAGTTAATAGACTCCTTAGTAAAGAGACTCCCACGTAGGGAATCTCCGCCCCTAAAGACCTCGTGTTGATAATTGGCTGTCATAAACATAACTAGCTAAAACTATGAAATATTTTTTTTAAATTGTGCATTTAAAGTGAAAAAAATATATATTAAAGCAGTTTTAATATTTTTGACTTTATGATTTATTATCGTATAACATTTAATGAAAAGAAAAATTATCATTGCTCTTGCTGATTTCATAAATTACTACTATGATACATTAAATGTTATGTTATAGATTTATAAAACATTCAATATTTCTAATAATATAACGATCATAATTAACTTTATTCAAACCATTCATTCTTGCAATAGTATTCTCTTAGTGAGTGTAATTCAACTAATTGAATTCAGGAAAAAAAAATTTTCATTCCCCAGAATTCGCTGTAATAGAATTATATTACAAATGATATATCTCCTTATCAAAAATTAATTTAATTTGCTATAGGTATAGCCATGTTTGGTAATATAATAATGTTATCAGTATTTTCCATAATTTTAACATAATATGTAATGAAATACGATAAGATTGAATAAAACTGTTGATTTTGCAATTATTTATGATTGTAATTAATAAATGTTTGTTCTCAAATTCATTAAATTGCTGTTAAATGAGTAGTTTTAATGGTAGAATAACATTTTTTGAGAAATTTTTTTCATATCATTATCATTCCAACTTCCGCTAAAACATGTGAAAATTATAACAGATTTTTCTGTTATCTATATGACGAATATTAAAAAATGGTATATACACATAGACAAATCGCCAATAATTTTCAGAAAAAGTTCAAAGTAAACATAAAAGAAAATTTGACATTTAAAATCAGTATTAAAGCATCATTTTCTAATATTTTTATCATCATAAAATCATAACTAAAAATTTATGTATAAATAAATAAATAACACATTTTAAGAAGAGATTCCATTTTGTAAAGTCAAAAGTGATTTTTGTTTTTTATTTATTTTTTTTATTTTATTTGTTTATTTATTTTTTATTTATTAATTTTTATCTAGACTGAATGAAACTACAGATCCCGATATTTCTTTATTATCCTGGAGTCTGATGGTAGACAAACGTGTTTTGAACCAGAAATTTTCTTTAATGATCGTTTTTAAAAGGAAATCTAGCAAGTAGAATGTTGAAAGAAAACACATTATCTCATAAACACTTACCACTTTTAAACTTGTTTGTCTTGTATCAGACTGCGGATTAATTAGAGATGCTTGCACCTACAATGCAACCGAATAAGGAGATTAATTTATTTTATTAAGTGGCGAGTTACATGTGATTATACATTGCTTTCCTTTTGTACATTAGAATTAGCACATTGTTTAAAATATAGTGAAAAGTTATCTCTGATTTTAAAGACAGTCATTTTTTGACAAATGGCCAATAAACGACTTTGGAGCGTTCTGATTGGTCAGACAAAAATAGTCTTTAAAATTAGAAGCATTTTTTTCAAGATATGCATATATGTATCTTTTATTTTTAGAAATTTACATTATTTATGTGGACATAAGTTCAAGATCTTACGATTCTTTAATCTTACGATTAAATGAAAAGAATCATGTTTCAAATGGTCTTTGTAATTTGTTAAATTACTCTTTTATTTTCTATTTAAAATTGAACATGATTTTTTTAAAGCAATTTTAATATTTTTGATTTTATGATAATTATATTATAATATTTAATAAAAAAATAAAATTATTATTTGTTCTCACTACTTTTATAAATTATTATTATAATATATTTTTGTCACGTTATCAGCAGTGCAGTAATTCTTATAATATAAAAATCATAATTAACTTTATTCTAACGATACATTCCTGGACTATTCTTCTTGTAGTCAATGTAATTTAACTAACTGAATTCAGGAAACTCAATTTGTCGTTCTCTAAATTAGGCTGTAAAAGAATTATATTTCAAACGATAGATCTGTTGATCAGAGATTAATTTAATTTACTATAGGTACAGATATGTTTCTTAACATTATAATGTTATCAGTATTTTCCATAATTATAACATATTGTACAATGAAGTATGATCAGATTGAATAAAACTATTGATTTTGAGATTATTTATGACTGTAATTAATACATATTTGTTCGCAAATCTAATCAGTTGCTCTTAGTTTAGAGGTTTTAATGATAGAATAAAACATTTGAGTACATATTTTCTTTTCATTGAACTATCATTAAAACTTTCCGTGAAGCATTTAAGAATTTATATTAGAATTTTCTGATGTCTGTATGACGAATATTTAAAAATACGAGATTCACAATGCACATAGAAGAGTCGCCATTAAATTTAAAAATAAATTATCAAAGTAAGCATTAACGGACTATATAACACTTAAAATCAGTATTAATATATGATTTATTAATATTAGTAACATTTCTAACATCATAACATAAATGTGATTCACTAAAAATTAATGAATAAATAAATAAATAAATAGATAAAACATTTTAAAGGAGTATTTCATTTTATAAGTAAAATAATAAGATTTTTTTAATATTATTTTTATATTTTAAATTTTCTTTGTAAATAATGATCAGTTAAACGAAACATTTTTTTTCTCATCCGGATACATACTTTGAATCTATTACATGAGCAATATTTTTTCGTAACTTATTATGGAGAAAAGTGCACGATGTTTTGTGATGAGGGACTATGATTTATAGAGTTTTTGAAATAGAAAATTCCACTTTATAATATATAATAATAATAATTGAAAAATTCAATTAAATTTTTAACCTTTACGTAGAAATTACGTAATATATGACCCTGTTATTACGTAAACCACGTGTTGATTATCATAAAAGCGATGCTTTTGCTGATTTTTATTAACTCAATGCGAAACTTTAAACATTTTGCTTTAGGCAATGAATGTTCACATTTTATTTATTTTATTTTTATTAGATTTTTTTTTTGTCTAGACTGAATGAAATCAAATAATTGAACTAATTTATTGAGTGACGAGTGACATGCGCTTACAAGTTGTTTTCTTTTTGTATCTAAGAATTAGCATATTTTTAAAAATCTAGAGTAAAATTAGCTCTGATTAAATATATACATGTATATATAGCAATTTTCTGACAAGTAAAATTTTCAATAATCGCCCATGGAGTGTTGTGATTTGTCTTTAAAATTAGAGTTAATTTTACACATACATGTATAATATATTTCTTAGTAATTTATATTCTTTTTGTGGACAAAACTTTAAGTTCTTAGTTACATAACACGAATCATTTTTCAAACAGTCGATATAATTTGTTGAATTCCTTTTTTTTTACAATAAAACAAGATTTTTTTAAAAGCATATTTAATATATTTTGAGTTGATGATTTATTATCCTATCATATTTAATAAAAAAATAAATCATTATTGCTCTTATTGACTTCATAAATTATTATGATAAATTAAATGTTATGTTATAGATTTATCAGAAATGCAATAATTTTTATAATATAACGATCATAATTAACTTTAGGAAAACGATTCATTTCTAGACTAGCATTCTCTTTGTCAATGTAATTTAAATAATTGAATTCAGAAAATTCATTTAGTCGTTCTCTAGAATTGGCTGTAATAGAATTATATTTTAAACGATATATCTCTTTATCATAAATTAATTCAATTTGCTATAGGTACAACTATGTTTGGTAACATAATAACGTTATCAGTATTTTCCATAATTTTAACATAATGTATAATGAAGTACGATCAGATTGAATAAAACTATTCATTTTGCAATTATTTATGACTGCATTTAATAAATAAGGGGTTTTAAATTTCATAAATCGCTGTTAAAATAGTGGTTTAAATGATAGAATAAAATATATGAGTATATTTTTTTTGGCATAGCGCTATCATTATTACTTTCACTGAAGCATGTAGTGTTTATTATAAAATTTTCTATTATCTATATGATAAATATTTTAAAACGTGTGATAGATATAGTAGAATTGACATATAATTTTCAGAAGAAAACAGCAAATTTAATATCAATGGAATACGTGACATTAAAAATCAGTATTAATGTATCATTTATTATTGGTAATATTTCTAACATGATAACAAAAATATAATTTACTAAAAATGAATGAATAAATAAATAAATAAAACATTTAAAAAGAGGATTCCACTTTGTGAGGCTGAAAGTGAGTTATTTATTTATTTTTAGAATTTAGATTTTTTTTTTAACTGAAAGTAATCGAATAATTGAACTAATTTAATTTATTAAGTGAAGAGTTGAACGCGTTTTTAAATTGTTTTCATTTTGAACGCAAAATATTGTACACTGTTAAAAATACAGTAAAAAATTAGCTGTGATTTTAAAGGCTATCAATTTTTTGATATATGAGAACGTCAATAAACGCAAATAAAGTGTACTGATTGGTCTGAATATGTATAGTTTTTAAAATCAGAGTTAATTTTTCACGATATATATAAATATTTTTTTCTTAGCAATTTACATTCTTTTCGTGCATAAAACTTTAAGCTCTTAGTTAATCTTACTATAAAATACAAAGAATCAATTTCCAGTTGGTCGTTGTAATTTGTTAAATTACAATTTTTTTTTTCATTTAAAATGGAACAATTTTTTAAAGCAATTTTAAATTTTTTTTCTTTGACGATTTGTTATCCTACATCTTTTAATAAAAAAATAACATTATTATTGTGATCACAGATTTCAAAAATTATTATTATGATACATTAAACGTTATAATATAGATTTATTAAATGCGCAATAATTCTAATATTAATATAACGATCATAGTTAACTTTATTTAAACGATACAGTCCTAATTATAAATAGAAGTTTTCTTATACGTCCATTAAAACATTTCAAAAATATGCATTAAGATATTAAATTGCTATAAAAGACGTCAAATACTAATAAAAACATTAAAAGATCTTAATAATTTTTACATGTTTCGATTGAATTTACTCAATCATCATCAGAAAAAACAAAACAAAACAAAATACAAATTTTGTTTTTTCTGATGATGATTGAGTAAATTCAATCGAAACATGTAAAATTTATTAAGATCTTATAATGTTTTTAATAGTATTTGACGTCCTTTATTGCAATTTAATATCTTAATGCATATTTTTGAAAAGATACAGTCCTAGATTAATATTCTCTAAGTCAATGTAATTTAACTAATTGAATTCGGAAAACTCAATTTGTCATTCTCAAGATTTCACTGTAATCAAATTATTTTTCAAAATATATAACTCTTTATCAGAAATTAATTTAATTTGCTATAGCTACAGATATAGTTGGTAACATAATATTGTTCTCAGTATTTTCCATAATTCTAACATAGTGTATAATGAAGTACGATAAGATTAAATAAAACTGCTGATTTTGTATTTATTTATGACTATATTTGATAAATATTTGTTCGCAAATTTAATAAATAACTGTTAAATTAGGGGTTTTAGTAATGGAATAAAGCATTTGATTAAATATTTTCTTTCATAGCTCTGTCATTACTCACTGAAGCATGTAGAAATTTATAGCAGAACTTTTTGATATCTATATGTTGATATTTAAAATCGTATGATACATATGAAAGAATGCCATTTAATTTTCAGAAAAACATCAAAGTAAAGATCAATGGGATATTTGAAATTTAAATTTAGTATTAATGTATCATTTTATAATATTATTAGTATTTTTAACGTCATACAATAAATAAAATTTACTAAAAACGAATGCATAACTGAAAAAATGAAGTATTTTAAGATTAGTTTCCATTTTATGAAACACCGAAAATGAGTTTTACATTATTTTATAAGACTTTTATTACTATTATTTTTTAATGTCTAGACTAAATGTAACCGATTAATTAAAATAATTTAATTTATTCAGTCCAATTTATTTATACTGCTTACAAGCGATTAGAAATTGTTTTCTTTTTGTGCGTAAAAATTACAGTACACTGTTAAAAATTTAGCGAAAAGAGTACCTATAATTTTAAAGACTATCAATTTTCTCATAAATGAGAAGATTAATAAAGCATTGTGATTGGTCAGAAAAAAGATAGACTTTAAAATCAGAGATAATTTTTCATGTTATATACATATACATACATACAGATAAATATATAAGAAATATATATATATATATATATATATATATATATATTTCTTAGCAATTTACATTCTTTTCGTGGATAAAAGTTTAAGTTTATTTAATAACTGCTTCCCTGATTTGCCCGTACATCATATGGGCAACGTGCATTTACCAATCATGATTTGCCCGTTCCACATATGGCCACCGACATTCTATTCATGATTTATAATTCTCACCAGTAAATTTTTACTACAAATTTTACATTATTTATTCCGATCATTTTTCTGATACTATACGACAAAAATTTCTTCTTCAAAAAGCTGGTGATAAAAGATTAAAAATTCTGTAATAGAAATGATAAAATGAGCATTATTTTAAAGATTTTTTGGAGAATATTAACGAGTTAAGCGGTTACATCACATTTTTTCATTTAAAACGGAACAAGATTTTTTAAAAGCAATTTTAATAGTTTTGATTTTAATATTTATTATCCTATCATTAAATAAAAAAAATAAATACAAATATTGCTCTAACTAATTTCATTAATTATTATTATAATACATTTAATGCTATGTTATAAGATGTGCAGTAATTCTTCGTGCAGTAGTACTCTTTTATTTTCTATTTAAAATGGAACATGATTTTTTTAAAGCAATTTTAATATTTTTGATTTTATGATTATTACATTATCATATTTAATAAAAAATAAAATTATTATTTGCTCTTACCACTTTCATAAATTATTATTATAATACATTTTTAGTTACGTTATCAGCGGTGCAGTAATTCTTATAATATAACAATCATAATTAACTTTATTCAAACGATTCATTCCTGGACTATTATTCTTGTAGTAGATGTAATTTTTTAACTAACTGAATTCAGGAAACTCAATTTGTCGTTCTCTAAATTAGTCAGTAATAGAATTATATTTCAAACGATATATCGCTTAATCAGAAATTAATTTAATTTACTATAGGTACAGCCATGTTTGTTGACATAATAATGTTATCAGTATTTTCCATAATTCTAACATAATATATAATTAAATACGATCAGATTGAATAAAACTGTTGATTTTGCAATTATTTATGACTACATTTATTATACATTTGTTTTCAAATTTGGTAAATTTCTGTTAATTTAGTGGTAATTTAGATGATTGAATATAACATCTGAGTATATTTTTTTTCATAGCACGTTCTTTATAACTTTTACTGAATTATTTAGAGAAATAAAATAGAATTTTCTTACATCTATAGGATGAGTTTTTAAATATGTGATACGTACATGGAAGAATCACCATTTAATTTTAAGAAAAACTTCAAAGTAAACATCAATGGAACATTTAACATTTAAAATCAGTATTAATGCATCATTTACTAATATTAATATTTCTCACATCATAATATGCATGCAATTTACTAAAAATGAATGTATAAATAAATAAATAAAGCATTTTAAGGGGAGATTTCATTTTGGTCGAAAATGGGGAGGTTTCTTTAGATTTTTTATTTAATTATTTATTCGGTCTGGACTGAATGTAACCGAAAATTTGAACTATTTTAATTTATTGAGGGATGAGTTACATGCGAATATAGATTATTTTTCCTTTTGTACAGAAGAATGAGTGCACCATTAAAAATATAGGGAAAAATTATCTTTCATTTTAAAGATTATCAGTTGTTTGAAAAATGAAAACGCCAATAAACGCCTATGGAGTGTTTGGAGTAGTCAGAAAATAGATCGTCTTTAAAATCAGGGTAACATTTCCCGGCATATATATTTTTTTTATCATTAATTTATTTTATTTTCGTTAATAAAAAATAAAGCCCTTAGTTAACCTTATAATTAAATAAGAAAAATCATTTTCCAAATAATCATTGCAATTTGTTAAATTAATTTTTTTCCCATTTAAAGCGGAACAAGTTTTCTTAAAGGAATTTCAATATTTTTGACTTTATAAATATTTTCTTATCACATTTAAGTGAAAAATATAATTTTTATTGCACTTTCTGGTTTCACAAATTATTTTTATGTTACATTTAATTTTTGTTATCACAAATATAATAATTCGAATAATATATAGATCTCAATTAACTTTATTCAAACGATTCATTCCTGGACTTCTATTCTCCAAGTCAATGTAATTTAGCTAATTGAATTCAGGAAACTATATTTGTCATTCCCTAGAGTTCGCTGTAATAGACATGTATTTCAAACGTTATATCCCTTTATCAGAAATTAATTTAATTTACTACAGGTACAGCTATGTTTGTAACATAATAATGTTATCAGTATTTTCAATTATTCTAACATACTGTGTAATGAAATGCGATCAGATTGAATAAAACTGTTGATTTTGCAACTATTTATGACTGTATTAAATAACTTGGTGTTTAATTAGTGGTTTTAATGATAGAATAAAACTTTTTGGTATAATTATCTCGTAGCACTATCATTCCAACTTTCATTGATTAATGTATTAATCTATACTAATAAAATCCGTGCGCCTCTGTCTGCTTGAAGCCGATTAAACTTCGCAACGCGGGCGAGTTGGAAGTCGCGAGAGGTGTCTTTCGATTGGAAATATTCCGGGGAAGTCATTTCGGGCATTTTCGAGACCGTGGGACCCAAATTAAAAAAGTTATGAATTAAAAACCCCTTGGGAATCGGAACGAAAAAAACTCAAATCCGAAACGGCGCTCAAACGGAGCTCCAAGGCAGAACACTGCGCGACCTTGCGGTGAAGAACCTAACTTTTCCCCTTTGGCTAAAAGAAGAAACAGCCGAAAACCGCTTTTTCTACCGGCGCTAATTGCGTTTTTTTGCGCGTTTTTTCTTAAACCATCATGCAGACTGTTTTTAAAGTAGAAAAAAACTGATTATATATTCAGAATCTGCGTAAAAATCTGCTTCTGATGAACTAAAAAATACGGGAAAATGTCTTAAGGGCGCGTAGTGCCCACCGTGCAAAACCAAATATTTTTAACGGGACTATGGGCGCGAAGCGACCATAGTTCCGATCCACAATCTTTTTTTTTCAAGTGCACGTGGCCCACAGTGCGAAATCACATATTTTTAACAGGACCATGGCTCTTTAATTTACTTTTTTTGTGCTTGAGGATTCGAACACCAAGACTTGCTTATTTAATGAATTTTTTTGCTTATTATATACTGCTTAATACCGAGGTTCGTTTGGAAAAAGTGGCCCAGCTAGCGGGCGTAGCTCGCTAGTTTATAATAGAATTTCTGATATGTTTAAGATGAATATTTAAGGGAGACCCGAACCCCATTTTTGGCCAAAAATCATCAAAAGTTCAAAAAAAATTTTTATCTCATAAAACGATAATATACATATTTGCTAATATCCATGCAAAATTTCAGAACTCGGGGACACTTGGAGCAGATAGCAAATGATCTTTTTTAATTGTAATCTCTAGAGTTTAAAGGACTAGCAACCATTTAAAAAGCGTACACATCTTTGTTTACTTTTATATTACACTATTAAACGAAGTTAGGTACAGTTGATAACATTTTAATTTTAATATGATTAGAGATTTCAAAAGATTTCATAAAAAAGATTTCATAATATAGTTTTTTGTTGTATAAAGCAAAATAATAAAAATTTTTATACATTTTTTGTAAAAACGAAGAATTTCTTCGAAAACGATATTGGTAGCAAAAATTTTTATTGTGTTCAATATAAAAAATAGTTTCAATACAAGGTAAGTATTATTTTACTAATTTCTCTTGTATTTTGTACTTTATGCGTTTTCCAGTAAATGACTTTTTTTTCATATTTTTTCTAAGTTCGAAGTACTGGCTCAGTGAAAAATTAAGTTAGAAACAAAGTGTTTATGTTTTTAAAATCTTAAAAAAAATTGCAGAAAATGTACGGGAGGTACATTTTTAAAATGTTTCTGAAAATTTTACACAAATTGGTAAAAATGAAATTGTAACGATTTTAAGAAAATTTACCATGCGTAACGTTTTTTCTTTTTTTTTTTCAAAATCATTATAAAATAAAATTAAAAATATCCCTCCCCTGGTCTTTTTCGTATACCATAACACTATTTAAGAAGTTTTAGTAATACTAAAATATTGAAAATTGAATGAGAAGTAGTATTTTAAAAATGTATTTGACAGCTCGATGAAATTTTGTCGCTGAAAATCGAGGAATTTTCTTCAAAGGCAAAACTGTCTACAATTTTTTTCTATTGTGTTCAATATAAAAAGTTTTTTTTTTTAAATAGTCTTGACATATTAGAAATTAATATAAAAAATAGTTTTAACATAAAATAAGTTTTTTTTTTTTTTTTTTTTTACTATTTTATCTTGTATTTTATACTTTAAATGTGTTTTCCTGAAAATGACTTTTTTCATATTTTTCCCAAGTTCAAAGAACTGAGGCTCAGCGGTAAAACGATTTAGAAACAAAGTGTTTATGTTTTGTAGAATCTTTAAAAAAAAATTTAACAAAAGTAAGGAGAGATATTTTTTTTTTAACTATTTCTGAAAATTTTACATAAATTGGTAAACATTAAAATTATAACGAATTTAGGGAAATTTACCATGCGTAATTTTTTCTTAGCTGACTAAAATAGAAAATTAAAAATATCTCTCCCTAGGTGTTTTCCATATACTATAACACTATTTAAGAAATTTTGTTAATACCAAAATATTGAAAATTGAATGAGGAGTAGTAATTTTAAAAAGTGTATTTTTCGACAAAAAAAAATCATAAAAATCCCCATAAAAAATATAATTTTTAATAAAAATTGATTTTTTTCCTAATTATTCCTTACAAAAACATTCTAAAATAGTACACCAAAATTCATTACTTTAAAATCAAGAATAAAAATTTTGAGTTTTTTCTTACGGGTCTCCCTTAAAAATGTGAGATACACCTAGAAGAATCGCTATTTTACTTTCAGAAAAGCATCAAAGTAAACATTAATGAAATATTTGACATTTAAAATCAGTTTTAAAATATAACTTATTATATTAGTGGTATTTCTAACATAAAATTAAAACTCATTCTTCTGAAAAGTGTGAAATATGCGTAAAAACATTGTAATTAAAAAAAATGTTTTCTAACTCAAAAAAAAAAAAAAAAAGTTAGAAACTTTAAGCCTGCCCTATGCCATAACAACATTTTTGATTGGCATCCCTTTTCGTATACAAAAAATCCCTTAACCTATAATACAAATTCCATTTTGTTATTGAGAGTAAATAAATTTTAATATATATATGTACAGGGTGTGGAATGCATTTGAGAACGCATATATTAGTACAAATAGCACATTACACAACCTGGTTACAAGATCTTTTCTAATGAATATAAACATATCAAGACATGTGATCAAATGAAAAATTGACTATTTTCTGATACCATATTACCATCATCTGACTGGTTGAAAAATATTCCTATTTAGAACCTGCTGCTCTGTTGAAACTCACCGAGTCATTGAAACTATGAAGCGGACTGAAGGCAGTCAGGATTGATGTAATAATAATTTTAAACAGGGAAAGTCAATGTTGGATATTGGGACGAAACAATCTAATATATGCTAGACGTGAACATGCGGTGGTAGTACAGTTACAAAAATTAGTTACCATACAGCTGCGCATTGTGGAACATCCTAATTGGATAATACTAAGTATAGAGTAATGAAGTTGAGGTAAAATTTTACCCAAGAACATCAAACCCGGATTTTGAAAAATCTGAGTCTATAATATATTTAGTTAAATATATATATATATTTTTATTTAGCTAACTTAGCTAAAGGAAAGATATGAAACAGAACAGGAAAAATAAAACATATAAAAAGTATGTACATCAATTAATTCATTTATTTCTTTAACAATATAATGCACAATTTTTCTTTTGAAATATTTAATTTATTTGGAACTTTATTTAGAAATTCCACCTTTTTATTATGTATACAAATCTTAATCAAGACACTTTTATGTGTATAACTCGCATCACAAACAAAGTTCAAACTCAATAAGCCGATCTATGGATTTTGCACATTATGGTAACACTGATAAACAAGGTTTCTGTTTCTAACTAAGTATGTGGTGACTTTAATATTTTAGGTGGTGCTGTGAAAGAATATGAAATTAAAAAGTTTCCATCACCCACAGATTTTTAAAAAATTCAAAATCTTGAAAATCTGAAATTTGTAGTATTTATTCAACACATATACCTTATAAAATTTATCATTTGTTATTTTAGTAATGACAAACTTTTAAATAAACACTTATTACGTTTTCAATTAATATTTAAAACACTAATAGTATGCATTGTTTATAATGTTTCAGAAAATATGAAGATTTTTTGTAAAAAGAAATGATATTAATAAGAAATTTCATACTTTATGCAGCGGTAAATGTCTTATCTGTGGCTGCTCTCTTATAGGCCATTGTTCCGGGTTATTTTTACAATTTAAAGCGTACATTAAGATACTTATATCATTACAATAGCATAGATTATCTTTTCTTGAAAAAAAAAAAATGTCGAATAGTTCTTATTTCAGTCTCGATAAATAGATTTGTATTGTTTTTCAGACGATTCCAACCTCGCAATTTTGATCCAAGTAATTCTAAATTTTCCTTGATAAGTTTAAGTCTCTCACAAAATCATTAATTCTTTTTGAGTAATTAGATGTGGTTCTTCATTTATGCCAGGAGAATAGTTCATATCAGTTGTAGGGGAAGTTTCAGTTTCATCAATTTCCATTTCTACTGCTCATGGTCATATGTAAAATTCTCTGGAGGTTTAGGTATTTGTAAATCATCATTATGTAATGCTAATCACATTCTGAATCTAAGTTCGAGTACTTAATTTTATGTTTATTTCTTGCAGAGAATCCTTTAATTTTTGTAATGCATTAGTAGCAGTCAGTTATATGATCCTTTGACATGCGCCATATCATGGGTATACCAAAGGACATACACATTTTTGTACCTTTCATCCACGGCCGGAGGTATGTAGCACATCGTGTACAATAAGAATGAGGTATTATTTCTTATCTTGTTCAACTACTTTTTATCCAAAGTAGGGAAGAGTGGGGATACTTGAGCCACCCCTATTATTTCTACAGTTGGTTAATTTCTCTTTCTAAATCTGGCAATATGGGAGCATATTTATACTTTTGAACATGTAAAAAAGAAATCACATACCTTGGTACCATTTTGAAAGTATGGTGATTAATAGTTGTTTTTCCGTATCTAAAGTAAATATTTAGGTGCATGTTTTTTTTGTTTTTTTTTTCTTTTGTTTGTTATCAAAGTTTCGTTTAAAGTTGCAAAAATATATATAAATTTAATAAGTATAATCTCAATTGTATTTTGAATCTAAAATAGCTCAAATAGCTGCATGCTTTACTTAGCAAATCTCTGATAAACAAAAATAGTGGTAATGGGGATACTTGATCCAGTGAGATTAGGGATACTTGAGCCATGGCTCAACCATCCCCACTAGAAAATTAGACATGATTAAAATAAAAAAAATAAAATTACGTCCTTTTATTCACTAACAGATTTTTTCTGGATAAAAGGGAGCATATTTTTTTATTTTATTTTCATTTCTTAAATATAATGACTTAGAAAAAAAAAATGTTTAAAAATGTGTTTTTTTAAATGAAAATATCCATTTTATTTTTTATTTTGACTGCCGAAACAGCCTGTCTAGATAAATGTAAAATAATCTCTAATACTTTAATTAGTTAGGTCCAACATATTAAATATTTATTTTTAATGTAATATATTAAGATTAATATTTTGTACTGAAATTGTAACCTCTGTTACTTAACTTTTTTTAAATCAAAGAATTACTTCTATTGTCCCCGACAGAGGGTGCTACTGAGTTACCATGTAGGTAAAACTAAAAAGATGTGTGGTTTTACAACCATTCTGAATTTGTTTTTTATACATGTTGACAAAAAGCTGAAACATCTGAATTCAAATCTCAATTGGTTTTGAAGGACTTTATGCATCATAATTTATCATTCTGTAAAACATTTGTGCGAAAATAAAGCCAAAAAATTACTTTTGTAGGTATTTTTCCGCACTGGCTCAAGTATCCCCTCCATGGGGCTACTTGAACCACGATATAAAAAATAATTAAAAATTAATTAGATATAGAAAAATAGTTCTAAACTAATTGAAAGTGGTTTTCAGTTGAAGAAAAATTATCAAATTTTCATTTTCAATATTTTATTTTGTTCTAAGAAATTATAAGAAATTTAAAAAAAAATAATAAATTTTAAAAAGTGGCTGAAGTATCACCATCTTCCCTTACATATGATAGGCAGTCTTTATTAACGGCGTGAAAGCGCATCGATGCTTTTTCAAAGTTAGCTCCCCGCCCACATAGCAAAAATAATCAGGTTCATTAACGCATTCTCTGGACATGTTTTACATATTGCAGAGGAAAATATGATAATTATAATCCAAATTTAATTAAAAGTCTTACAGAACAAATAAATATTAATACACTCGCCCCGAAAGTTTCAACTGTCATGGATTTATTAAAGTCAAATTCTCAAAGTCCCCCCATTAAAGTCAAATTCTTTGGGGGTGGCTAGAGCTGTCTGTTCAATGCCGCTAACATAAAATTTATTAGGGGGAACATCTGTTTCTACTCTCTTGCTGTATCTTCTATCGTCGTAATAAGAAAAAGGAATGTTTGTATGAATCAAATACATGAAAGAGAATAATGTAATATAATTATAATGCCTATACGATGCCTACATACTCCAAAACGTATAAATGAAATTTCTCAAAATTGGTGAGTGATAGAAAATTGGTGGGTGGTAGAAACAGCTAGCTCAAAACGAACACCTGCAGCAATCAAATGGCTTATAAGTAACATAAATCTAATTTCACAATAACTTGAGTCAAAACTGAACAAGCCCTTCCCTCCACGCACACACCATTTCACCAGCAGCATTAGTAATCTAACGCAGGGAATAAGAAAAAAAGCAACAAACGGAACCGTCTAATTACTTATCTCTTCCTCCCCAAAAAATAGAGGAAGTAAAAGGTCTTTAATATTTAATTATTGTGATTTCTTATCATATTTATTTCTGTAACAGAAAGAAATATTTACATTGATACAAAAGAAGCATTCGTTCGTTGATTTCTATCCGACATTGGAGGTATGACATTATCAATGTAAACTGTAAAACATATTTTAGTAAAATTAAGGGCAGAAGCCGGCAGCGGTGATTCCACCCCGTAAAAATATTCCATGCATATAATTCTGTGCACTCCGTAATATAGGGTATACAGCACTTTAAATCACAATAACTCTTTACTTACTCTTCCTTAGCATGCATCACGTTAACCCCTTAACGCGCAGTGTTGCCGGGTCGGCAACACCTAAAGTTCCCCCTGTTTGGAGACACAAAAACTCCGTGAATATTTCAAAAACTACTCTAATGGCTACTTTAAATCTTTCTTTTGAGTTCTAGATGGCAGCTCCACAGAGATCAAACTCTATTGTTTTTAAATAATAGGTAAAATGTTTTACTGTAATACGCGCTTCACAGCAATGCTCTTTGCACTGCGCTTATCAATGCGTTACTTATAGGAGGTTAGCACTTCGGCAACAGCTGTATAATTAAAATGGTTAGTGCAATCTTTACAAAATAGTACCTGTGTACCCCTCAAGGCCTAAATAGAATGCCTAATTTTTTTTTATCTTTAAATTCCAACTTTAAAGAGTGGTGCGCCGGAAAGGGTTAAATAACATCACAAAACCGCTCATTGGCGAGTTAAAATATGTTACGGTTAATCTTAAATATAGAGTTTCGGACAACAAGCGTCCGATCCGTCGTGTAAGGGTTAAATGACATTTAGTTTCGTAACGTAAATAAAATGAAGAAGATCACCCAGTGGAAGAAAATGTATCTGGTCGTACCGTAATTTCGCTAACAAATAAGCTGGGACTGTAAGAATATAATGATAATTTCATATATATGTCATTTTCAACATTTAGCCTTTCAACACCGCAAGTATAAATCTAATTGGCTCTGATTTGGATATGTGACGTGGTTTAAAGGGACTTCAATAGACATCCATACAACACTGTTGTATAGCTCAAGGCAATCGTTTGTGTTTATTGACAAATCTTTTCTGCGCACATCGTTACTATTGCCTGAATTTTATTGCAGAGTGAACATGTAGAGATTGCTATTGCAATTTACTGTGTATTAAGTGATAGTACACTGTTAAAACTACAATTGATACATTGCACCTTTTAGAGTGAAAGACTTATCTCACTGGTGACATCCCTACGGTACTCAGAATGGCAACATTAATTAAGGTGAAAAGATGGCACCCATAATCCAGAATAGGGGTGACATCCCTAAAACGACTTTGGCCTGCAAAGGTTTCAAACCCACAATGTCTGATTTAAAGCTCAACGCTCTAACCTCTAGGCCATCGGGCTCACCTTCAAAGTCTCTTTGAAATGTTGAAATGTCCTGAAATTCAAAGGTTTCTTTACAGGAAAAGCTCACCAAAAGTTAGCCATCCGAAGTTCTAAACGAAATTGGTATAGCTCAAGTGCGATTATAGTCTTCGTAGGGAGAAATTGCTGTTTTGATCCACCAGCGACGGGAGTTGAAGGGGAAGGGTACACGTCACAGAGCATGCGCAAATGACTAAGGGGTGAAAATCTTCCAACGGTATGTATAAGCGTGAATACCCCAGTGAGAGATCAAACGGCACCCTAAACACATTTTCAAGATCGCGGGTGTCAACTGGTAACTTCTTTTAACCTCCTGGGCGCAATTCGTTTGTCATCTTTATTTTTAATAGTGTAAACATAAGTTGTGTATGTGGTCACCTACACAAAGTTATATAATGTTAAAAATGTGAAAACGATGCGCCATCCACAGTGTCTATTTAGGTTTTAAAGCAGATGTTATTTTATTGTCAAATAATTGCCCCATCTTGCATTATAATTTTTATCTTTCTGCAACAAATTCAACAACATGGATTTGCTAATGGTAAAAACCAATTAAATATATTAATTAATTGAATTATAGATGAATTCAGGTCATTGTTGTATGAGAATATTACAGAGAATATTTATAGAAAAATATGATATTTATTATTTAAACTTGCTTATATATAATGAAAATATTTCTTATTAAAAGCTTGCCATTTGGTTCCATCGTAATACTTAGTTGGTTGGTTGGTTGATTTTTGACGTCCGATTATCTGCGCAAGGGCTATGGGACCAGGGGGGGAGTGCCCTTCGTGGGGGTCTTTCTAAGGGAACCTAACCCGTATTTACGCAAGGTTCGAAGAAAACCACGAAAACTCCGAACGGTTAGGCCGACAGCCGCGATTGGGTTCGAACCCAGCACCTGCCGTCTACCAGTTGAGAGGTCCGAACCTCTCGGCCACTGGTGGTGCCCCGTAATACTTAGAAATCAGTGATACACATAATATAAAATGTGAAAACAAATCTCGTGTAACCCATTTATAAAATGCATTGAGATTCTAAAATTAAATTGAAACTATATTTAAATATTTTGAATTCAAAGTTATGTTTCATTAATGAATTGCGTATACTACTTGATTTTACCGTCTGCCTATTTCGACAAATAATATATACCTCAAAGTTACTCGTAAATTATATAAATTAGTATAATTTTTATTTTATATAACGAGAAAAAAAAAACAATCTGCAAAAGAACATTAAAAATAGAAATAAAATGTCAAATTAAAAATCACTTGATGGCGTAACAAACATGTGTAACGTGCTTAATGTCAAGTAAATGTAACATTTACGATTAACCTTTCTCAGAGTTTAATCTCAAAGTTTGGTGATAGTTTTTAGGTCGACATAATATTCAAGCAGTAACAAACTGTGTAAAAGAAGTATCCTGATAACTTTCTCAGTCCTGAAATAAATTTTACGTTGCACTACAGAAAATAGTTTAAAATGTAAAACAATATTGTTATTATTGTAAAACATCTCAAAGATATATTAGGCTATATATCGATGCTTCGAATATCCACACATTTATTTAGAAAGAAGAGATATAATTTTATCAATTTTATAAAAGCATTTAAATTAATTTAAAGTTTGTTTTTAAGTGTCGCTTGGAGGCGACATCTGGACTGAGAAGGATAATTCTAAAAATGGTGAAAAAGTGTTGAATTAAGCGTCCCGCATCCAATTAAAATTTATCTTTGAATTGAAATATGAATGAAATACCGAGAGGTGAAATATCGAACAGTGTAAAAAGTATGATTACAAATATCTGGACAACTAATTACGCGATTGACTCCATTCTTTATGCAAAATTTATGTTTCCTGTTTTATTCTGCATTACTTTCTAAAACTTTCGAAAACACTTTCGAAAAAAATTACATACATTTCATCAGAAAGAATTTTTCAAGAATCGAGAAAATTATATAGATGTTACTGATATTCAATAACCTTCTTTCCTTTAATACGTACTAGGTACATACCGAATTTCAAGTCTCTATCTCAGTTTTTTCGGAAGATAGACGTTTACAGACACCCACACAAAGAGACGGAGGTAATTTTTTTAAAAATATTTTTTTCTGAAATCTTCAATATTCAAAACATGCAAATCGAAACAAAAAAATCGATTTTTAAAACGATTACAAGATTTACCCTTGTTTCGTATGGTTTGTAAGTAATTTAAATACTTTTCGATAAATACAATTTTTAAAACAGCATGAAATGATGTCTAGTACATTTTTTAATATTAATTGCTGAAATTTCTAAATATGGAGAAAAATTCCAATTTGCTTCTGTGGAAATCTTCCAACAAAATCATTTTTTTAGAATATTTGAGAAAGAAATCGTTTTTCCCTAGAGAATCTGATTCAATTTCTACAAGTTGTGAAAAGTTACAAAGCTAAAGAATTTTTTTGCATGAAGAAAGTTTTAGTTTTATGTATAAGTTTGGGAAGAAAAGGTTTCAAAATCCTTAAATGATTAAACAATTCATTTTTATGAGTTTGAATTCTATGTTTTGTAAAAGTTTGGATCATTCTAATCATAGGGAGAACATATTCTTTATCTTGGATTGAAAAATTGACGACTTTTTTCGGAAAGTTTAGTTTATTTATAAATTACTGAATAAAAATTTTAAATATTTTATTCTAATTATGCATTTTATTTGAATAAATTATACATCAAATAATGACTTCTTTGAAACTTTTAGATCTATTTTTTAAACATTACAATTTTAACATTATGTAATGCATGTTTTTTATAATACTTTATTGATTTATAAATTTATTGAATGGTGAAGTTTTAATTACGGCGTGGGATATTAACCGAATATCAACGACGAACTATTTTTTCTTAATTGAAACATGATATCTTCTGTAATATGGTGTATGTGACGTAAAGTATTAACCGTATATAAATAGTGAGCTGTTTGGTTTTGTTGTGTACCAGTAGGTTAGTCTTCTGTAGCTTTGGTCCACATGGCATTAATTGTGTTTAAAAAAAAATCATATAAAAAAATATTTTCAAATACAATCAAAATTAGCCAAATGCTGTGGAGTTTTCGAACAAACTGCATTTGAAAATACATTTTTTTTTTTTTTCAATTCGACCGTGTAAAAGTCGAAATTGTGCGATGATAAAAAATTTACAATTTCAGTCAAAGCTAAATTTGTTGGTCAATTCATTGTTATTTTCAATATAAGGTCAGCATTACTAATGAACATATTTATCTATATAATATAGTTGAAAAGTAGAATTTAATATTTTAGAATCATTTTATGTTTCGATTGTTGCTTTTGCTTATACTTACAGTCAGCGATAAAAACTTGTCAATCGTATAATAAAACACGATGAGAATTATTTGTATCCCGTATTATTTTTTCTTAATCAACATAAATCAGTAGTAGAAAAAAATATACATATATATTGATGGCTCTTTGGCTTTGTTATAATTTTGAATTGAAGCAATATTTTAAATAATTGGAATTCTAACTGATACTTCTCTTATAAAACTGAACATGCTTTTTATTCATACATCTACAGCTTTAAGACTGCATTCATTTAAGCACTGACGGTTTGTATGTAGCTTTTTTTTTATTTTTTATTTTTATTTTTATTTATTTACTTATTTATTTTATTTTTTTATTTTTTTTCGAATGGTGATTTTTTATGCCTTGGTACACTTTTCTGAAATTATACTTTACGTAAAGTGCTGAAACTTTCCAAAACTGTGCAACTAACTTGTTTCTTTAAAAGTACTTAATACAATAGGTATGAATGAAAAAATAATAATCAAAATATGCTGTTAAAATTTTAACAATACTAGGAGTCTCTGCCCCTATGGGCTAGGCTCGTAAACCTAATTTAGGTACTACAGACGCTAAAAACATACAAATTGGGTCGGCATTAAAAATTTGCGTAAGACTGAATTATAATTTTTTTAAGTGGCAATCTTATTCTGGATGAATTTCAGTTCACTTCATTTTGATTGGGAAATTTTAAGTTCGAATCAGTTTGCGCTTAAGAAATCCAATAGCTGTTTTCGTCAGTCTTTCATTAAAGAAGACCACTTAAACTTCTGCAGACAAGCCAGATACAAAGAAATAAGTAAACAGAGTATTTATGTCCCGGTATTTTTTAACAACACTATCAAAAACTGTTATAAGACATTTTAAATACATCATTTTTAATCTGACATAATTATCACCAAAGTTTTGTTTATCTTATTTAATATCCACATAAAAATATTTTTCTTGTTAAAAAGGAAATATTATTTGCACTATTTTAACTACTCACAATAATTTGTAAAACGACAATCTCAAAATAGGAAAAAATATATCTCGTGTTATTTTTCGTGTTGTCGTGTGTATATTTTAAAATTTAATTTATTTTGAAACATTATTGTTTAGTCATTTAAAATATGACGTAATTTCTCCTATTTACTGTTTTTAAAGTATATTGATTTTATATTTTAAAATTTTATTTCCCTTTTAAAATTTAATCGAAAATGATTTTATTATTTGAAAGTAAATGCGCGCTGTCTTAGAATACACAACAATAGTTTAAAAGATCATATCACAATATGAGTAAACGCCTCATATGAATATATATGTTTTTTTTTTCAATTTTAATTGTTTTGATATATTACTTAGTCCTTTTAAATATGACGTAATTTTATTTACTCGCTGCTTTTAGCGCATGTTAATAGATTTATTTATTAATTAATACTTTCTTACTTTTTTAATACTCATGTGAAGATAATTTTATTGCTAGATAGAAAATATTTTTAAATTCATCTGCCTTGATTGACAATAATATTGCGAGTCGTCTAGAGTTTACAATCGTGTATGTCTTCGTAAATTCACTTTCCTAATCATTAGTTTCCTAATCATTAAATGTGATTGAATCATTGATACAATTGTCCAACATAGCATTTTTAACTGTTTTTTTTTTTTTTTTTTTTTTTTTTTTTGCTACACCTTGAATATTTGCTGGTGTGAGGATATAACTGGCACATAATATATATATATATATATATATATAAATTCCTTACTTAAAAATAATAAAACCTAGAAAAAATATTGAAAAGAGAAATAATTTTAATATTTGGAAACTGTTCGTTGAGTAGATTAAAATGATGCAAATTTATATATATATATATATGTATACACATGCATATATACAGGATGTGCCAAAAATAACGATCCATTTCTATGAAAACACTAATTCATTTATTTCGTTCAAAGATGTTTGAAGATATGCTCTCCTTAGAAGAACGAACAGCAATCTTTGCCTGGAAACTGGGTGATAAAACACAGGAAGAGATGCGTTAATTGTACCATTAAAAATAGACCCCTTGCACGTAACATCACATGCTTCATCTGGTGCCCAAATATAAGGCAAATGTGGTGTTTATACATTTGTTAACATAGTGATTTGGGCTTCATTTTTTAAGTACTTAGAAAAATAATGCAAGAATGAGAAAAATTTAAAATCAAACAAAAATACCATACGTGCTTTAAACGGCAAATGGGGAGTTATGATGTTTTGTTTGGGCTTCAGTTGTGCACCAGATTAGTGTATCAGCCGTTGTTGTAACGTCAATGCAAAGGGTCTATACGGAAAATATCCACCGACAAGATACAATGCCAGGCCACTTGTGAACAAATTTAGGCAAACCGATGGTATGGCGGATGAAAAAAAAAAGTCTTGGATGATTTCAAAATATGATGGTAGTATACAAAACATCCCTTTCATAAGCAGCTTGATATTGGCCTTTGGCAGGGCTGTTTCTGTATTTTCGGTGATGCAGTTGGTGCACTTCCTCATATGCTTTATCACCCATATATAAAAAAAAGAAAAAAAGATGATTTTTGTAATTTCTAAAGAGGGCATTTCTCTTAATACTGTGAAAGAAATCAACAGATTAGAATTTTCATAGAAATAGATCGTTATTTTTTAAACACCATGTATTATAAGAACTAAAAAACTGTATTTTTCTTTAAACTTTGCTAAATACATATTCATTATAAATATGTACATTTATATATATAAATATATTATAACTAACATTTTTGTGCTTTCGCAAGGAATATAACTTAAACTAATTTTATCAATATAGAAAGACCTATCTCTTTGCTCTTTAATATAGTAGATAATTAAAAATGTTAAAAAAATAATAAATAAAAAATAACCATGTATTAAACTACAAGCTATTTTTTTAAACTGAGGGTATGTATATATGTATGTGTATATATACACATTTTTTAGAAATAATGACCATAAATCAGGTTTTGTAAAATATTGAAGAATTAGTAAAATCTCTATGTAATATAGTTACTGTTTTTTTAACGAACTACAAGGGGAAAATGAATCACTAGATTGATAGATAAAAAAATACGTTTTAGTAACATGTAATTAAGCTGATATATAGTTTTTTTTTGTTGTTATTTCGAGAAAAATTCTTTCAGTGAAGTATACTTTAACACTTTGTAACTTTTTTTCTTAGCACTTAAAAGAAAGTATATCATTCGGTAGAATGATTTTTATATTATTTTTTAAAAGAAAAATACTTATGAAATGGCTTAAAAAATATGAAAAAATTACTGTTTTTCAATGTTTTTTCTTTTAAACGCAACCTATTTTTGGCATAATATTTTTGCGGTAATAAAACTATAAAATAAAATAAAATAAATATAGAATAGCTTTCAAGACCCTAGAAAATCCAGTAGGTTCTCGTCAGTCGTTTCGTCTAATTTAATCACACATCTTTTATACACTGTCAGAAAAACTCGTCAATTTACACTATTTTTTTTCTTATTATTTAACAACTATATTTCTTACTTCTGAAAAACATTCTTTAATTATTCAGAAAAATTTAAAAAGGCGAGGAAATTTTATTCATTTCCAGCACGCATGCACCCAGAGAAAAATTTAGTTGAATGAACACAAATTTGTTTGGTCCAATAACTTTTTCCGTTTAAATATGGGTCAATGGAAATTTTGTTTGAATAAAAAAAAAATATTGTTGATTTTTTTTAAAATTTTCTTTCTACAATTTTCATCCGTTATTCATAATAATGTAATAATAACATCATTAATCCGCCTCAATTTGAAAAGATTTTATAATCTAAAAATTATATTTAGAAGTTTAAAAGTTCGCAATAGCAAAAATTGCAAAACTGAAACTGCATTTCAAATTTTAAAGTGTTGCCATTCGCAAAATGATGTATGCATTACACACAGATACGTTTGGGCTTTATAATATAGATAGATAAGCGAAAAATGTAATGCAATTACTAAATTTACCTTAAAATGAATAAAAATAGACGAATGTGCATGTTTAAACCAAATTATTTTTTTTTCTTTTGGCCAGTACAATAGGTATAATAAATAACCTAAATTTAAAAAAGATGCAGAAAGAATCAATTTGTGGTTCGTATGCGAAACCTTAACCTAAAATGCGTTTAGATACGCAAGAAACCCGCTTATTATTTTCTTAATAAAGACTTTATTTGGTAGCTCTAATACGTAAATAAATATATTAGATCCACAACGTGGTAAATGCGAAATGTAATTTAATACAGATTGTAGCTTATGTTGATGGGACGAGAAATAAAACTATTGATTACTTTAAATATTATCATGATAATCAATACAATGTAAAAGATAACTGTAATATTACTAAACATTTCCTAGGAAACTGGGATTCCTAAAAACTTTTTTGAAGCTGTAATCTTAAAAATTCTTGTAACAGAAGCTTTTCGATTTTTTTTTCTGTTATTGTTAAACAAAAAGTTCTAGGAACCCCAGTTTCCTAGAAAATGTTTAGCAACTTTATATATTTCTATATATATATATATATATATATATATATATATATATATATATATATATAGTATAAATCAAATTCGACACCTTCGAATGCTTCGTCACAATCTTACAGATCACAATACGCTGATCACCACTTAAATTCTCAAACAATCATTTTATATTTTATAAATAAAGCTTATTACATTATTTTATTACATTGTAATAGGTGTATTGTTGTTTAACTAAAATGAAAACATTGAAAAATACTAATATGAAAGTAAACTTTCTCTTCGAAATGGATAAATATCAGTGAGAAAAGGCAATTTAATGAATTTTTAATAACAAGATGTATTATCAGATATCTCATATTGCATTATTATTATCTACTTTTATGAGTTGATTCTCATTCAGAATTCGTGTCTGATGAGATTAAATTTTTATAAAGCTAGTAAATAAAAGTTTATGACGAGTTCAAAAATAACCAAATTCTTGAGGAACAAATTCATTGCAACATACAATGAATTCTAATTCTGTAGAGAATCCTTATTAGACAGAATATTAAAACAAACATAATTTCATTTCAATGCATTTCTGTCTTCAAATTAATCTCTAACTGTTGAATATGTTTGTAAATGAAAAATTGAGTTTGCCATTCTGTCTGCATCAGATAGCCGACGTTTCAAATCTTGAATGTTTTGTGATGTTTAATCAGTCTGTGTTTCCGTTTATTTTTTATAATATTGAAAGATATTTCTATTTACAATATCTATCAGAAGTTATAATGTAGAGATATTCAAAACTTAAATAAAAAGTAACAGCATAATATGAAAAATTTTAGTTTAAAAATATAATCCGATAAATTTTAATAACAAGATGTATCTCAAACTATCTCTTAGCATACTTATATAGCATACAATTATCTTTAGTAAGATAACTGTAATTTTAGTAGATTCGTTTGTAAAGTTAGAGATTACTGAAGTTTTACAAAAATTAGTTTTTTAAATTTGCATATTTTCTTGTACAGTGTAGAGGTAGAATGTTAGTAGCATGTATACTTCGCCAACTTTACATCTGTAGGATTGCAGATTTTTATTTTTACTTTTATTTTTATTTTTATTTTTATTTTTATTATTATTTTTTTAAAGTGTACTTCAAACTTTATAAAGATGTTTAATTCCTCACAAATAACATTTTTTATAAAAATGTCGGACTTGATTCAGTTGTAATGCATAGAATTTATATAATATGTTAATTTTATTCTTTATTTTTTATTTCTGTATTATAGTTACTCATTGAAATAACTTAAAAATATATAAAAGAAAAGAAATACTTTTTGAAATAGATTAAATTAGATTTTAATCCTTTATGGAGTTAATTAATTAAATTGCACTTCTTAAATCTCTTTCGACTTTTGTGAGTAAAACAGAACATTTTTAAATCTATTCGAAGGTGAATTGATTTTCGATTACGTTAATTAAAGTACATGGTCTTCAGTTTCTTTTATTTGGATCTCTATTAGTCTTTTTTTACCGATTTTAGAAAAAAAGCTATACGCAAAAGCTTTTGTAAATTACTTTAGATAAGTAGAGTTATCCAAGCTAAAAATATTTGGAAATAAATTTGGATAAAATAATTAGTTTTTGAGATCCATATATGGATTTTATCAATGGATTTTTTGTGTTATCAATATTTTATACTAAATTACGCCGAGCCGTAAATTGGAAATGGATTTAAAATTAGCTCAATCATGCATATAACGAAAAATCAACAAAAACAGTTCTTCCATAAAGACGATAGTATAAAGTATTTACATGTTTCACTAAATGCCATACTGTGTGCCCAAAAGAGCTTGTTATTTAGTATGTTTAACCATTATAGTTAAGAATGTTTAAGTGTTAATAAATTATAATTTAGAACATTCTTAAGAAATGTGTAAAACATTTGACATTGCAGCTAATGCCTTTTTAAAATAAACATTAGAATAATGTAATAAGCTGGATATGAAAAAATAGGATTTCTTATACAATCAGCTTTTAAAATTAAAACAAAGAAAAAAGACAAATAAAAAAAGTATTTCTACTACAGACTGCAGAAAAATGACAAATTCTGAATCAAAAGAGCACTTTTCAAGCAAGGTTTTCAAAAATATTAAAATAATTTTTTTTTCTCATTACGATATATTTAATTATTTTTTAAATTGTATTTAAAAAACGAATTTAATAATGAATTTCCAGGATTGAACAGTCGTCTAACATATTACTTTTTGCAGCATATACATTTTCTGGAAAGAAACGTTATTCACTATATTATGAGTGTTTAAATTAAAAGATACTAAACGTTGAAAAAGAAAATATGTTGAAATTAGAATAGGCGGCTTTGACATAACATAATGCGACATAGAGTTACCTAATAAGCGTGTTCAGCATTATTGTTCGCGTGAGCGTACAATAGCAAATAAATTTGGAGTGTAGCAAACAGTTATGTGTGCTCCGTCCTATCGACACGGTAATGCGAGTGAAGACATCATGGCTTTCCCTTTGCAAAATTTGATAATTAAAAATCAATGGGGTCTTATGAGATTTCTCTCTGTATCAGACTTTGATCAGCCACTATACTGCTCCTCAGTCATTGAAATTTTCAATCAGGATATTTTCACACTATCTGCCTCCTTGACTAGAGGAACACTCAGTTGCTTGCTACTCGCCTATGTGCGCATAACGACACTGGACATTCCAATAAAGTCACTCACTACGTTATCCTAAAAACCGCATATTAGCTTTAAATACAAATAAGCTTTAATTGGATAACTAATAAATACTCTAGAATTCATATAGCGAGAAAGCCTAAAAATATGAAACTTTTTCTTTAATACTGCATTTTTTAAAAAAGATCCTTCTGATGTACATATTTTTTTTTTTTAATTTTAGAATTGCAACGGGTTTCTTGAATGATATAACAAAATTTAACTGTTTGAAATACAGCTACAAACAATGTACGGTTAAAAAACAACTGCAAGACAAGGTAATGACATGATATCACTCATGTCATTTATTAATGAGTTATTTTTGAAAAAATATTGAATGCAATGTTGAAAAATTTTTTTACAGGAAAAAATTCCAGGAATTATATAGGTTTCTTGAAGTTGGTAAATGAACTTAGTTTATGAAATTCTTTATTCAATAACCATAGATAATATCTTTAAAATGTTTTTGACTTTTCTTTAATAAACACAATGTGAAAAAAATTGAATGAAATATTAATAATTTTAATTTATAAACATTTTTATACAATATCCCAAGAGAAAGTTTTCACCGAAAAAGAGTTAAAAATTATTTGTATTTTCTTACTCTGAGAAATATAATGTAATCAAAATTGAGTAAATCAAAGTAAATTCATCGAACTGAGTATGTTTATATAAAAAATGAACACGTTTTCTCAATTATAACTTTCGATGTTACCAACTTTAAAAAAGCCATATTTTTTTTTACTCTATTTTAAAATGATCTAAAAGTGCTTGTAAATAATTCTCTTCTCATCAAAATATTCGATTTACGTGTCTTGCTAATAGTTTTGAAAACTTTCTTAATAAATAATCATTTAAACGCTTCTTAATAATTTGAATGGAAAGAAATGTCAGTACACGTTTACTTTATTTTATAGTTCCTGTGTGGCAGTTCCTGTGTGTACAAAACAACTGTTACTTAAACGCAACCATGAAGTAAAAATTACTACATGTGTTTCTAAATTTTGGGTAATAGGACCTGCGCTGTTTTGAATATGTGACATATTTAAAATCGATCACTTTTTTATTCAATTTTGGGAACACCTTTTTTTATTATATGTAAATAAATTGTGCAAGATTCTCTAAAAATTAATATTCATGATTACATTTACTTTTGATAGATTTGCTAAATTTTTACTAGATTATCCGTGCATATATGAAACACATATTCTTATAAATGTGAGAAAATATGTTTCTAAATAACATTATTATTAACGAATTGTATGTATTAAAAGTAAACAAAATCTCTAAATCGCATAAATGGAAAAGTGCATGTAAAGTAAATGCGTTCAGATGAGATGGAAATGTTGCATTAAATATAAGAGGCTATTTTAATAATTTGTTTTTATAAAATCGCAAAATCATTTGATATTTAATTAAAAACAAAAGAACTATTTTGGAAATAAATTAAGAAAATTTCCATTAATAAATATATGTTTAAGAATAAATGCTATTAAACATATCAGTGTATTTATTCTAATAATAATAATAATAATAATAATAATAATAATAATAATAATAATAATAATAATAATAATAATAAAACAGAAATATTTATTTGAATAATGTAAATAGTGTTAAAATATTTATACATAAGATGCCTATATTCTTTATAGATGATTTTTCTAGTTTGAAACATTAAAAAAAATAAACTCGAAAACCTGCAATAAAGTTTAACAGGAGCAAAGAAAAAAATTAGTCTAAACTTACTCGACACCCACGTCACAATTAAACTGTATTTATTTCGACCCTAGAGAGCATTCATTTAAAA
Source organism: Maratus speculifer (assembly GCA_964019185.1). NCBI lineage: Eukaryota > Metazoa > Arthropoda > Arachnida > Araneae > Salticidae > Maratus > Maratus speculifer. The sequence continues at coordinate 213,958,731 of OZ025297.1, read as the reverse complement.
TAACTCTCGATTTACTCAACACTGTATTTCTTAGAAATGTTATGGGTTATTCACCGTCTGCGGCTATCTGACATTCCCCTTCATTTTCGGCAACATCTCATAAAAGATAAGTTCTAATATTTTTAAAAATGTATTTTTCATTTTAGTGTTGTATAAACATTCACATGATATTCAAAGATTTTGTTTTCAAGTAACTTAATTAGTTTCCCTCATTATTCATGGTTAAAAAATATAAATACCAAGTTAACAGTCTTTATTACTACAGAAAAATTGAACTTTCCACGCTCCACAATTTAAGAATAAAATATCTATGACAGATACAGGAGTGATTTTATACTAATTCAAATTTTAAACTTTCAGATTGATTTCTGAAAAATTGGATAGCTATTTTTTAAACTAAATTAAATTCAATATATCAGTTAAAATGTTTTAATATTTTTTAATTTATCGCGGAATATAAATGTCTCATAAAACTTGCTTTTTAAAATTTTAAATACGTAATGTATAGCATTACAGAATAGGTGATAAAAACTATTATTTCCAACCGATTTACATATATTACATTATTTAATTTTGCGATGAAATAAACAAGTTTAAGTAAAAACACACACAAAAAAAACCCGGTTTATGCACTCCACAAAAAAAAAAAAATAAAAATAAAAATAAAATAAATAAAATAAAACACATATTTTTTCTGTATAGAAAATATTTCAAGTCGAATTTATGGACTAAACGTCTGTTTGACATATCTATAGGGAACGATTGTATTCAAGTTGATATTCCCTAAGGATATGAAGTTCTTTTCGGTTGTGATGAATGAAATTTCCTTTCCTCCGGTCAATAGAATTCATGTCCATATGTTATGCCAAATTGATTTCAATGAAGTACTGTCGTAGAAGAACTTTTAAATAGGTATGTTTATGTCGAGAAACATTTGCACTTCGCGTATTTTCAGTTAAGTATATTTCTTCTTAAATTTTCTTTTCATTTTGAAATGATTGCTGTGTATATTTTATTTATGTATAAAAATTTCTTCATTGTTTTTTTCATATTTCGCATATGAGAAAGGGGACTTGAATGAAAATATCCGAATGTATATGTAAGTATGATTGTCGTTGAAAGAAAATTCATTTTTTTTCAGATATTTTTTATTTAAAACATAATACTTAATGACTTTTAGCGAAATAAAAATTAACTTAATTTTTATGTAAACTCATTTTATAAGAATGGTGATCCAAACTGTAAGGGAATATACGCATATCACGGTTTGGAGAAATTTTAAGATCCACTCGTGTGGACATTATTTTAAAATATCTCGCTCAAATTTTAATATTTTTAGACTTTTTTTTCATAGGATAGTTGAGGACGATTTACAACGGGGCTAGTTTTTACCTTTTCGATTTTGGTTATATATTTTTTATGTTATGATAGTTTAAATTTTAGAACCTATTCCAACCAATTAAAAAATGTAAAGTTTTTTCTTTTTTTTTTTATTGGAAAAATAAAAACTGGCCCGGTTGTAAATCATCCTCAGCTATCCCATAAAAAAAAATATCATGTAAAAATATTAAAATTTGAGCAAGATTTTTTTGTTGCAGGTATATTTTTTGGAAAGTTTAAGAAAAAAATTGTTTTACTAATAAATATAATCATTTATAAAAATTATGCAAAAAATTATCTATTAATAAAAGTAAATGAAGCTTTTTATATCAGAATACTTTTTTCAAACAATTATATTTAAAATGATAAACTAGTCTTTGAAGATCACCGCGATACTTACCCATCCAAATATGCATAATATAAAACGTATGTAAAGTATTTATAAAATGAATGGCAATTCCAAAATAAATATTAAACGTACATTTAAATATTTTTAGTGCATAATAATGTTCTATTATTGAATTACGGGTAGTACATGATTATCCACTCAACGCATTTCGACGAATTATATAATTCAAAACTACTCGTAAATTATACAAATTGGCAAAACTTTTATTTTAAATAACGAAAGAACAAATAAGTTAGTAAAACATTGATAAAATACAAAACGTGAAATTAAAAATCACTTGATGACATATAAACACATGTAACGTATTTAATGTCACAATTATTGACGTTTAATCTTATAGTTTGGCGATAATTTTCTGGTCGATGGAATAATCAAGCAGTAAAAGAAACATCCTTATATATCTAAAAAAATTTAAACCTATTAACTAACAATTAACTGTGTCGGATGAAGTGTTTCATTTCCAATTAATATATATTTAAATTGAAATTTGATTGAATGATAAGATCATGAAAAATCAAACAGTTTAGAAAATAAAATTACAAATATCTCGGTAACTAATTATCAGATAAACTTTATTTTTTATGCAAAATATATGTATTTTATTTTTTTATAACCACTCATTAAAATCGTAAAAAGAATCGAAAATATTTATATTCCTTTTATTAAAAAGAATATTTCGAGAGTCCGTTTTTTTTTTTTTTAGATTATGGAGGTTATTAATATTTAATAGATTTCTTTTTATTATTATATAGTAAATACAAACCAAATTTCAAGTCTCTATCTCATTTTGTTTGGAAGATAGAGTGTTTACAGACAGGCGGACAGGCATACAAACACAAAGACAGACGGAGGGCGTATTTGTTTTTTTTGTATTTTTTCTCCCTAATTTTCAATGTCTGATGCGTGTAAATCCGTATTTTTTTATTTTTTGTTTTTGAAGACGATTTCACGACTTACCTTATACTACGTATCATGTGTAAGTCATGTATATATATATATATATATATACTTTAATATACAATTAGTTATTACATGATCTAATAATAAATTAACACTGCGTAAAAAAAGTACACAAAATTTTTTAAAACATAAAAATAATAATAAAAAATTAAAAATGTAAAAAATTTATAAAAAAAATGTGCATAATAGGTTGGTTAGGTGGGTAGATTTTTAGAGTACGGTGGAGGGCGGTGTTGTCTGGAAAAAACGCAAAGGTTAATTATATAAAAAATAAAAATAAATAAATTAATAATAAAATAAATAAATAAAAAATAAATAAATAAATAAATTGAGAGTGGAAAATTCATATGTTAATTTGGTACAAAATTTCTATGGAGTTAAATTGACACCATTGTATGGATAATTGTTTTGTTATATCTATTGTATTATAATACTTTTAATTATTTACATTATTAATTTGTACTTCACTTATAATAAATGTGAGTACTATATCACTACTCAATGTAAAGGGTACATTTATTAACCCTCTCATGCGTGAATTATTTTCTACACAGTAAAAAAAATAAGAAATCAAACAATCATTTATGATAAGTAAGACCAGTTTAACCTGAATATAGTTTTATTAGAAGTTTTTATACAATATTTCTTGGAATATTGATGCGTCCTGTTTGAGGACATTGTGTATCAAGGGGTACAATTGTACTGTACTCAAATATGTGGACAATATGATTCAATATTCACATATATGAATACGTTTTATGTGATTTATTTGGTATGAAATGATTCCATACATTCTTGACATACTGGTACAGCGCATGTTCCACAAATATATTGTGTTATGCTTTTGCAATTTTTATCTGTTGAGCGATTGGCAAACTTTTCTTCCGTTTTCTTCGGATAATGCTTTCCCCCATCTAAACGCAAAGTTTGGGGCACATTGTGCGTATTCCTACGTTTTATTGCTGGTTCTCTTGCAGAGGGTCTTCCTCTTTTATTTTTATTTAGCGCAGCTCTGCTCCTACACATCAAACCCGTTGCAACTGAACTTTTGAATTCCAGCAGGTCTGTGCTATTGGTGTTTTCTGATTTTCATAGAATCCAAGCATTAACAATGGTGACATTTATATGGTGATAAAAAATACGCATGTGCCATTTCTTATTTCTGACATCATTACGAGAGAGTCCATAACGTCGACCTCACCCATATGCTTATTATACTCAGAGATACAATGTAGACGCTTGATAGAAATCTCTTTTTTTTTCTTTTCTAGTGAAACGTGTTACTTGGCCTTCGGGTTCCACAGTAAGAAGAGATTATATGAACCGGTATATATCGATCCATCGGGTGATACTTATATTATTCGAAGATGAAACAATCGAACTACTACCCCTTCCTTCATTCTTCAGTTGGTTTATTGATTTTAGATGCTTTTTTGCACTCATCAGTTTGAAATTCTTATAGCCCCAACACATCAAATTCCTAGGGCTTTTAGTTTTAAAACCAACGGTAAACTGGAAAAGTAATTATCTGCATATATTTCACAGTTTGACTGGTGCAAATCATGAGACAAACGAAGTATGACATCACCACCCACATAGCATGCATGGTCACAGTGACGTCACAGTGACGTCACTGTGAGTCACTGTGGTCACGTCACATCTGTGACCAAAATGCCACCGCTCAGTGACGTCACATTGTGACTGAAATGTGACGTCACACCTGTGACCAAAATGCCACCCCTCAGTGACGTCACATTGTGACTGAAATGTGACGTCATATCTGTGACCAAAATGCCACCCCTCAGTGACGTCACATTGTGACTGAAATGTGACCTTCTTAGAAAATTAAAAAATATATACAAAAATTCTTCAAAAGATCCCTCGTAGCATGCATGGTCACAATGACGTCACTGCGAGTCACTGTGGTCACATCATATCTGTGACCAAATTACCACCACTCAGTGACGTCACATTGTGACTCAGATGTGACTTTCTTAGAAAACTTTAGAAAATTGCAAAAATTCTTCAAACCATGTTATTTACTGGTAAAAAAACGTGTTTTCTGGCATTTCAGAAGAATATTGTGCAATCGCTGTTATGCCACACGTTACATGCAGTGCATGTAACGTGTACGTCATATCACATATGTGAGATAAACCTCCCATCATATGAAACTAAGCACCCAGCAATGAACCTATCAGTGAAACTTCCATTTAAGGAAATTTCTCGTTACACTTAAATGCTTCGTTATGAAAAAAATATCGTTGAATAGAAATCCACGAAAATTCATGAAATTTGTATAGCAAACTACAAAGAAAAATGGAAATATTATAAAACTGTGTTTTAATTTGGATAGTAATTTTTGTTATGCAACATAACCACATAAGAAAAAATTCATTAGTATAATATCTAAAAAACCACGTAATAAAGGAAGGGAAACAAAAACTGAATCGCAGCGTTCTATTTCTCGTTTTCTCTTGTATTTCAAATCCAAAAATTAAAAAAAATCGGAATATTACTTTGTGGTGATCTCTTATGAAAGATACACTCATAAAAACTTTCGCATCTTTTTTAAGTATTCAGAGAATGGACCTATAATATTTTCGTGGAACTAGAATCCCTTTCTTAGCATATGGAAAAATTTTCGCATTTTTTCCTTTTTATTTAAAAGATAAAATAAATACATAATTTCAATTCATACAAGCCGCTGAAATATATTCACCAATCAATCTTAACAGCAATCCATCCTTTTGAATATTGTGCACGCACGAAAGTGCAACAAATTTTGCTAAATAGAATTTTTTTTTAATATGAATATTAATTTAAATCTTAATTGCGTTCTAGGTTCAACAGAAAATTAAAAAAGTAGATAATTTCATGAAATATGGGCTTCGTTAAATGAAAGTTCCACTGTATTTCGAAACTAATTGAAAGTAAAATAGAAATGCGTGCAAAAAAAATTTAACCTCAAAATTTTAATTAGGGAAACTCTCATAAAACTAATGCGCATGCGCATTCACCTTACAAATCTTCGAAGCTCAAACAACCAATAATAACAAAAAAACACCTGCTTAAAAGATATCGTTTGGCAACGACCAGAATAGTTGACACGATTTATTCTTTAGAATATTAGGCAGCTGCTCTAGTAGCTTTGTTATGGTGTTATGTCTGTATATTTAGTACGTAAGTTGAAAATTTTTAAAAAGTTATGCAGAAATGCTATCAGGTGACATTTTACATAAAATGTCGGTCCGAAAAAATACAATGTCAGTGGCGTTTCGTTAATATAAGCGCGCCAATGTCATTGTACTTCATTCGGACATTCCGACTTCGAAATTATTTTCCCTATTTGGATTATCACACTGTTATTAGAGGATAATGCCGATAAGAAAGAGGTAAGAAAATTTTATTCTTCCTGCTTTTTTTATAATGATTTCTGTTAATTTCGTAATAAACATGTTATAAAAGGAATAAGTATCATATTTAACTTTTTTGAATTCACTCACCTTAGTAAATTCAATAAATTTAACATTTATTTTGTTGAAATACGGAACAGCATGCCAACGATTTGAAAATAGTTAATAATATTATTTTTAAAATGCACTTTAATCACATTTTTTAATTACATGGTTAAAATCACATTTTAATAAATTAAAAAATGTATACATAATCAAAAGTTAACGTTATAATTAATATATAAAGGAGTTTGGGGTTGTTTAATTGTTGAAAATAGTGATAAATATACTAATTTATGCACTAATATTGCAAAAACAAATTTTTTAAAACTTTTTTATTACCTTTCTGAATTTCTCATAATCCCAAAAATTTGATAACTGTAATTCCATGGCATTTATTATTTTAAACCATGTATCTAAAATAATTAAGATATTGATTTTGTGATAATAACAATTATTGATTTTTAAAAATGAGTAATTATCGCATTATTTTATTAATTTTTGATATCTTAATTGTTAAATGGTGTTGAAAATAACAATTTTGTTTCATTAGTATGTGTTTATTAAATCTTGGTTCTAAATAGTCATAAAAACAATTACATGTACTTTTTTGTGGGATGTATATTACTGAAATTTTTAGTGTTTGATGTATTTCCATTATTTTCAATAAAATTTTGTCTAATATTGGGAAGTGAGACTGAGAATACTTAAATATCATTAATAGATTCATCAAATACGAAAAAAAATGAAATCTAATAATTATAACTATTAATAAGGAAACTTTTTAAAAATAAATTCCATAAGGATGTCCTTTACCGGCACATCTACACTATATGACACATACAATATATATATATGAGTTTAACTACGGATTTAAACCTTGGTGTTACCATACATGCGCACAGGCCACTATAGTAAGGAAATAAAAAAGCGTAATACTAGTACTAATTGCCTCATCTTCATTTGCACTCGATTTTCAAATAAAATCTGTATATTACGAATATTGCGCATAAACTTCAAGTAGTTTTATCAAAAGATAATTGTATATTATATTTAACAGAATGATTTTAATTCGTAAATTAATCAAACGAATATTAATTTTCCAAAATGAGTAAAAAAGTGTTTAGGTTAGGATTGGAACTAGAGACCCTCGATGTATGCTGCCAATGCTCTTCCAACAGAGCAACTTAGCACGCACAATTCACCCGGAGAAATATCATTATATAATCATACGAATGTTATGCATTTATCATACGGGTAGTTTGAAAAAAATATTAAAGTATTATTACATAGGGTTATACATAATAATGATAAGTATGCATTCGTATTCACTGTGTGAATTGTGTGCGTCAGATTCTTCCAGGATAGTTCAGTCGACAAAGTATTGACAATTTGCGCGAAAGACTGCTTAGTTCGAATACTGACCCTGACCTGGACCCTTTTTCAATCAGTTGGAAAATTACAACAAAAGATAATTAAAAGTTATATATATTTATAGACATCAGGACTATTGGTCAGAAATATTGGCAAGCTGTACAGTTTTAGATATGTGCTGAGATTTGTGGATATTAAAGCGAGTAAAAGTTAAAAAAAAAAAAGACTAAAAAGATTAAACAGTTTGAACAACGTTCTACTAAATGTGTGTCAGTTATAAATAAAATTGAAGCTATGCAATTTTCCTCATGTGGCGAGAAAATATGTAAATATTTTTGAAATCTAATATTTTTCAAATTTTGAAAACAACACCAGAGTTGTAAGGCATGTGAGGTAAACCGAATTTTTAACTTTAATTTAGAAGAAAGTCTCCTTACTTCAGGTAACTATTTTTATATATTATACACTATTTGTTCATAAATTGTCAATATATGATTTTAGGAGTCAAACACTATTTTAACAGGAACATGGCATGGAGTTATAGTTTCAGCAGATCCTGTTTCTTTTAAATTGTTAGAGAATCGTTAAGAAAAATTAAATCGTCACAGAATCATCACAGAAAATTTTGTCACAAATGATCTGCAGCGTGAGTCTAAAATAATGAGAAAAACTTTAAGGGAGGTGGTAGAGCTCACTATAATAAATAATTATGGCATAGAAATGTATGACTGGAAGTGACGCGTTGAAACGCCACACTAGTCACTGCAAAAGACACGGATTATAATGTTAAGTGTATGGGAGCGCTATTTTCAAATATCTCGGTAAAATTTTAATATTTTCCCATAATTTTTTTCCATAGGATAGCTGAGGACGACCTGCAACTGGGCTGGTTGTTATTCTTTTGATTTTGGTTACAGATTAAAAGAAAAATACTTTAACTTTCAGAACCAGTTTAAACCGGTTCTAAAACTGAAACTATCTTAATATAAAAAAATATAACCAAAATCGAAAAAATAAAAATTAGCCCGGTTGTGGATCGTCCTCAGCTATCCCATGGAAAAAATATCATGTAAAATATTGAAATTTGAGCAAGATATTTGAAAACAACGCCCCCCCCCCCTTAGACTTAACATTATCATCCGGGTCTTTTTTAGTGACTAGTGTAGCGTCTTGACGGGTCACTTCCGGTCATATATTTCTGTGCCATCATTATTTGTTATAGTGAGTCCTACCACCCCCTCGAAGTTTGTTCCATGATTTTGGACTCACCCTGTATTTCAAAATTTGGTCACAATGTGACTTGAAAGCATTGTCACTTTCGTCACAGTTTCGTCACCATGTTAATGACATAATCGTCACAAATGACACACTTTTCACAAATTGGTCACATTGTGACGCCACAAAGAGGTCACAATGTGACGTCACAAACAAGCTCTAAAACGGCCATAACGACTTCACATTTTAGTCACTGTGACTTCACATCGACGTCACGTGACGTCACATCGACGGTCACAAAGTCACAGTGTGACTTTACAACGACGTCACTGTGACGTCACCATGTCTTACGGGCAGATGCACCATAATCAGATGTGATTCCGCGGTTACCAGTTGCACCTTGATACAATTCAAAGCAATAAATATATCCCGATGCAACTGCACGACACCACATTTTGTATCCCCATTTGTGCGGCTTCTTAGGTAAGTACTGTTTTATAGATGATTTTCCATTGAATGGAATCATCATCTCCTCCACACTTTGATATTCCTCATTATCGGCAGCTTTGTGAAATGTCTCATGCAATTTTGTCAAAATCGATCGAATTTTTATAGCTTTATCTTTATTGTCATCAGGAATGGTTGTATTATCTACAAAATGTAAGTATTTTCTTATTTTCTCAAAGCGATTTAGAGACATGTAATCTCCAATTAGCGACATTCGAAGTCCATATTCTGAGGACCAATAATGACGTAATCTAGTGTATCTGATATATGTCATAACAATCACAATTCCTAAGAAAACTTTCAATTCTTCAACAGAAAGTCCAAAATTATCTTTGCCATTTTGACATGCATAAAGATTTGTTTGATAGACAATATTTGATAATAGATCTTGAGGAAATAGATTCATAAACATATATAAAAGAGAGTCGGCTTGTATATTCACATGAAATCTACCACTGAATTCAGACGAATTATTACACATTAAATTATCTCTTTCACTAAACCAGGTAATGAGGTTTGCTTTTGGTTTGCTCCCTTTTCTTGAAGATTTTGTATTAGTAGACGATGACGGAGCTCGATTTACATGTCCTTCATCATTTGAATTAGAATCACTCTGCGCAGTTGAGACTGGGGATTTATTTGTAAATGCATCGTCATCAGAAGATGACATTGCATAGGCAGTTACATGAGGAATATAACTCAAATCATCTCTCTCAGAATCACTATTTTCCAGATCATCCTCAGATTCCGTTGTCATTATTTCAGCTATCTCTACTTCAGTTATGTATCTTTTTTTTCCTATCATGTTTGATTTTTTAACAATCTGAAAAATAAATAGATAAATAAATAAAAGTAGTAACCAAAAATGAGTTTTGTTTACTTTAGCGCAAAGTGTCCTCATATGAGGACAGATGTTTTATACTTTATGTAAAAACATAATTGAAATACTGTAAAAAAAAGTCTATCATTACATGTTATATGATGATAAATTGTCTAAAAAAAACTTACCTTGACTATACTGTGAATATATCCTAATCTATTTGTAGCAAATTCTGCGCAATATCACCATACGTCAATGCTTTGATTTTATTGCAACCTTCGTGTGAATTACGACCATCGGTATGTTGCTGCCATCTATTGTGTTGCATGCAAGGTATTATCTGTCCATAAATAAGGTGCCCATGAATCAATGCTGAAAAAATTTGGTGACTCTAATATTTTATAGGGTAATATTTATCTGTCCTCCTACGAGGCCAGTATACATGAGAGGGTTAATATGCTATTTTTTAATTTTTCATCATTCTAAATTAAAATATTGAGTTTAGCCCAGAATAGTCAAAATAAATGTTAATGATTTACATAATAATAGGGTAAACTATGGTGTAGGGTTTAATTTTTCTCTAATTACATTATTCTACTTTTAATTAATTTATAAATTTAATATTATGATGTGTGCGATTATTAATTTTATTTTTTCTCCTTTTCAATTTTATGTCCAATTCAGTAATTTGTTGTTCTTTGTTATTGATGTTATTTCTCGTCATATTTTCTTTGTTTTTGCGACTTTGAAGTCTACACGTGGATATAACTCTGTTTTTATTTTCTCTATATCCACTGTGGATTGCTTGTTATTTCTTTAATGAATTTTGGTTTTATGTGTGCTGGTAGTCCCAAATTCGTACTGTTTTGCTTTTCATGACAAATACAGAAATGAAACAACACACTTCATTTGTAGATCCAAAGTATTTGGGACCTCAAGATTCTGCTTTGGTTCTACAAATTCCACTTGTATTCATATTATTTTTTTATTTTAAAATTTCATGTTCAAAGTGCTATAAGTTATTAAATTCAATGGTTCATATATTGTATTATTAATGGTTTTATACATATATGTATATATACATATATGCATATGTATACTATATATATGTATAATTTATTTATTTAAATTTTTCCACAAGTTCAATATGTTTTTTTTCTATTGAATTCAAATGGTTAATATTGTTTACTATTAATGGTCTTGCATATATATATATATATATATATATATATGGATAAAATTTTCTCGCATGAGATTACATAAAATTTTGATTGTAAATCAAAGTTAAGTTTACGATCTTAGCTTCTCATTATAAGTCAGAGATGAGTAATTAAATAGAATTTGTAATTATTTTACATTATCACATTTCCAGATATAAATACTATTGAATACCTGTGATTGTCATGAAATATTTGATGATAACTTGGAAAATTGGGACATTGTTAAATTGTGACAAAAACATCAACATTAAAACTAAGAATTGCTTTATACTATGTGATTATTCGTCTAGTAATAAATTTATAAAGGACATGTTGATTTCTTATTGAAAAAACACCGTAAATACCGGTGATAATTGATAAATGAACTAAAAAACTTTGTAAAATCACCATAAAGGGAAAATTAAATTAGGACACGTTTCGAGCTACAACACGTGCTCGTAAGGGCACAGAGTCTAGTCGAGTTCTTGACTCTGTGCCTTTGCGGACACGTGTTGGTTTAGCTGATGACGAGCTGTTATTGTTGTAGCTCGAAGCGCGTCCTACTTTATTTTTCATTTCATGGTGATTTTACAAATTGTTTTAGTTTATTTATTGATATCTTATTGATTAATAATACGTATTGGATAAAATATGCACTATGTAAACATACCCTAACAGACATACGTTGAAAGATTCTAAAGAGACTCTTAAATAGCCTCATAACTCAGTGAACATTGCAATTCTTTACACAGAATTGTACACACAACACTACAATTTTAACTTCATAACTCCTGAAGTAATGGATTACATATCAGATTCAGATAGATTCATACAAAGGCATCATACAAAAGGGAGCATAGAGAAGTAGAAATAAAGTTTACATCTTAAAACCCGAGAAGATTAGTGGCTTGAAGTGATTTTTCTAAACTGGAGATGCGTTCTATTACTGGTTAAGGCAGGGATATTATATAGTTCTTGTACAAAATGATCGATCATATGTAGGCATCATAATAATAGGATGATTAAGAAAAGGATGGATTTATAGAAGGTATAACATACCTTCTAAGTCAACAAAAAAAATGTAATTTCACTTTTGGGCAATTCCACATGTCAAGGAATGCCATTTTGAGTTATGGAATAATATTAAAACAAATATCCTGATGCTGTTTTGAAACAAAAAATAATTATTTTGCTTAGAAAATGACTATTACAGACTAAAAAATTAAAGAAATATAACAAAATTTTTTTCTACATATTTTATTCTTTAAATTATTAAATAATGCCTTATTGTGTGACGGAATGACATTTTGCAAACCATGACTCTAACCTGTTACTTAAAACTGGTCACGCGTTTTTTCCATATTTTTGACTCCCCTCTCCCCCATGGTCACAAAGTGTCACACTACACTTTACCCCCCTCTTGCCACATGTCACATATTTTACGCAAACAATTACTCGCAGTTCAGAAACAAAGCACTACGCTTTAGATCACATTTCAGATTTTATTTTTAAACTCTAATTATGTTTCTTGATTACAGTTGTAAGCTGAAGAATGAAAAAGATTTGTATTTTGTACGAAATAAAATGTACCACATATATATATATATATATATAGAGAGAGAGAGAGAGAGAGAGAGAGGAATGATTATATATTAGTAAAGTATGTATAAGTATGAGATAATAAGTATGAGATAAAATATTATTATGAAAGAGCAATTAAAAACAGTATTATTTTGGAATTTGAAATAGAATTTAACATATTTGGCTTTAAATCTTATCTTTATAAACACACACACAAAATAATAATAATAATAATAATAATAATACTTTATAATTTTATCTACTTAATTTTAATGTTTTTATTTAAACCAAAATGTGCGGTGTCACATTTCTTCTTACCCCCTCGAACCGCCTTGTCTAAAACTGTCACAATATCATGAACACCCCTCCCTCTCTACAAGCGTGACATCATTTATGGACGGCTCCTAATACGTATCTGAAATATAATGATAAAGCAGTAAAAAAATTCTAATTTAAAACAATCTATCTGTGTTAAGGTTGAAGATATTAACTGTCATTTGACATGAGGGAATGACTGTAAGTTTTTTAAACATTTATTTAAAAAAATTACTAAACCAATAAATTTAATGTTTCATTATCCAGGTTGATCGTAATTACATAACTATTCATATTTGATAGCTTTTTCAAAAACATATCGAGCACAATTATCCACTATTTGAAATGTGGGTTGAATACAACAAAAGACTTTATTTTACAAAGAATATTGGCTTTAAGGTTATTGTAAACCATTAAATATTATACTATACGCATAAATTTATTAAAACAAATGCAAATTAGGCAACAATTATATCGTTTTTCCAAATGTTCTTAAAAAATACTATTTGTGCACAATCCGAAGCATTTTACTTTTTAGCCATTTTTTTTTTCATTTAGACTGGTGTGAATAAAATAAAAATTTGGAATATACAATATTAATATGAAAACTTGGTATATAACTTTAATTATAAAAAACTTAAACTTTGAAAAACTTAATTTATAAAATTAATTAAGTTTATTTTTGTATAAAATTGCGCTTTTAAGTTACAGATATCTAAAAATAAATTTATTGAGTTAAAGAGCAAAGCTCATATATTTGGTCTAAAAGTTAACAGAGCTTTTAATTTTAATGTTAATTTTTGGAAAATTCCATGTATAATCAGATTGTGGTTGGTGTATCAATACTTTACTGTTAGTACGTGATAAAAATATGAATTATAAATATTTCTAAGTAGCTAACTAAATGTAAAATATGAATATTATAATTTAATACAATAAGAATTTTATTTATTTATTTATCTATTTTGTAAATAGATTTTTCCCCTTTAATATTTAAAATAAAATATCTTTCAAATATCTTCATTTAAAAATTGCATATATATTCTTTGCGAATATTTTATTATGAGCAATTTTATAAATTCTTCTTCATTAAACTTTTTTCAACTTTTAAAAAATGAAATAAAACCATCAGAGCTTTTGAATGATTGATAAAATTAATAGTTATTTATTTTTAAATACAAAAAAATATCAATTTTTAAATTAACTCAGAAATTCTAAATTTAAAAAAAACATGGTTGTTTCTTTTAGAAACAAATTCTAATTTTTGTTTAAATAGAGCTCTGGTATGCTACGGATGAACGAATTTCTTACCCTTCCTTTCAGATTTTTGGAAAGTATTCATGGATAAAAAATGTTTTCTAGAAGTACGAAACAATGCATTAAAATGACAAATTTTCCTGGCAATGTAAAGATCTATAATAGTAAAACACAATATATTTTATTTTCTATTTTATAAACAAATAAAAAAACGTGCATAAGAGATAGATTATGAAACATACTCCAAAAGTTTAAAAAATATATATATACTATTTCTAAATTGCCCTTTTCTAGAAAATACAGTGAGAATTCTAATTAAGCACGTCAAACACACATAACTCGTTAAAATCCAATTAGTATTGCCTCTATGCAAAAGTAAACAAAAATTTATATTGCAAGCTATCTCATACAATCTTCTATAGAATCTATACACTCCACATATTGTACTAAAAATTAAAATTCATGCAAAAAAATCTCATTTCCAACAATTACAGATTATAGTCAGTCCAGTAACCGAAATCTTTTGTTAGTCTCTGTAAATTAATAATGTATTTAAGATTCTAAATCTAAAAAAAAAACTATTGTACTGCAGCTTATTGCAATTTTTAATTTTAATTTACTTGAAGTATCGTATCGTCACTAAACAAAAATGTATCTGATTTTTCAACAACGAATGCTAATGTATTATATTTGTTTTGTGCATCTCAGTTAACGAAATATAAATGTTAGTTCTTCTTTTATCCTTAAAAACATTGTTGCAATCAACTCAGATAAAAGTTTTTATTTTTTTAATTACTAGGTTTCAAAAAATTCAATATAGTACCTATCATGATTAAACTAAAAGGCATATGATTTTTCGATACTGAGTGATAATGTACTGCATTTCTTTTTTGTATGTCAATTAACGAGATATAAATGTTAGTTGTTCTATCATCCTTAAAAACTTTATTCCAGTGACCTCAGGTGAGGCAAATTTTTCTTAGTATATTTCAAATAAAGTAAAATAGTAACGTATTATCATTAAAATAAAATGAATCCTATTTTTCAACACTGAATGAAAATGTACTGTATTTCTTTTTGGCATCTCTGTTAATGAGATACAGATGTTAGCTATTCTGTCATCCTTGAAAACATTGTTGCAGTCAACTCAGATATGCATATTTTTCTCAGTATATTTCTAATAAAACAAAATAGTACCATGTTATCATTTAACTAAAATGCATCTGATTTACCAACACTGAATGATAATGTACTGTATTTCTTTTGTGCATCTCATTTAACGGAGATGCACACAATGTAGTCAACTCTGGTGAGGCATATATTTCTTACTCTGTTTTAAATAATGTAAAATCAATAAAATGCCCGCAAATGGTTTTTAGCGCAGACAGTTGAATAACGGAATTTTTTATGCATCCATCTAAATGAAAAACTAATGCGGAGGACATAATTTAAATACTGATTATCACCCGGGTGTTTCGAAAAGTTTTAATTACAAGCGAATATTTTTATATTCTGTCTGCACCACTATTTAAAAAAATACCTTCCGTAATATATTTCTATTGTAAATGTTCTCAAAGCGTATGTAAAAGATATTATAATGTTATATATTCTAAAAATCAATAGTCAAGAACATAAGCTAAAATATTTATTTACTTAAAATACACATTACTAAATATTATAAACATTTTACTAAATACACATTAAAATATATTAAATTTTTTCTTTAAATGTTTCGACTCATCCATTGAATCATCGTCAGAACATATAACCGAAAAAATATAAACACAATATACATGAAAACCGGAATAAATAGCCATTAAAGACAAATAAACGCACCCCTTTATTTTTGATATCATCTTTGTTTCCTCCATGGACGATCCCGCAATTTTTCCATCCGCTCAATCCTTGTATTCAGGATGCGAAAAGACAACGTTTCATCACAAACTGTTGAACCCTTTAAATAAATCGCAATGGATTTCCTTATAAAAATTTGTAAATAAAAATTAACTGGGAATATAGATGTTATCGAAAATGGAAGGGGCAGTGTGTGTTTATTTATATTCAATGGATATTTTCTCCGGATTTCATATACATTGTGATAATATATATATTTTTTGTTATATATTCTGATAATGACTAAATAAATGAACCGAAACATGTCAATATAAATTTCCATATATTGTAATGTGTGTTTAATAAAATTATGTGCTTTAAGCAAATAAATATTTTACGTGTATGTTTTGACTCTTTTGTTTCAAATTATATTGTAATATAATATAATTATTAGTAGGCATAAGACTTACATATTTTATATCGAATTGACATATGTAAAAGATTTTTGTTTAGAAAAGAGTTGCGAGATAGCACTAAAAAATATTCGATTCCAATTGGAACTTTGCGGCACACCTTATGTATCCCCAAACTTTAATAACATATGAAGACCCCAGAAATCAAATGATGTAAGTGACAAAAAAAAAAAAAAAAAAAAAAAAAAAAAAAAAAAAACTAAATTCACAGACAACCCGGAAATATATATATATATATATATATTTTTTTTTTTGGGGGGGGGGGTAAAGAAATATAACGGATTTTCTGATTATGAGCTGCGTTTTAAAGATAAACCACTTTTGCTGGATAAGAAATAATATTGATTAATTATAAATTTAAAGTAAATTGTGCTCTATTCGGTTTAACAATTATTAGAATAAGAGATAAAAAAACACAATGCAAAAAGCGGAAATTTCCTATTTCAATTCAATAAATTATTATTGTTGTTCAAATTTAACGTCAGTTATCTTTAAACTCATTTTACTCCAAATTAAATTTTTGTCACTTTTACCACTAGGCTTCTGAGGTCAACCTATAAAATCTATCTAAATATTCTAGTGTATTTTTGAGGTTAATATAGTACGGGAACACTTGCAGAATGATAGTGACACAAAACATTGTCATTAATACGATTAAACGTTTTCGAAATTGTGAAAATATTATGTATAATAAAACTGCCTAAAATATTATTTCTAAGTGTATAAATGCATACATTAATTGTCTATTTTATTCTTTCTTTTATCTTATATTCAGGTAATGAGTTTAGGTTAGTATTGTTAAATTAAATGATTTTTGGCTACATTATTTTTGGGGTAACTATAGTGTCTGGTGTGTTTTATGCTTTTAATCTATTTTAAGAATGTTATTATGATTTAATTTTAAAGATTTAATGATTTTCTCCTTTTTATTTTATTTTTATATGTATTTGTAGCCCTAAATTCGTTTTATTTTGCTTTTTCACGGCTAATACAAAGATGAAACCACATATTTTATTGTATTTCCAAATATTTGTGGGCCTGGCGATTCTGCTTTGATTCTACAAATATCAATAATAATCATTTTATTTTTTCCCAAGTTTTAATGCGGCAATTTTATATTAAATTCAGTGGTTTATATATTGTTTTTGAATTAATAGTTGTATATATATATATATATATATATATATATATATCACATTAAAAAACAATTTCTTTCCAATAAGTTAAAAAACAAGTGCAATTTTTATATTATACAAAAGCTTTTAGAAAAGCATTGTGCAACAGACTGATACTTCCCCACTTTTCAACATTTTTTCCCAAGTTTTAATGCGGCAATTTTATATTAAATTCAGTGGTTTATATATTGTTTTTGAATTAATAGTTGTATATATATATATATATATATATATAAATATATATATATTATGTAATATATAACATGTAATATATATATATATATATATATATCACATTAAAAATAATTCCTTTCCAATAAGTAAAAAAACAAGTGCAATTTTTATATTATACAAAAGCTTTTGGAAAAGCATTGTGCAAAAGACTGATACTTCCCCACTTTTCAACATTAATTCGTCTTTTCAGAATTCAGTTGAAGAGATTTTTAGAGAAGAAGTATTGAAGCGGACTGAGTTCCTTCAATCTCGGTATTAGAACACTACATTAACTCCCTCACTATTGATTCGAAAAATGTTGCAAATGTCAGTATAGTCTCTTTAAGCTGATGGGTACCCCTTTACGATGAGTGAGAAAAATGATGTTAGGAACTTTAAAAAGTCTAAAAGGAATATTTCCGACTCGGAAAGCATTATCTACTATCATTTCGAGTGTATGGATACTTAAATATCTATACCTATTCATACATATTCATATATATATATACATACACATTTATATATGCCTATGACATTCGAAAGTAAGAACCGGTAAAAATAAAACAATATTAAGAATGTATAAAAAGAAAAATTATGTCGGCTATATAAATATAATATTATTGTATGCAATTTTGGTTTACATACGTATATCTTTATCAACCAATATTTATACTAAAGTAAGCTTCGAGACACTTATAATTCAGTCATTGATCGTGTTCCTTGCCATGCCACTGATTATATATAAACAAGCTGACAGATATCATAAAAAAAGGGACTATACACTTTCATCTCATGTAAATCCTCAATGAACGACATTTATAAAAGCCGATTTGTCACATAAAAAATGAAATGAAATTGAAATATTTATAAGAATAGCATTACTTGAATATTGTTACTGGAAAGTTAAAAGTGATTGTATTTATAAAAAATGAAACGAGTAAGTAAACTTTTTATAAAAATTGGATATTTGAAAGCCATTTACAGGAGAATTTTTATTAAATAATGATAATTTTATTAAATAATTTCATTCAACAAAAACAACAAAAATATAATAACATTATTACCCTGAGTTCAGATTTTTAAAATAAAAAGAAACTTATTTATTTATTTTTGATGTTGTTGTTTTTCCGTAAACGCACTGTATTATTAATTATTATTCAAAATCGCTGTCAGTTGTTACTTTTTAACGTAAATTATCGTTAAATTGAATTTTTAAAATATTAATATGTAAAAGTTACCGGAAAAAACACTATTATAAGCCAAGATTAACTTTAATTTAAGGTTGTATTATCTTTGGATTCTTCCGGACAATTTTAATATCATTACAATTTTAGAGTTTTAATACTATACATCCATATCGAATCATTTGGAATTTTCTAATTATTGCAATATCGTAAAAAATAACTCAATGTAAATTGTATCAAAGAGACATAAACTAAAACCATCAGCCATAAAACTAAATGATATCTAATGAAAACACAATTTTAAAAGCCATACCTATTGTTATTATTTTATTTTTAATGCTTCAGAGTGTGGTACATATATACTTTCTGATTATCTAGAGATATACTTAACCTATATATCTCACCAACACTGCATGTCTTGTATATTAATCCTGTGTATACTTATTCAACTACTACATTCCTTCTTTTCCCTTAATATTTTGAAAGTCATTCCTCATTATATGCTTTAGAATCGATTCACTTGTTACGGAATTCGTATGAAAGGGAGACGTCAAAGAATATGGAAACATGGCTTTTAACAATTATTTCTCACAATAATAATAATAATAATAAAAATAATAAGTAGGTTAATCCCAATGCACAGTACAATGGACATTGGACAAATGAACAAGTGATACAACAATAGCACTTCAAATTTGGGCTTTTTCAGAGAACAGATTAGATAAAATTGCAAATTTTCTTAATTAAATGTATTTTATGTATTTTTAATTATTATAAATGTCTGATATATATATATATTATATATATGCATATAGTTATTTTTATCTGTCAAGTTTCAATTTTTATTCCTCAGTAAACACATTTTCCAACATATAGTATTATATAATATTTTATGCCATATATATTTTAAAATTTATAACATTTTTTTTTTGAAAATCTTGCAAACCAATGGCACATTTTAACTTCTTAAAAATAACACCGCAATAAAAAAAATCTGTTAAAAGAATACCCAAATATTCAATTCTGACGTGTAAGATAAATGAAGACACATTATTTTTCTACAGAAAACATAGTCCATTTGAATAAAGATTTCTTGACTAAATTTTTTATTGACACATCGATAGGGCGGCGATTGAACTCAAGAAAAAATTCCCTAAGGATATGAAGTCTTTTAAGGTTGTGATGAATGAAATTCCTTTCTATACAGGCAATAGAATTCATATCCATATGTTATGCCAAAATGATTTTTTTTCTTTTTTTTTTTTTTACGTTTATTTTTGAAGCCTCCGTGCGGTTAGTATCTTAAGTTATATTTTTTCACCTTTTTTAATTACTGCTATTTTTATTTTTATTTTTGTTTTTAATTTTTATTTATTTATGTATTTATTTAATTTGTATTCTCATATTTCTAAAACCGACGAAAGGCTTTGGAGAAAATATTACATAATGCATTATTTTTCAACTCTTTCGTTCCATGAAAAAAAATCAATCCATTATTATTATATTTTTAAAAAGATAAATACGATGTATCGGCTATAGTTTATAATTTTTAGGTAAATTTAAATTAATTTAAATTTTCAATTTTTTTAAAGCTACAAAAAAGTTTTTAGAATTAAAAATTTGTATCATCATGACTATTTTGTATCATGACCATCCTAACGATTTTTCTTTTACAGTTGACATACGTTTTTACAATAACACATTTTTTAGTACAAGAAAGTTTGAAAGGAGGTCATGAAATAACTCTTAACTTTAAATGATAAAAGTTGATTGTGCAATATAAAATCTTTATTTCGTAATTAGTTCAATTTATTATTAGTTTATTATAATTTATTATTAGTTCAATTAAAAAAAAATGCAAGAAAATGACGCATTTTAAGTTCTTAAAAATAACAATGAAATAAATCACTTCTACTAAAAGAATATTGAAACACTCGATTCTGTTCCGTAAGCTAAAAGGGAACACACTCTTTTTCTGAGGAAATAATAGTCAATTTTAATAAGTATTTCTTGATCAAATTTCTTATTGGCACACCAATAGGACGACGATTGAACTCATGAGAAAATTCCCCAAGGATATGAAATATTTTCAAGTTGTTGTGAATGAAATTCCTTTCTCTACAGACAATAGAATTCATGTCTATATTTTAGGCCAAACTGATTTCAATAAAGAATTGTTGCTGAAATTTGTTTTTAAATAACTACGTTTATGTCTGAACCATTTGTACTTCTATTATCTTCAGTAATATATTTTTCCCTGATTTTTTTTTTTCAAATTACTGTTATTTTTATTTTATTTTACTTTTAATTAATTAATTTTCATTTTTTTATGTTAATTTTTCTATTCTCGTATTTCTAAATGAAGAAATACTTTGGTGAAAATATTAAAGAATGTATTAATTTTCAATTTTTGTTCGATAAAAAAAATGTCTCTTAACCTCAGTAAAAATATTTTTGGTAGTTTATTTGTATGCTTTTACAACAACACATTTTTGTAATACAAGAAAGTTTGAAAGAAGGTCATGAAAACACTCTTAAGTTTATACGAACAAAGAAAAAAGATTGTACAATATCAAATTATTATTTTGTAATTTTCAAATTTATTACTGGTTTAATTGAAAAAAATTACAAGCCAATGACACATTTAAACATCTTTCATATAACAATTAAATAAATAATTTCTATTAAAAGAATACCCAAATTTTCGTTTCGGTCTCATGAGATAAAAGCAGACACATTATTTTTCTGCAGAAATAATAGTCCATTTGAATAAGATTTCTGGAACAAATTTCTTATTGACACATCGATAGGGCGACGATAGAACTCAAGAGAAAATTCCCCAAGGATACGGAGTTTTTTCAGTATGTGATAAAGGAAATTCCTTTCTCTACCGTCAATAGAATGCATGCCCATATGTTATGCCAAATTGATTTAAATAAAGAATTGCCGCTGGAATTTTTTAAAGTACATGTATATGTCAGAAGCATTTGTACTTCTATTATCTTCGGTTATAGTTTTTCCTTATAATTTATTTTTTTTTTTACATTTTAAAATTACTGCTACTTTCATTTTTATTTTTATTTTTATTTTCATTTTATTTATTTATTTTTATTTATTTACTTATTTATTTTGTATTACATTATTTATAAAAATAATAAAGGCTTTGGTAAAAATTTTAAGATATGTATTATTTTTCAACTCTTTCGTTCAATTAATAATAATAATAATAATTATTATTATTATTAGTAGTAGTAGTAGGAGGAGGAGGAGGAGGAGTATTAGTATTGGTATTAGTATTAGTATTGGTATTTTTTTGTTTCTTTTTTTTTTTTTCATTTTTCGTAATTTAAATACGTTGTAACAGGCTATCTTTAATAAGTTTTAAGTAAATTTAAATCAAATGTAAACATTTTTTTAAGGAAGCTACAGAAGATTTTAGAGAAGCGAAGTTTTACAATAAAGAAATCTATATCAGAATAAAAATATTTTTGACAGTTGCTGATTTTACAACATCACATTTTTTTATTACGGGAAAGTTTGAAAGGATGTTGTGAAAATCCTCCTAATTTACAAATGAAGCCAAATAACTTCGATTAAAAGAATATCCAAATTTTCGATTCGGTTCCATAAGGTAAAAGGAGACACACTATTTTTCTGCAAAAATAATAGTCCATTTGAATAAGGACTCCTGGACCATATTTCTTATTGACACATCGAAAAGGCGACGATTGAACTCAAGAGAAAATTCCCAAAGTCTTTTCAGTATGTCAGGAATGAAATTCCTTTCTCTACTGGTAATAGAATTCATACCCATATGTTATGCCAAATTGATTTCAATAAAGAGTTGTTGCTGATTTTTTTTTTGTTTTCTGTTTTTAATAACTACGTTTATGTTTGAAGCATTTGTACTTATATCATCTTTGGCTATATTTTTTCTCTAAAATTTCTCGTTTTTCTTTTAAAATTAATTTAATTTTAATTTTAATTTTTAATCTTTTTATATTTATTTATGTATTTGTTGTATGCTAGTGTACTTCTAAAAAAGAAAAAAGGCTTTTTTGAAAATGTTAAACAATTTATTATTTTCCAACTCTTTTGTTCTATGAAAAAAAGAACTATCAAATGTTTTATTTTTCCTTGTATATATACACAAATGCAATGTAATAGGCTATCTTTATAATTTTTAGGCAAATTTAAATTAAATTAAATTAACACATTTTTGAGAAGCTAGGAAAATATCCTTTCGAATTAAAATAAATTATCAGGATGTCTATAAACTGCAATCAAATATTTTTAATAGTTGATTTGTATGCTTTTAAAATAATGCATTTTTTATTAAAAGGAAATCTGAAAGGATTTCATGAAAACGCTCTTAATTTTAATTGAAAAAATTTTATTGTACAATATAAAATCTTTATTTTCAAATGAAAGATAAATGTAATTTATACTACATCAATATAAAGGTACAAAATTTAGAAAAGTTTCACAAGCACCATTAAATTCTAACTAATAACTTGAAATAAATATCTTACAACTGTTAAACGCAAATGATATACAAACGCAAAAACCCTTGTAAAAGATTGTAAATTTCTTAAAATTCAAGTATTTCTTTTTCCAGATAAAATGCTTAATTGTTTTTTTTTCCTCTTTTTTTTCACTTTTGATTTCTAATACCGATTACTAATAATTAAAATTCAGCATCTGAAGTCAAGATATAGTTATAAATAAAAACAATTCTCCAAATGTCTGTTTTTACTGAAGATATACTTGTTTCCAAGTTTTTAAAAATGCTTTATTATAAAATTGTACTTACTCAAATAAAGGAAGCCAAATAGTTTATATTTATAAAATAAAATTATAAATGTATTACAAAGTACTTAAAAAAAAGAAAAAAAAGATTGTATTATAGATTTGAAAATAGAAAATAAACAAACTGTAAAATATATATAACATATGGTTTGCCTTAATCATCGGAATAAATATAAGAATTTTTAGAATAAAAAAAGAAAAAAACATGTTAATGCAATTATCTTGCAAGGAATTACAGAAAATTTAGATTTAAAAATAATGTTGCATTTATGAAAGTAAGATCTGATAATAATTCGGACATATTTAAACCTAATTCAACGAAGAATCAATTTATATTTTGACATTTCCTAATTTTGTAATTATATAGCGGGTAAGGTCATTGTACCTAAATACAAAAACACTTGAATGTGATAATGTTATTTTACTTAAAATCTTAATGCTAGAATCATACGTTAATAATGCATAAAGAGGCATCCGATCTTCGAACAAAACACGAAATCAATTTTTGTATTAAAAATCTATTCTTTAAAAGAAATTTCAAACCAAATACACATCGCCCCTGTGTTTCGTAAATGCGATAAAAATTCCCAAAAGTGCTCTATGTTTTTGGTTTTTAACAGTGAAGCTTAAATAACTTTATGACCTTTAAAAACTGCTTTGGCTCTGCTAAACGAAACGACATTGGCTGTTCACGAGTCTGCATTTTTGCATTCATGAAAGGTATGCAAGCTTACGATTGGATTGTCTCGTTTTGCTAAACAGCTAAATATATGTCTGAATTCCAGCCTTTTTTTGTTTCAATTTTCGGAGTAGTTAAACTTAAGAAAGTACAACCAGTTTTCGGATTAGAATTTAAAATCGACTACGCATTTGCAAGGCTTTATTTTCAACGTGTTCTTCAATGTGATAAAAAACATAGAAGCAAGAGCTTAGGTGAAACAATAAGTATTCAAGAGCTATATATAACTTTATCATTTTAGGGGGAAGGGGGAAGGTCTGGTATCATTAGATATTTCTAGGGGGGGGGGGGTAGATCTGATTTTTAATATCATTTATGATCCAATCAAAGTTTTCTCTTTTTATTGTAACGTAATCTTTGTTCCAAGTAGAATGCTATCCTCTTTTTGTAGTCTATTATTTATTTTTATAAACATACAAAGTTATTTTTAAAATAACTAAATTATTATTATTTTTATTATTCTGTTACGTAGAATACTCCAACGCATGACATTCCTATTATTATGCATATGTGTATAGATGCATAGTCATGGTTCGAGAAACCATATGTGAAATATATTTTAAATGAAGCTTGTGTATACTAATAAATAAAACAAGAAAAAAAATGTTGTTAATTTGTTTTTGTTTTTTCATTTTAATAAGAATTTTTACCTGCGGTCCACCCTTCCCCCGTTCGGGGCAAGTGCAACAGGACTTTATAACTGTCGAATGCATTACGTAACAAAAAGGTATTATAGATTTCTTTAAAATAGAAACTATTTGTTTTAAGAGTTATTTTACTTATCTTCATTTGAATCAATAGCGCGCAAAAAATAAATGTAATCAGTTTTCTTTGTCACCATAGCAAAAATAAATAAATAAATAAATAAATAAAATAAAAATAAAAATAAAATAAAATAAAAATAAAATAAAATAAAATAAAATAAAATAAAATAAAATAAAAATAAATTCCTACTATCATTTTTCTTCTACACTTTGATAACGATACCTATCATTAACCGAAGAGGGGGGGGGGGGAGTTCTAGGAAGGATAACATATCGACACCTGAGAATGATAAAGATCTATCTGTGTTTTTGAAAAAATTGACTTATCGACATAGATAGCATTTGTATATATGAAGGCATTTTTGCATCAAAATTATGTTATATATAATATACATATGACATTACGGCCCCACCAGTGGCCGAGAGGTGCGGACCTCTCAACTGGTAGACGGCAGGTGCTGGGTTCGAACCCAATCGCGGCTGTCGGCCTAACCGTTCGGAGTTTTCGTGGTTTTCTTCGAACCTTGCGTAAATACGGGTTAGGTCCCCTTAGAAACACCCCCACGAAGGGCACTTCCCCCTGGTCCTATATCCCTAGAGTAGATAATCGGACGTCAAAAATAATCCAATCCTTCTACATATGACATTACAATTATAATATGACATTATTTTAATCCTGAAATGCCTTCATAGAAACAAATAAAATCTTTCTATATAAATAAGTCATAAAAAAACACACACACGCTGATAGAATCTCATTATTCTCAGGTGACGAAATGATATTAGAAGAGGGGGTCATAAATAACGAAAAAATTGATAACCTTGTACTTGCACAGCCCTTAATGAGGTAAGTCTATGTAGAATTTTTCATTTCTTGTATTAAAATGATGTCTATAGCAAATACTATGTTTAATTTAGTTGCATTGAGACAACATAATCCATTAAAATATTTATTTAGGCAGATGCTTAAATATGTGTTTAAATTGATCGAAATAGAAAAATACTTTTTTTTAAAATTTTTAATAAAAAAAGATATAATAAACCCAGTATATATTTCGGTAATTCAATATAGACATATGTTTCAAAACTTTCTATATTTTTATATGATGTAAATTCTAGAATATCTTGTGTAGATTGAAATCACTTAAATTATGTTTACACTAAAGTGTTCAAGTAAGTTAATTTTACCTCAAAATATAGTAAATCAGCAAGAATTATCCACAAAATTAAAAGTTAACGGTTAAGTCATTAAAAAAATATCAGCAAATAAAAAAATAGAAATAGCTAAATTTAATAGTTAAACTTAAGAATACATTTTATGGAAATTACTTAAAATATGACAAAATATATATTGTTAAAGATGTTAAATTACTTTTACATTCTCTGACGGTGACGCATTTACAGTTTAAAGTACTAAAAATTAAAATAATTTAACACTTTTTTAAAAATGTTTTTGTCATCTTTTATGTAATTTGCACATAGTGTAATTTTAAGTAAAAAAAAATAATTGCATCTAATCCTTAATTGCTCTTAGTGATGCTTTTCTTAAAATTTTCCAAATTTAATTTATAATTTCCAGCTTAATTGTCGATACAGTAAAATTTTGTTTTATATGAACTACTAGCACTTTTTGTTTAATTTCTGAAAAAGAGAAAGTTTATTAGAAATATTGCAGTAAAAACAGGTTAATGCTAAAACAATATTTTATGAGTTAATTACGCCTTTTATTCTTCTTTCAATCGAATAGTTTCGCAGACCGCTTACATTTTTCTGTAGTAAATTTCTGTCATAGTATTTTTAAGTTATATTAACTTTTTTAGATGAATGTCACGTATAAAATACGTATATTACCGCATTTAGGAATATGAACATCTCATTTAAGTATTAAATGCCGTAAATATGACAAAAGCTACCTAAATGCGACAATCGACTATTGTCCTATTATATTACCATAAGTACATGATAATTGTAAAATGTAAACAAAATAAGTTAAGTTTGAAGTAAAAGTACAGTATTCAGTAACTTATTGCCTAATAAAATATGTATTTATTTAATAAAATGTCAAATATATCCCAAACACGACAAAACTATAGGAAATCGAGTCTCATTTAGGCACAATGACCATATATAATCGTTCATTATTTTGTCGAAATTCTTTTCAAAGTCCTTTTTATTAATTTCTATTGTATGTAGGACTTTTATTTTTAAGGAAAAAAAATAATTGATTAAAAAATTAAAAAAAAGAAACATATAATTTTATTATTTAACAAATTATAACAGCCATTTGGAAAATGACTTTTTAAAAAACTAAAGTTTAAAACTTATAAACAAATTCAACATTAAGATAAATTATCTTTTACAATCAATTTGTTTAACATTAGAGAGTTTTCTTTTTTATATAAATGCAAAAATGAAGCACAAGCATTTTACATAGATTGAAATAATGGACTAATTATAAAACTCAGTGCAAAACGACAGATATAAAAAAATTGCTTATTGTAAAGACCACCCAGAAGAAGTTAGCTAATAATAATCATTCCAGAAAATACGTGTCTAAAAATGTTTAATATTTACAAAGTCCAATTTAACTTTATGTATTTTTGTCAACAGTTTTGCCATGCCATTTTAAATCTTTTTTACACATATTAAACTATGTTTTTTTTAAAAAGAAATTACGCATGATAAATTATAATAAAAAACTATATATTTTTTTAATGAGTAAAAGTTTTGATTTTTTAATTGTTTTTCAACGTAAAGGCATTTTTAAGAAATAAAATCCATAAATATCAGGATAATATTTTATTGAATAATTAATATTAATTTAAATATAATCTGCAGCTGCACATTTAACTCAATTAAAATTGAACATTAATGAAATAATTTTAGTTCGTGAATGCAATCATATTTAAATAGGAATTTTGGCCTTATGTAATTACATGAAACATGCAATTAAATAAGACAAAAAAATCTTTAAAATTTGAGGTAGCTTACGCAAAATCTGAGCTTGAAAATGCATTTCTAAACGAAAATTTCATCTTATGTAAGATAAACATTAAAAACTTTATTTTCGAATATATATATATTTATATTTTAAAATATATATCTTTAGGATGAGATTTTTTTTGTGTGTTTTCACACCATAATACCTGAATTTTATACTTGAAGTGGATTTGTGTATAGAGTAAAATAGTAAAATTTGTGCATTTTTCTGTGACATAAAAAAAAAGAAATGTATTCCAGCATTGATAAATAAATACTTCTGCCACCTCAAAACTTTCAGTTTATTTTATTAGACATTTTTTTCATAGTAAAATCAACTTGATACTTTTACTTTCCTTTATTCAGCATTCTTTCGTACTTTCAAAGTTCAGTTTAAAATATTTTTTCACATAGAAATTACTAAAACGCACTAAGTTCCTTTATTCTCCTCTTAAGAAAATAACTTTATATCCCTCAATAGTGATTCAAAAAATATCTCGAATTTCACCTAACTTCTCTGAAAGTGAATACATCCCTCTTGGCAATATCTGAAAGAAAATTATGTTAGAAAATGTAAAAAAAGAAAATATTAATAATAATGTGGCTAATATGGCAGTATGGTAGTAATTTATAGCAGTATGCAATTAAATAAGGCACAGGATTATTCCTTATATCTTTTGGGATCTTTGTTTTCTGTATGTTTTCATATCATATTATCTGAATTTTATATTTGAGTTGAGTTTGTATATCGTGAAAAGGGGCAGAATTTGTGAATTTTTCTAGGAAATTAAAAAAAAATTGTATTCCTACATTGGTATATAAATTTTTCTGCTACCAAAAAGCTTCAGTTTATTTACTAGAAGTTTCACCATAGTGAAATCAGTTTAAGAGAATCAAATATTGAATTCTTTTATAGCCTTTCTCAGAATTCTTCTATGCATTCAGAGTTCAGTTTAAGATATTTTTTATATAAGAATTACTGTAGCGTGCTAAATTTCTTCAATCTCGGTATTAGAACACTACATTAACTCCCTCTCTAGTGATTCGAAATATATCGAGAAAGCCACCTAACGTCTGTGTAGGTGAATACATCCCTCTTTGAAATGTCTGAAAGAAAATGATGTTAGGAAATGAAAAAAATGATAATAATGTAGCTAAGAAAGTATCATATATTATCATTTAGAATGCTCGGATAGCTATAAGTGTATGTATATGGAATAATACTTTTGAAAACTGGGAGTGGTAAATAAAAAGTAGGAAGGTAAAAAGAAGACAGAAAATATAATAGGAACAAATTTATAGTTCTGTTGTGTAATTCTGATTTTTATACACAATATGGCCAGTGATGACTGGCTATGCCGAAAACTTATATGTGCTTGGAGGTCCAATTAGATATTTTTATATGATACATATATAAATTATATTTGTATCATAAGAAGAGGTTAAGATTTTTTTAATATGAGAATTACTGACGCGGACTGAGTTCCTTCAATCTCGGCATTAGAACACTACATTAACTCCCTCGCTACTGATTCGAAAAATATCTTGAATGACATCTAACTTGTCTGAGAGTGAATGCATCCCTGTTGGCAATATCTGAGAGAAAATGACGTTAGGAAATGTGAAAAAGAAAACAATAATAATAATGTGTCTAAGAAAGTTTTATCTCCTGGCATTTAGAATGCATGGATTGTTATATCTATATGTATCTGGAATAATACTTATGAAAACTAGAAGTATTAAATAAAAAATAGAAAAGTAAAAAAATAGTAAAATATGCTAGCAACAAATAGATAGCATTCTGCCAATAAATTAGTCACATAATTTTCCTTAACATTTGCAATAGCTTACCCTAAATATGGGCTTAAAAAGGCATTTCCAAAAGAGAATGTCATGTAATGTGAGGTTAAGCATTAAAAACTAAATTTTCGTATGTATTTTTATATTTTAAAATATAAATCTTTAATAAGAGTTGTTTTCTGTTTGTTTTCACGTCTATATTACCTCAATTTTATATTTGAATTGGGTTCGTGTATAGCATAAAGGTGCAAAATATGTGAATTCTTTTAGAAAATGAAAAAAAAAGTATTCCTTTAATGATAAATAAATTCATCTGAATGATAAGAATTTTCAAATTATTTATTAGAAATTTTACCATAGTATAATTAGTTTAAGAGGCTCATATATTGATTCTTTTACTTCCCTTTTTCAACATTCTTTCATATTTTCAGAGTTCCGTTTACGATATTTTTTATATGAGAATTATGAAGCGCACTAAGTTCCTCCAGTCTCGGCGTTAGAGCACTCATTAACTCCTTCACTAGTGATTCGGAAAATGTCTCGAATGTCACCTAACTTCTCTTAAAGTGAATGCATCCCTCTTGGCAATGTTTGAGAGAGGATGATGTTAGTAAATTCGAAAAAGAAAATAATAATAATAATAATAATAATGTGCCTAAAAAAGTATTATCTACTTGCATTCATAATGTATGAATCGTTACATGTACATGTATCTGGAATAATATTTTTGAAACTAGAAGTAGCAAATAAAAAGTAGGAAGGTAAAAGGAAAAAGGAAAATATGCCAATAACAAATTTGTAGCATTTGTTGGGTAATAGTGATTTTTATACACAAGATGGTCAATGATGACCGGTAACTGTGAAATTTTATATGGGCCACGGGCCCCGAGCCCCACCAAATAATTTGTTCAGCCCACTCAATTTTCATTATTTTATTTTCGTATTATTTAATTTTAAATCGCCGAAAAGAAATTATTTCGTTCACGTTCACAAAATTATTTTCTTAGATTTCATTGAAGGGCACACAGGAGTCGAAAACGGAACCTTTCCCCGTTTATCCTAAAATATATATACAATAAAGAATTCTTTAAAAAAATTCTACACATTCACAAATTAATTTTACTTTTTAAATGCATTAAATTTGTAGATATTAATCAGGAATTTCCTCTTTTGGGATTAAAGGATCTTTTAGAAAATGCTGCCAAAGGGTTTTAAGACAATTTTCAACATGCGTCAGCTAATGAATGACTCGCTATGAAGACAAAATTTATGTATATAATGGAATTTTTTTTATAGTTCCTTGTAAAAGAATATCTTAAAATCTACATTCCTAAACAACTAAAACTTATTTTTTGGCGGTAACTTATTTTTAGTTATTCAGATTTTGTAAATTTTACTGATGTTGTTCAGTACTGTAAACAAAACTTGTTTATATCGAGTTTCTGTAAAAATTGTTCTAAAATTAAAAAAAAATTCTCCGTCCCTGAAAACCATGGAATTTTACTGGTAAAAATGAGATTTTCTTTCCACTCTACTTAAGCAGACGTCCACTGTATAATATTGTTGTGCTTGTCTAGTATAATGAAAGCTGCTAAGTGTCGCAAGGAACAGAAAAAAAACTCGCTTTGAAGAGATTTTTATGAAATTTTATGTAATTGTATAATATTTTTAACAAAAGGACAATGAAATTTTGACATTTAAGAAGAATTGCGTTATAGACTTGTTCTTTTTAATTATTTACTGCGTTTTTATGTCCCGAAACCGCTGTTGCTCTTTGTCTATCTATCTCTTTTTTGTGTCAGCAAAACTTATTGTGATGCATTTATTGAGAGATGTGCTGTGCACTTACGAAATCAAATTTGCAACATATTGTCTTAGATAAAATATGAGTTCATTTTACTAAAAAATTCGTTATACACTTACAATTAG
This sequence comes from Maratus speculifer, assembly GCA_964019185.1. Taxonomy (NCBI): domain Eukaryota; kingdom Metazoa; phylum Arthropoda; class Arachnida; order Araneae; family Salticidae; genus Maratus; species Maratus speculifer. Next base: position 213,926,361 of record OZ025297.1, on the reverse strand, counting down.
AAAAGGTGTTTTTTAACGGAATAAACAATGAAAATTCATGTTATCCTAAAATGGTTGAGCTACTTTATATTGTTTGAAAAGTTATCGTCAACGATGACCGGTCACTTGCGATTTTAGACATTTTGTTAACACATGAAAAATCATATTGAAACTTCGGGCATGTAAACGTTAATAGTACACATCATATATTTCCGAGAAATGTTTTTTTTTTTTTCGAAATCCCATAGGGGACCGTCAAAATATTGAAGAAAAAAAAGAATATTTTTTGGATAATCTTTTAGAAAGCAATGTCGCAAAAATTAAATGTAACTATGTAATGTGACTGCGGATGTTTGTGATTATGTTTCCTAAGTAACTAGAAAAATTAATTTTTTTTTTGTCTTTAAATCATAATTTGTGTCTTATCGTACAATTTGTGCTATTTGTAGTGACCCTTTTTGTTAGGAACAAAATACATTCTTTCTTTGTCTAAAACTATAATTGTGGCTAGTATGACACTAAATTATATTCGAATAACTATTGCAAAGTATAACATCAAAATGTTTAGAACCGATAATATTTATAAACTTTATTTTAAAATAATCGCATCGTAGGAGATTCCTTCTAAGCAGTGGATGGAATTTACTTTATTGCAAATTTGTATTCATTTGAATAAGTTTCCATAAAGAGTAGTACAGTGCTAAAATATATTCCAAATTATCACATATTTAATGATGTTGGAGTAAAATATAATACTTATTTGCTGTCTACCAACGCATACTGAAAAAAATGATTTTATCAAATAATTTAGAAGCATTATTAGTAATAGTGCATCTAAACAAGCACAAAATCGTGCGAATCAAGAATAATAATTACAAACGTAAAAAATCATGAATGTTTTCTGAAAAATGATGAAGCAGCTTGAGCACAACTTCTAAGATAAAGCATTCGCACCAAGATGGAGTAATGCTCAAATTATTCAAAGTTTCGTTTATTGAACCTAAGTCGATTGCAAATTTCTCTAAGATTAAAATTTATTCTTTTGATGGCGTGGCCATTTTTAACGGACGATATCACCTAAAACACTTTATGAGTTCCAAAACTTGCAAACATTTATAAACACATTCATGATGAAAACAGATGTGAGATATAAATGAACATTATTAAATCAAAGATTCTAATCCTGGAATAGACAGTGGAATCATAAAAAAATGATTGATTACACTTCAGATCAAATCGTAAAGAAAATTATGTTAGCTTCCTGAAATGTGTGGAAATAAGAATATAAGACGTTCTATCGAAATAAACCGAACAGTGGATTTTACTGGCGCAATTTCAAGAAAAGAAATTGACGTGTAGGAAAACAATTGCATTTTTGAAACGGGCATCGGAAGAAGAATAAAACGGAGATCAAAACACATTTTAAAACTCAGAAAATATTAAATTTAAGAATCAGAAATTTATAATAGTTTTAACATAAATTTAACATGAAAAAGTAAATTATATAAAAAAAAGGATTTCATGAATTTCACATTACAACTTTTCATATAAATTTCACATGTTGGCGTCGAATACGAGGCTATATTACACTACCTTAAAATAATCATTTTTTTTCATTTCCTAATTTTTTTTCCTTACAGTAATTATTTTAATTAATTATTTTTTTTTAATTTTCACCCAATTATTTCTTTTAAGCCTTTTTTATTGACTTTTTGCTTTCTATGTGAGGGAGTGACCTTTGTAATAAAGGAACACTAGCATTTCTGAGATCGTGACGTCAATAATTTAACATGTGTAAGCGTGAAAGCGACATCTCTCTTTTACTTTAATTTTCTAGAGCGTGTGTGTCTCTTTCGGATTCTACAGTTAGGTCGCGGTTAGTAGTAATAAGCAAATTTGAAGTATCTCAGTTTGCAGCATATAAAAGCTTGGAGTTTGAGTGTGTGTAGAGTGTCTCTGGCAACAGAAGCCAGCCAGCAGTGTGTCTCTGGCGACGTTAGCCAGCAGAGTGTGTCTAGCGATATTAGCCAGCGAAGTGTGTCTCTAGCGGCGATTTCCCGCTGGTGTCTAGCAGAGTGTGTCCAGCTGTGTTGATTGATCCAGAGCAAGTGATATCGAGTGTTAGCGAGCCTCCAGTGAGTTGATAAGGAGTTTGGGAATTCGACTCGAGAAGTTGGCCGGTGGTAAGAAATTTAATAGTAATTTCGTTGATCATCTCAAAGTTAATAAAGAAATATATACAGCCACGGGCTGTCTAATAAGATTTTATCTAGCAGCTTAGCCGAAAGATAGCTGAGAAGTAATGTGAGGTGCCCCGATTGATCTAGTTCCGGAGCTGTGAGTATGAGTTTAATCTTTTAGTAGTATTCTCAGTTGTGAAAATTACAGACTTGCTCCACTCCTCTTGAGCCCTTATCGTTTATAACAAACTGTGTTTTTATCTTATGTACTGAGTTATGTCTGCATTTAACACCCAGTACGAGCCCCCAACCGTTACATCTATATTTAGTTATTTTATATTTCTAATTTCATTATTAATAACTATCAATTACAAATAATTTTTTTTGTATTCTTCAAAATTATTCTTTGTTTTCACCCTTATTCATAGAAAGTAACGATAAAATTTGTATAAAAAAATTACAACATTGATTTTCATTTTTCACACTGCAGGCAAAAGTATATTTATTTTTATTAAATATATGTTTTGTTTATTAGTTAAATCATACTCTGTTTCTGAATATCTCAAATTCGCTGTCATCTTCGCACATTCTCTATTAGTTCAATTTATTTATTTATTTATTTGTTTATTTATTTTTTATGTATCATTAAAATTTTATTTTCTCTACATTTATTTTTCTTTAATAACCCGTGTGTAAGTTTTGTTTATTTTGAAAATCCTTCATATGTTATAAAGAACTATTTTTTTCATTTTAGGCCTAATGTCGACAAAATTGTATGAATTAGTTTATATTTACTATGCATTAAACCTACAGACACATCTGACGATTCAGCAAGTCATTCATAGTATACTATTAAGCATTTATGATTTCTACTGTTCATATTTTTTTCATCTTTGAATTTTACCAACTTGTTCATGCACTTGCGATATTATCACTTGCAATTCTATATATGTGTATACAGGGTGAGTTATAATTACCGAAAAAATAGGCTATCTCCTTAAATATTGCCCCAAAACCCAAACTTCCATTTGCAAAAAATTATAAAAAAAAGGTCGAAAATATGATGGCATAAGTTGCAACTTCATAGCTGGGGGCGGGGCGGGGCTCTATTTGAAAAAAATTGAAATTCTATGAAAATTATTTTTTATAATTTACATAGCAGTTCAATACGAAAAAATTCAACTTATACTGCAGTCATGGAACTATAGATATCTACTCGTTTTGCAATAAATATTTAATTTTTGGATGGAAGATGCTGTGTATATACTTTTATATGCATATAAAAAATGTGTAACTGTAAAGCTCTGAAGCAATTTTATTACCGTTTTCTCTTCATCAAGTACCTGCCAAATAGTAAAATCTATCTTCATATCAGTATTTTATGTAAGTTAAAATTAATATGTACTCAATTTTAGAAAGGCGGATTCATTTGGCTTAAAACTGCACAAACACCGTTTCCTATTTTATTAATATGATACCGTTTCAAACGCTGCCAAAATTATCATAAAAAAATTATCATAAATAAATTGATTCCTACTCTGTCTTAATTATCAGAGTTTTCTGTTAAATGTTTGCAGGATTGAATAAAATTGGGATTGTACAATTCAGCTCATTCCGATAACATGCTTCTCAGCTTATAAACAAATGAGTATGTCTAATTTCTACATCATTGCATAGTTAATAATATTTTATTTTATTCTAAGAATAGAAATTTAAAAAAAAATGCCCAAATTACAGCGGTCGCAGCGTCCCTAAAATTTTCGCTGTTTCCTACCACAATTTTAAAACGATAATATTTATTGTAGAATTTCATTGTAAATGTTAAAGGAATCTGACAGAAAGATTTCTGATTTAAAATACTGGTAGAAAAGTGCGAAAATTTTAGGAGCGCTGCGACCCTTGAAATTACAATTAAATAAAAATACTGAAAAATTAAATCACTTTTAAATTATGGCAAATTAAACGTTTGTCGCGGATTTCAATAAATTTTCATTGCGAGATTAGGATTAAAATAAATGGTGAATTTCTTCTATTTTGACATGTCATTGAGATAATGGAGAAGTACCAAACATTTTTATATTTCGTGCAGTAGAATTTAATGAAAACTATTTTCATTGAAAGTGAATTTTGTCCATATACTTTTCTTTTGACTATCTAGACAAAATCGCCCCCTTTGACATCTTACTTAGATTAGATAGATTTGATATATAAAAAAAAAAAAAAACACAGCGACAAGTGCATTAATCATTCTCCCAGCGTAACATACTTCATTTGAGTTCGCCATATTATCGATGAATAGAATATGAATATTTTTGTCTTTTTACATTTTAAACATAAACTACAATTTACAGCTAACTGGTATTTGTACTATTATAAAATATTTTTAAAGACCATGCCGGTAACAGAGGTATTCTCGAATCAAATAATTAAAGATGTTTCAAAAATATTTAACACAATGTAGTCTTAATTAAAAAAAAAAAAAAAATCACCTGCAGTACAGTTGGATTTTAAAATTTCCATAGATAAATTTAAAGCTTTGATGTCGTAAGTATAATTGAAAATGATTGTATCGTACAATATCTTTTTGAATTTTGATCATAATTTTCATAAGTAAGAAATTTCATGAAATTTTAGTGAATCAACTGAATTAAAGATAATATCTTGTCTTTTAAACCTACACTGATTTTAGCTCTACATCTATAATAAGTACGTATCAGATTTAACATAAGTTTTCCATTCTCTATATTAACTGTGTTTTTAATTTATGCAAATCAGAGAATTTAATACCAAAAGGATAAATTACAGAATTTTATGCAGCAACAAAATTATGAATATTATACAGCTAAATAGCCAAATCAAAAAGCAAAATTTTCAAAGTTACTTATAAGGGCCTTTTTCGAATGTCTGCAAATATGTCTTTTCAATGGCATATAAAATGATATATAAATTCATAATATTGGTTCTTTAACTATATAAGAACCATTTTCGAATGTCTAGAAAGTAGATTTTTCCATAAATTAAATAGATTGATGAAATTTATAAAACATCAAATGTTTGAAATCAGCATAAATTTATAAGTAAGCAAATGATTCAAATCAGTAATCAATTTAAAGAATAGAAACAAATGCTAAAGAATAAAATTCTAATTGTTATAAAAATTTTAGCTCCTATAGCGAAAAAAGGTGATTTTAACTGCAACACTTTCACATTTTTTATATATAAATCCACATTTAAAGATATGCATATAATATACCTATCCTTTTTCATGTCAAATATAATAAATCTCACTATCAAATTATAAAGTGTCTACGTCTTGTCTGAAAGATCGAAAAGGATAGAATACTTATTGAAATCAAACTAGCCTAAGGGAAAGTGAAATAATTTTCTATGCAAATGCGAGGCAGATTTAATTTATATAGTTTCAACTAAATGTCAAATGAATATTTCTTTTTACTTTTGGAAAATCTCGCATTAAATTGCGCACATCCTTCAAAAAGGTTTTCTTTTAAATTTTCTTTTTAAGAGCAAACATCAATATTTATAATATAAAAGTATGTTTGTTAAAACTAAAAAAAAATATTTTAATTTATTCAAACTTTAACATAGTAATAACTAATAGAGTCCTTCTAGGAAATAAAGTAACCTTAAATTTTAGAATTTGAAAAAAAAAAACTCATTAATACGACTTTAAAATTTCCATATAGCGCATTTTTTAGACATTAAATGCTATAAAAGAACATGAAAAAAAAATTGTGAACTTTAGTTCAGTGTAGTTTTAGGTTTTTTGGGGTAGCTGAATATGAATCTGAGATTTGGCAACGAGATATTTCCCGAAGATATATTTTTTGAAAAAAAAAACTAATAAAAAACTGATTTTTCTTTTTTTTTAATATCTCAAAAATATTATTTATGGCGTTAAAATAGTTTTTTTTCTTGTCAAAGTTTTACCGATTGAAATTTGATTTGAAAAAAAAAATCATGCAGATTAATCAGTTTTCATTCAAATTTTAGCTTATCATTTTGATAAGGCACCTCCAAGATTAGTTTTGGGTGTTCACTGGATAAGTATAAAGGGGGGGGGGCTCTTCCTTAATTGAGTGTAATGGGGTTTTTACTCAGAATTTACCGGTTTATTCAAATTTGGGGTATAGGCTCACTTTGAAAAGGTACTTCACTGATTTGTTTTGAAAATTCATTGAATAAGAATGAAGAGCGTATGTACTACCCCTTTTAATTTAAGTGAATGGTATTTCCTGCAGAATTAACCAATCTGCTTCAATTTTTGGACACAGGTTCAGAGTGATAATACTTTTCGCTGATTAGTTGTAGGGTTCTTATATTAAGAATTTTAATGGTTGTAAGAATTTCAAACATTTTAAGGGTGCGAGCGAATATACCCTTCCCGAAATTAAATTAGATGAATGGAGTTTTGCACTATTATCTAATTTGCTTTAAGTTTTGGATATAAATTATTTCTGATAATGTGAATCTCTAAATAGTTTTGGGGGTTTAATGGATAAGAATAAAGGGGAAACGGGGCATAACTTCTCTTAAATTATATAAATGAGTTTTTATGCAGAATTATCCAACTTTTTTGAATTTTCGTATAGGTTTATTATATGATAAGGCATATCCCTGATTCATTTTGGGGGTTCAATCATTAAGTGAAAAGAGGGGAAATTGTGAGGGGGGGCTATTTCCCATCTTAATTAATTTTGCGAACGTGATTATTCCTTGAAAAAATAAGGCTGTAATATACAATTAGTGTGTATAGCTTGTGAGCGTAATGCCATCAATTTAACTGGGAAATATTCTTAAAAAATAATAATTTATAATTTAAAGTACAGACATTTACAGAAGTACATTTCAGAGAACGATATTTATGACTGAAAAATTGTATACTTTAGAAATAAATTGTGATTTTATCCGTATCTTGCTGTAAAACTACTAAGAAAATCAAGAAATCTATCATGTTAACTTTGTTTTTGTTCGAACGCAGACAGTATTCTATACATTTCAACAATATGGTGTACAACACTGCCGATTTTACTAATGGACAATAATTTTCTACAGATCATTTGGAACATTGAGGGTTTTATGGCATTAATTGTTGGGTTAGCACATGATGAAGTATAAGTATCTATAACTGGAAATCTTCTTTAAATCAAATATATGTTCTTTGAAAGAAATTTTTCTTTAATAAATATTCAATAGGTAAAACTAAATTTTAAGCGAAATTATTAAATAATTGTAATACTTGATTCTTATGATACGGTGCATGTTTTTGCAAAATAAAAAAAGAAAAAGATATTCCTGTCGGCTGGGCTTATAGGCGGAGGTAGATTTCGAAGAGTGCTCATTTCAACAAATATATATATATATATATAAATCATGATTGCTTCGGAAGATTTTGTGCGAAATACTCACTTTGACAGAATTTTTAAAAATATATTCTATCTTTATCAAAAAACTGGCCAATGAGTCACAGTATGTAGTTCCTAAATAAGAGGATCTGTAAATTGGATGCGTTTGAGAGCGAAAATGGATTTTAAAACGAGTCATAAAAAACGCAATTTGCTATGTGAAAACATTATTAAATTTTCAAATCGCGAAGACTTCGGGAAATTCTGTTCAAAATACCCTTTTTGGTAGCCTTTTTCAAAATATATTCTGTCTTTATCAAAAAAGCGATCAATGCATCACATTATATAGTTCCTAAATAAGAGGATCTATAAATTGGATGCGTTTGAGAGCAAAAATGGACTTAAAAACGAGTCAGAAAAAAACGCAATTTCTTATTTGAACACTTCCCTAAATTTTCAGTCACGATGATTTCGGAAAATTATGTTCAAAATACCCTTTTTGGTAGCCTTTTTTGAAATATATTCCGTCTTTATCAAAAAACTGACCAATGCATGACATTATATAGTTCCTAAATAAGAGGATCTGTAAATTGGATGCGTTTGAGAACAAAAATGGATTTAAAAACAAGTCAGAAAAAAAACACAATTTCTTATTTGAATACTTCCTTAAATTTTCAGTCCCGATGACTTTCGGAAATTCTGTTCAAAATACCCTTTTTGGTAGCCTTTTTTGAAATATATTCTATCTTTATCAGAAAATTGACCAATGCGTCACTTTGTACAGTTTCTAAATAAGAGGATCTACCATTTGGATGCGTTTAAAATCAAAAATGAATTTAAAAATGAGTCAGAATATAAGCAGTTTGGATTTGAAGTTTTTTCTCCAACTCCTATTTTTGTTTAATTTCTTTTTGCTATACGAATTGGTCCTATGAAAAACTTGTCGATATAAAAGTTGAAGATATTTTTGAGAAGATGTAAAATAAAATTAATCAGATCTAATATCTTAAAAATTGACGGAGTTATTGATTTTTCTCTTTTTCACCGCCCTTTTTCTTTTCGTTTTTAATTTTTTTCATCGGTAAATGTTGGTCCTATCAAAAACGTGTAAATACAAAAGTTTTAGATAATTTTAAGAACATTTACAAAAAATTTAGTTGGACTTGATATCTTGAAAATTGACGAAGTTATGAATTTTTTTCTCTCAAAACGCCTGTTTTTTTCGCCCCTTGAGCCCACTTCTAAATTTATCAAAAATCTGTCATGCATAAACTTTTGGACCATTTTTAAGAAGTAATATAAACTTTAAACCGATTCGATATCTACTTTAATTAAGAAGTTATAACGGTTTATCGGTTTTCACAAAAACGCCCCCTATTCCGACCCCCTTGGTCCGATTTTGCCCATTAACGAACTTAGCCGAGATTTTAACCCCTTTGATTTTATGTACCAGTTTGGTGAAGATTGGTGAAGAATTATAGAAGTTATCGTGTCCATAAAAAAGTGAGATATATATATATATGTATATAGATAGATAGATAGATAGATAGATAGATAATCTGGTGCGGTTGCAATAGGAAGTATTTCATACGAAATCTACCTAATATATAGATATATAAACTGGTGCGATTGCAATAGGTAGTATTTCATACGAAATCTATCTAAAAGACTGGAATTTTACAGCTCTGCATAAGAAATAATACGCGCAGACAAAAATAAGTATGCATTACAAATACTATAAAAATATTGAAAAGTACCATGTATGTTCCGTATAACACCCCGACATCTATGTAAATGTAAATTATCGATGTGCTTGTTTTCTATGTGTATCTATTAAAAAAAAAAGTAAATAACTTATAGCATTGAAAGTGCCTTTTAATTTTTGTGGATTATTTTTATTATCTCTAAATAAAAAAGAATTTAAAAAGAAAAATATATAATGCCATTAAGTAAAATATAAAGTAAAATTTTTAGAAAAAATAAAAAGTGTATAAGACAGTTTTTGTTTTCTAAAATTATAATTTAATATTACTTCTACAAAATTAGTACCACGGAAAAAGATATAAATCTAATATTTTATGCTGAAATATAACAATTTTATTTTGCAATCAACTAATCTAATTAGTTTATTATTTTTTTTTCAAACCAAATGCCTGGAATTTCAACGTAGTTTTTATTTTTTCGTAGTAACAGAATTCATAAAAACCATTTTATAAATAAATTCACTGCATTCACAGTAAATATTAACCAATGCTTGCAGAAAAAAAGTCACTGCAATTAAATTTCAGTAAATGTAAAATTTCTCTTTTTGTATTCATCATTAAATTAGTATCAAAATATTAAATTAAGAAAAAATGTCGATCACAAAATAGATATTTTATTAAATTACTCATGTTTTTCTGCATCTTTCTTTTTAGAATATTCCTTTAGATGAATAAAATTGTCGATGCTTTTGAAGGACGTGTAGTTATTTTATATAAACAAAAAAGCGGAAGTTCAAAATTTTATTAATTCTAGTAGCTTTGGGTATTTTAAAGTTGCATTATGCTGATTTATTGCAATTTGTTACTTGATTTATACTGACGAGTATGAAAGCTAAAGAATAATAATCAATATTTAAAATAAGTTTAGTCATTTTAATTATACGTACATAATAACGAAAATAAATAGTCGTATTTTAAATATTGCTTATCGTTATTTTCAGCATGCTGATAAAATGCAGTAAATTATGTATTAAGTGAAAAATGTCTGTTTAATACAGATCGTAGATATTTTCAGTAGAGTATAAGTGATTTACTTTTAATTAAATAATTCTATTTTTATAACAATATTTCAATTGCATATTTATTACATTAGTACATAATTACAATATTTCACTTGCAATTTATAACAACAAAAATTTTCTCTAAATGACATTACTGAGTATGTAAATCAATGCTTTAAAACCTATTCATTATGCAAACCATCATGTTCAACAATGCATCCCATTGTGAAAAATACGCTTTCTACTACAGAACGGAGAGAACTAAGAAGAATGTTCTGATTATCGTTGCTGGCAGTTTTCTTCAAATTTGAAACAGTTGTCAAACATCCCTGGTAGACATTGTCTTTAAAAAAAACCCATAACCAGAAACCACAAGGCGTGAGATCGGACAATGGCGGTGGCTAAGTTGTTGGGAAACATCGGCTGATCACGTCTGTAAATGTTCGCCTCAACAATTTTTGGGATCGAATTGAGATGTGCAGTTTAAATTTCAACTCCTGAACACATTTCAGTTTGTGCTTCTTAACCCCTTCCAACGATTCAGAATTTGAGCTCAAAATTTAAGTACAAATCTAAGCTTCCGAAAACATTTAATAAGTTTTGCAAGCATTTAATTAGATGCAAAAAATAATGGTTAAAATTAGTTCTTGGTTACTCTGAAGTGTAAGGCGCCCTCTAATGGATTTTTTAAAATTTATCTTTAAAATTTATTTTTAAGAAGATACTGACTTAAAGAATAGTTTTATTTTAACCAGCAAACGAATCGACCAATTTTTCCATTTTCTATAGTTATTTGAAATTTAACCTTCCCCCCCCCCCCTTTAAACACAGTTTAATTCGTCTACATAACCACTCCCAACTATTGAGATTTTTAGCTCAAAATTTAAGTTTATGTCTAAGCTTACGAAAACATTTAATAAGATGCAAAAAATAAACGCCAAAAAAGAGTTGTTCATTATTTCAATGTCTAAAGCGCCATCTATCGGCATTTTTGGAAATTTATCTTTATAATTTATTTTCACAAAAATGATGATTTAAAGAGTAGTTTTAGTAAAAACCGCAAACGAGTGGACCAATTTTTCCGTTTTTTATAATCATTTGAAATTTGAACCCTCTGAACACAGTTGAGTTTGTGCTATTTAACTACTCCCAACTATTCGGATTTTGATCTCAAAATTTAGGTTTAACTCTTTGCTTTCGAAAACCCGTGAATAAAATCTGTGTGCATTTTAACAAGTTGAAAATTTATAACTCGTCTGCTTTATTTACTAATTAGAATAATTGTGTTAAATTAATTAAATCATGTATTTACGTATCGAACTTTTTCTTGGAGTTCAGTTCTGAAAGATTTATTCTGTTGACCTGTTTAATAATAATAATAATAATAATAATAATAATAATAATAATAAACTGGGAGAGCTATGGTTACCGAATTGTTTAGGTGAAAACAGTTGCCCCAGCATTGGCAGATTAAACCGAAGAGTCTTGATTCAATCCTCGCGAAGGCATTTTTATTCAGTTGAAAGAATGACAATCATGTGAGTTATTTGTCAATTAGAATAATTTTGGTTAATCAGTGGAGTGCAATTACATAATAAAATACTATAGATTGCAGCATTTTATTCATTCCTTGAATAACATATTGGAATTCATGTTTAAATATTCTATAGAGGGAGCAGGCAAAATATATACAGTAAAAAAAAAAAAAAAAAAAAAAATAGCTACATTTATGGCAAAAATTGCTGGCAGCAATGTTGCTAGAAATTTTTACCGTTAAAATTGCGCCAAAATTTGGTGTAAATTTAATTATCACTTTTAATTGAACAGCAATTTTTACAGCAAAAACTACTGACAACATTGCTGCCAGCAGTTTTCGCCGTAAATTTAAGGGATTTGTTTTACAGTGTATTTACGTTTGTACCTGCTTGTAATACACAATATTACTCATTGATCATTGCATAATATTACGCAATGTTTTTTAGAACATGTATAAATAGTCTTCTACCATTTTCCTTGTTATATCATTTAAGATAAGAAAGTTTTTAGATTTACAATATGTTTTTCTTTTATAATCCATTTCAATCAAAATTTTATTTTTTACATATTTGTTGTAATTTATTTTTAGATTATTCGGTTTCTTATATTATATAGCCTGGATTTAATGTGTAGGGTAGTTCTAAATTCACGTACTTTATCATTTCATGGCTAATACAAAGAAGTAATCACATACTTTATTTATGGTAATCAAGATAATTAAAACTTGATAAATCTTTGTTGTTTCCAAAAATATCCGTTTTTACTGATCTTACTATGTTTTAAATTCCTTTTGTAAATGTAAAGGGTATCAGTTTTATAGCCAAAGAATTGATTCCTTTATTATTCTTACTTTCAGAAATATTGTTTTTAATTAGCAATAATTTCTAAAATTGATATATATATATATATTTATGTAAATGTATATGTTTTATTTAATCATTTATTTCCGAGGAAAACAAAACATATTTTCTTTATAGTCATCATTTTTAAAATATAACATGCAAAAATATATTCGTGGAAATAGTTTATAAATAATTCACTATCATTGCAAGGAATATAAATATTTTTTAAACTTATATATTAATTTTATTTAGCAATTTCCTTTTCGATATTATAGAAACAGATAAAGCAAAATACTTTGTTATCACCATAAAACGAACGTTCTAATTTCGTATTTTTTCCTCAAATTATTTTCCTGTACGCTATATAAAATGATCACTTATCCCCATCCAATAGATTAATATTTTTAAAAGTAAAAAATAGATCACTTATTGCAGTCCTACTCAAAACTGATAGCCACCATGTTAGAATTAAAGGAAAAAATTAATCATGAAAATGCAATTAATCATTTTTAACTTTTACGCATAGTGCTGACGTGAATGCTATTTAGAATATGTTAGGACAAGCTTTCACCAATCATTGAATTTAGTTTGATTTTATCGCACTTCATGACTCTCATTATACAGGGTGTTCCAGAAAGAACTCCCCAACTTTAAAATGGCATAACTTCGAAACGGTGAGAGATAGAAATGTGAAACAAGTTTAATGTTAAACAGATAGGTCTGGAATTTCTTACACACCATTAAAAAATAGTTCCAATATTATAGGTGGCAACACAAGATCATGGAGCTTTGAATGGTACTTAGAAGTACAGAAATTTCATCGGTGTGTTGTTTCATTGCTGACACGTGTAAAAAAGTTTTTTGTGGGGTTACTTGAAGAACGCTGTCTGTTCTAAAAATCCCCAAGCGTTGGTACAATTTGAACAATTCAACTGTGAGGCAAGTGCATCCATTTGTGTAGAGGTATTGCAACAAGTAATTTTGAAGTTTACTTTTAGATTATATCATGTTGATGCTGAAAAAAGTAACCATATCGAAACAATTGTAATGTGATTTTTGTCTCAGTTCAAACAACTCACTTCCAGGAACTATTTCAAAGACTCAGCTTTGTGATTGCAGCGCCCTCTCGTGTCAGATTTGGAACTATTTTTTTAATTGATGTGTAAAAATCCAGACCTATCTGTCTAACACATTTCTATCTGTCACTCTTTCGAAATTACGCCATTTCAAAGTTTAAGAGTCCTTTCTAGATCACCCTGTATATGATAGTTGAGCAAAAATATCATATCTCAGCTTCCATTTACCAAAGGACTTTGCACTCTTTGATGGCGCTATGTTATTTCACTTTAATTTTGAATAAAACATTAAAGTGAAAAAAACATTAGTTAAAAAAACATTAGTTATTATCTTGCATAAAATTATGAATATTCAGCTAATTAAGATTAACGATAAACATTTAATTATGAATTACTTGACGTGCTTACATGAAAAATGAATTTTGACGCATAATTCTTTTCGAGTCCGAAATTATCATTCCCTTTTGAGAACAAAATTACTTTAATATTAATAATGTTAAGCTTAGATATCCTAATAGATTTACTGAAATTTAAAAATTATCTCATTGTGTAAGAGCGAATGACTATACTTATTTTATGTACTATTTATTTCATATTTATGTGACAGTAGGCTAAAAAAACATTTGAAAAATTTCGCATTACAGCAGCATTTGGCAGGTATCAATTTTGTTTTCTTTGTACATGATACCTTCAGAAAAGTAATCTATGAATTAAACTTAAAGAGTGAAATATATGCATAAATTAAAGGCGTCTCCAGAGATTTAAGTAAACTTTTACTATTATTGTTATTTCTAAATGACAAAACATAAATGAAGTCGTAATAAAATGCCATACCCATGTAACCACAATTTTTTATCTGTAGAAAATATCTAAATAATTGTTAATAACAAAATAATACTTGATGAAAAAACAGTTACAGCTAATAGTACATCAGACTCAAAAGGGTTAATAAACAACTATTTTTCTCGTATTTATTGTAGTCATAACTATTATTTTATTTCATTTTTTACAAGAAATTTTAAAGTACTTTTTTTGAAGCTCCAGCTAAATGAAACTTACATATATCTTTAGTAAACCAAAATTGAAATAATGTACAGGGTGTTCGTAATTAAATGACCCTACTTTATAGTTTTCCTTGTAAAAATTTGCCATGTGATAAAACAGACTGATAGAACCAAGATTTACTTTAAAAACATACAAATGTGAAAAATTATATAAATGCTAAAAAGAAATACATTATACATCATCTTATAAAGTACATTTTCAAACAGTTTTTTAAGTGTATAGAACTGTATTTTTTACAAAAAATAGCACTTTTGAACAAACTCTTGCTTTTCATCAGAGCCGTACATGAAACACAGAACACAATGATAAACAAAGTTAAGAGTAACAATTTAATATTAGTATATGCTTTCCCGAAACTTTAAAAGTTCCAGCTAAATGAAACGTACAGATATGTTCAGCAATCCAAAATCAAAATAACGTACTGCGTGTCGATAATTAACTGCCTCTTCTTTAAATTTTTCTTTGTAAAAACTGGTCGAAACATACTCGAAGAATTAAGGTTCACCTTAAACAGTACACAAATATGAAAAAAATATATAAATATTCATAAACACCTACATCATTTTATTTAATACTGTTACTGAAGGGATTTTAAAACATACAAAACTGTATCTATATTATAAAGGACAAACATATCTGTGCTTAACGCATATACCAATTTGCAAATGGCAACACTCTGAAACTCGAAATGCAATTTTTCTACTGCAAAATTTTAAACTTCTAAACAACACATTTTTTTAATTTTTACACCGTCGCATAGGGGGAAAATGTACTTTTAAATACAAGCTATTTGAAAACTGTACATCAATTTCTTTTTCGAATATTATTATTAATTTTTGTAGTTTTCAATACTGATTTTCTTATCGCAACAACACAAATTCTTAATTTTATTAAAAGCAAATGAGGAAAGAATAGATTATTGCGTCATTAATTCGCCTTTTTCCGTTAAAAAGTTATTTTTTTAAATTAAAATATGTGGTGAGACAAGAATATCGTTTGTTACAAAACCCGGTGAATTTTGGTTTCGTTTACAAAATTTTATTTACATTTAAAAAATATTAATGCACTTCAATGGTGACAGTGAAGATAAATTTTTTGTCAGAACTTCTCACGTTAGACAATTTTTAAACATAAAAATAATACAAAACTTTATAATTAAAAAAATATTTCAAAATAAATGTATAACAGTATTATTTAAAACAAATAACTGAGACTGATTTTTCCCCTTTCCTAGGGGGAAGCACCCTCCAAATTTCTCTTTAATGTAAACTGTGTAATAAATGAATCTTAAAATGAAACAGAATTCAAACATCTTTTACATAGGATCAGGCTGGCAGCTTTGACGAATGCTTCTTATTTCCTGTATCCCTCAGCGTTAGCTTATTTTATAGTCATTTGAAAGAAGAAATTTTATCTTTTTTTTTAATAATCAGACATAAAGAAAATTTAACTAATTTGTTTACTTTGAGCGATGGGCCGTACTGCACCCTCCACCCCCTGCCGCACCTATCTGATCTGATTCTTGCACAATTATGCTCTTTGTATGAAGAATCAGTGTTGATTTCAGGGGGTGGCCCGGGGGGAGGAACATTTCCCCCTGGTCAAAAAGCGAGTGCTAAAATGGGAATGGTCAAAAAGTGCGATTTTCCTCCCCGACACTCTAAAATTTGCCGCCCCGGAGCCACAGAATTCCCACCCGGAGAAAAATTTCTAAATTCAACACTGTGCCGAAATTTCCTAGAAAAACAAAGCATTTGGAATAACTGCGCATGTTTAAAATCGATAAAAAATATTTAAATTTTTATTAGTTTTCAGCAGTCGTAAGAAAGAAATATCACATTAGAAAAAAAAGCCAAAATATGATGATTAAAATTTCTGCTATTGAAACATCTCACACATAATTTAAACATAGTCATCCCGTTGTTGAGTTGTCCGGGAGGATATAAGTAATAATAATACAGAGTAGAATTGTATGCGAACGCGTAACGGATTTGTGCTATCGTATTGTTGCAGATGCATGTGTGTGTATATCCATTTTAAATGTACGCTGATTTCGCTTTTTAAAAGAATTAGCTGTATTTCTTCGTCCTAGGAGCAATTCGAATGTTGCTGTTATCAGTTTTAAACTCTTTTTAGACTTATAGATTTTATTTTTAAAATGCTGCCTGAATTTCCTTCAAGCTTCGAAATTTCATTTTCGTTTGCTAGCCATGTTTAAAGAACACTTGATTTCTTGACAAAGATTTTATAATTCATTTTTTTCTATCTTAGTACCACATCATTTACGGCATCTCAGTGTGTACATTTAAAATCTTCATCATATTGTGTGTTTAAAATGTGTAAAACCGGCTACAGATTTTTAATCTAAATAAAATATTATTGCATAATTTCCAATTAAAAATTCTTATGTCGGATTACTTTATTAACAGGTAACGCTTTACTTTTATTCTTTTCCTATTTCGGAAGTGCGTAATCTTTTTATAAACTTTTATTTTCCTTATATTCTATGAAAACAGATGTATATTTTTACTAAGTTTATCTTCATAGTTTAAGTGAGTGTCTTCATAGTTTATGTGGTTAGTCCTAAAAATGCCTAAAAAAATAAAAATAAAATCATTTAAATTCTTTCAATTGTGAATTTTGTATGTTTAAATTTTTAAATTTTTTTTTTAAATTATGTTTTGAGAGATATTTTTTTCATAATTGAAAGTTATTTGAATTACCTGTTAGAATTTGAATATATCTAACTTTTGCTGATAAAAATGAAAGTTTTTTAATTTATTTTTATTTTTTAGCTAAATAATGTGGATTATATTTAATTCCATCTTAACCCTTTTTAGTCCTCATAGCAATCCTTGTTCATTAATCGGAATAAAAGATAAGTTTTTTTTAATCCTTGAAGTGTTTTATCTGCCAAACTCTGTATAATGTGAAATAGTTTTTTCCTAATTTGTATAAAAAATACCAGAATTCTCGGCTCAAATAAATCTGTTTTCAATTAAAAAATTTCTTTAATAAAATGCAACCTATTTTATTTTGGAACCTATTTGACATTATTTATCAATTAAAATTTCGGGTTTGAAACTGACTTATGATATTGTATAGGCTGCAATTTATACACTGAAAATTGCGAATATGAATTATATGTATGGCATTTCTAATGCTTTAAATTTCTTATTGATAGAAGTGATTAAATTTTGAAGGTTGAAAACCACTTTATGTTTAAAACTTTATTTTAATTATTTATATACTTTTTATTTTTTTCGAAAAATTTGCAATTTACAAAAAACATTAAATAGAATATGGAATATGACACTGTATGTTAGTATAAAAGGTGGATATTATTTTCTTTTTATTTCTTTATTTCTTCGTTTTTGTGTCGATGTACAGAAACAGATGGATATAGATATTTTTTGCTTGAGATTGAAATGTTCACACAACTGAATTGTTCTGATTTTTACAGGGTTGTTTTTTAAGTGCAGCTTCAGAGATTATACATCCATCTTCGAAAAGAAAATTCTAGTATTGATTATTTTATACTGCATGCATTTAGAGTAGGATATGAAATTAAAGGCAGGAATATATGTCTAAACATATGTTAACATGTTCATATTTATATTTAAAGTCATCAAATATGTTTCATTTTTTGAGACGGTATATATTGTAGGGCTAAGGGGGCAAACAAATACAAACAGTACTTTAATTCATTTAAAGAACACTTCCTACATTTTTAAAAATAAATAAACGTTTAAATTGTTTTAGAATATACTTCTAAATGAATATATTTAATAAAACCTCTTAAAAGTGGACACTTCAGGACCGTCAAATTTGTCCCCTGTTTAGAACTTTGTTTTACAGATCTAAAAATTAAACATGCAAATGCACATTGCACAGCTTATAAAATCCGTTTCAAATCACAACATTAGTAATCGTAAAATATGATTGCTAAATAAGTGTCTTCTAATTGAGAAAGTCCGTTATTACTGAAAAATATAGTAAAATAATAATGTGATTCTTTTAAAATTCTCACAAAAACAATACATAAAAAGAATTCACATTTACGAAAGAGTGAGTATTAACTCCTATAAAAGAATGACTATCGACTCATACGAGGAGTGAAAAAACGAACTCCTTCGGCAAGAGTCAATACTCTCTCCTCTGAAAGAGTGAGTATCGACCTCTTTTTTGAGTGAATATTCACTTACCAGGAGTGAGTATTCACTCTTTCAGAGAGTCAACAATTCCACTTTTGCTCAAAGTGATTAGTCACTCTAAAGATGTTGGGCATATTTTGAGTCTACGATAGAGTGACTATTCACTCTTTCGAAGTGAATAGTCACTCCTTTTTATTTAGAGTGCGAGGGATGAAAAATAATCGTAATAACATGATTCTGATAAAATCCACTCTTATAGAAAATAAAATTCGTCACTAGCAAACAGATAAAATTATTACAGTGAGTTTAACGCTAATCTTGATTTAGATTTTATTGGTAAATGGTTTGAAAATCTCCTGTATCTGTAGGCCGAGAGGGGAGATTTTTTTAAATTACTTTATTCATTTATTTCGTTGATTTCATTCTGCATTAAATCTTTCTTTCAAGATTTATATAAATTAACTCACTAATTTCTATAATAGCGCAGGAATACAGTTGATTTTAAATCATTCAAGTTTTAAAAAGTGGAGATTTTTTATGATCATTTAAACTATCTTAAATCTTAAATATTTAAAGATTTTTATATACTTGTTATTCACTCAAATATAAACGTAATCCCATTTTAAAATAAAATGATTTCTTTTCATAAAAAAGTTTCATGTAGAGTATTATCCTTATCATTAGTAAATCAACGATTAAGCTTAAATGAAATAAAAAAAAAGTACACGCCATTTAAATTAGAACGTTTATTTATACCATTAAAAAATATTTTTACTTTGAGCTGAATTTGCTGATGAATATCAAACACGTAACTGCAGAATATGCAATTTCTAAAAGTATAAATCATTCAACAGTCTAATTATTTTTACCTTATCTTCTGAAGAATAATTTTAATAGAAGAAAAATATATTTAACCTTTGGCTGCTTAAAAAAAATTCTTCATCATTGGCACTTTCTAAAGAATTTTAGTAAAATTACACATTACAAAAATGATGTATTTCTATGAACGTAACTAAACCAATTTTATAATCGTACTATTTATAATTTCAATGATTAATATTTTTTGTAATGAGTATTTTTAAATATTTATCAAATTATAAATATATTACTTTAACACACACACACATATATATATATATATATGAAATAATATGGCGATTGGCTGTAATAATATATCGGTTCTCGTAGAATAACATCTTTGCTGTAAAAATAAGTCGATTCACTTGAAAATAATAAGCAGGTTTAGCAGCCGTCGTTGCAAGCAATGCATTTGTGTTCGTTGGGAGTTTCTCCAATAAAAATGCAAGACAATCAGTTTTTAATCCTTTATTATTTAGAGCACGACCATCCGTAATTCCACATTGCACCAATCTGCACAAATTCACACTAGACAACTTTTCTAAGACTATCATCTCAAACGTTCGAAATGATTTCCAAAGGTGAGACGGGCATCCTGGCATTTGAAAGGTTAGAAGTATTCTTTCCACTTTTCCAAAGCAAAATGAGTCATTCAAATTTCAAGCCAAACTAGCCCCTCCCCTTTTTTACGTAAGAATTTTAAAGATCCATTAGGATAATTTTCAACGCAAAGATAATTCAACCCACTCTTTCTCATTGGAAGCTGGGCGTGACTAGATGTAGGAACTCATTACCTAATCGCGTAATAATTTGCCCATGCGCATGAATATTGATCAGACGGTTAATTAAATAATGAAATTAAATTAAAGTTTCGATAAATATTTTTTAATTCTAAAAAAGAAAATGGATTTGTGTACTGAAAGAAAGATTTCGCAATAAGATATTGGCATTCAAGAAACATTATAGGTCTTTTTTAAGAAAATAATTAATAGATTATACTAAGTTAAATAAAATAAAATAAAAGAACTCGAGCTGTTAAAATATTAATACATTACGGAAACTGAGAATAAAAGTATGTTCCCTAAAACGTTAGAATTAAAAACACATGGCGGGCAAAATGGCGAATTTTTTTTTTTTAATTTATAACAAATCCCCCCTCCCAAAAAGACGGGTGAAAATGTGGGTCTGAGACATGCAAGCTCCTTGAAAAGGAGATGATACAGACTTAGATCACGAAGTTGTCGATAGAATAAATAATAACTAAATAATAATAAGAAGAAAAATAAAACTATTTTTTTTTATTTCTTATAAATATGGAATTTAAATTTAAGAGCATTAAGATGATGTTGGAATAACTTTTAAATTTACATATTAAAATAGGAATCAACAAAAATACAAGATATGATGTTGTTTAAAATACACATCATAGTAATTTGAAAATATAAGCAATGACTCATAATATATTTTTAACATGAAAATGAAAAACAATAACGTTGAATTCTTCCTAGACAATTACGAACCTAAATATGATGAAGAAATTTAAAAGATTGGTTCAAAGTCCGTCTAAAAAGTGACATTAGGAATTAAGTAGTTCACTTCCTCCTTTCAAGGAGGTCTAATTATATCGTTATGTAGCATCCGATTTTCATCATCTATCATCATGATATTAGTTAAATTCATTTTATAAGAAAGTCCTAAAACACATAACAGTTCCACTTTCGGAACTTTTGTGAAAATATTTTTATAATCATTTTTTTTATATAATAACACATTTTATAATATAGTAATACAGTAATAATAAATTTTAACAATGTAATAAACAAACAATTTAATAAAGAAACGTAATAAGGAAAAATATCAGTATAAGTTAATATCATAATAAGTATAAGTAAATCTCCTAATAAGTATAAATTAATATCACAAAAGGCATTCTTTAAATTCTAAATTTTGTACTTAATCCCGTTTATTTCATCTCATGTATTTGGGATGAAATATGGAGTGAAGTAGAATAGAATAAAGAATATAAACAATTATGTAAACAATTACTTAATCCTGTATTCGGATTAAGCAGGAATATGCACAAAAATATAAAATAAAAAATAATAAAATAAAATAAAATAAAAACAAAATATAAATTTTGTTTATGTTTGAGAATGCAAGTGACCTTTCAACTGCTAAGATTCTTAAAAAGAAATATTAATAAATTATAAAAAAAATAAAGACAAGATTTAATCATCTCAAATAATTACGCAATAAATATGTTCTTAGTGTGATAAAACTATTGCAAGATGCAAGAAGAAAAGAGAACATAGACAAAACTAAATTCTAATTGACATGCACTTGGACTGGGATGCTGAAGAAGAGAGAAAAAAAATTAACATAAAGTAAAAAAAAGTTTGTTACCTGTTGAATAATTAAGTTAATGATTGATAGATTATTTTTAATGTTACAATTAGGCTCAGTTGAAAATAAAAATGAAAAGGGTTGATTTAAATTACTTAATATTTAATATTTATTATACTATTCTAAGTTATAATTAAAGTAATTCAATACAAAATAAGAAATTTTCACTTTGCCCATTTACGCCGGCATAAACAAAGAAATATAAATATTTCCAAACAAGTGATACTCTCGCTGCAGTCAAGAAATATCATTGTCATTTCGTAGGAATTACAGGCTTTTATATGAAATAAAACATGAAAAAATTTTACTTTTGAAAAAAATAAATATATATATATATATATATATTTTATATATATATATATATATATATATATATATATATATATATATATATATATATATATATATATATGTATATATATATATATATATATATATAATGGTAAAAACAAAGGATTTAAGTTTGAGCTACAGTTTTAATTTGAGTGTGTTGTTGCTGCTAAGGAGGTTGTTGCTCATGACTCAATTTAAATTTATCAGGGGAGTAATAAGGCCTCAATTTAGATGCATGTACTATTTCTGAACTTTTGAATTGGTTTTGCATATCAATTTCAAAATTTACTTCGTATAATTTGTTAAGAATTTTATAAGGCCCACTAAATACTTGTGATAACTTTCTAGTATTAGAGTACTGAAATTTTTCATAGATAACTAGATCCCCCAATTTTAAATTTTGATTCGACATAATTTTTATCATAATATTTTTTATTTTTTAAATGAAATTCTTTAGTTCTTGCTTTAGCAATCTTACGAACTTCACTAACAGGGGGGAAATAAACTTGTTCTAAGGGGGAGTTGTAGGGTAATTGACTAAAAAATAAATAAGGAGGTGGAAATATTAGTAATAGAAAAGGTTGTATTAATGTATTCTTTAATTGCTTAAATTAAAAGCTTAGTCCAGGGAATTTTGAAGGTGGTGGAGTTTACTTTACACTTTAGTCTAGTTACTATTGTCTGATTTACTCTTTCACATTTCCATTCGTTTGTGGATGATGGACAGTGGTCAAACGTTGCTTAATATTATGATTTCGCAGGAATTTTTTGAATCTTGAACAAGTAAAAGCAGCATTATCCTGTCACTCAGTGTTTTTTGAGGGGATTGTACATTTGAAATTTTATTAAAACACAATAATTGTTGAGGAAGTTTGATATTGAAAATTTGTTTTAGACAATTGGTATTTGTTTTTCTAGTGAAACTTTTGGAAGGGAATGTCCAAACATATCTTGTTGCATGGTCTATTATAATATGGAGATATTTTTTGGTAGAATTATAATAGTTGAACCCTCCTACAGTATCAACAGACAGACATTTAAAAGGTTGATCTGTAGTGGGCATAGCTTGTAATAAGCCAAACTTTTTATGTCTAGGTTTCTTATTTTTCTTACAAATATCACAATATTTAACAAAATTGGTAATAACTTATGTCATATCTGGCCAATAATTATTAGGAGAAATTAAATTTTGCATTTTTTGAACACCAGGATGACCAAACTGTTCATGAGCTGCATTAAGTAATTTTTTTCTTAAGGACATGGGAACTACTACTTTACGAAAACCTTTTCTTTTAACTATAATCAATCCATTGTCATTAATATAATTTGAACCACACACATTTTCTTTTCCTTGCATCTCAATAATCTCTTTAACGTCAAGAAGAAAAGTAAGGGGTTTACCAAAATGAGAAATAGGGTTTCTTGACAACATGTCGGCTTCGACATTTGCAGATCCCTTTAAGTACTCTATTTTGTAAACGTACATACTTAACTTCAATGACCACCTAAAAAATCAACCTCTTAAAAGTTTGACATTTTTTAACCAAACAAGAGATGCATGATCAGTATGGAATGTAAATTATACACCGTGAAAGTAACGATAAAATTTATCTAAAGTATCAATGATAGCAAGACACTCTAATTCGGTAACGAAATGATTTTTCTCATAACTTCTCAATCCTCCAGAAAAATAAGCAATCGGATGTAAAAAGTTATTATGGTCGGGTTGTTTAAGAACTGCACCTACCGCCACCTGAGAAGCGTCAACAAACATGTGTAGGGGTAATTTTGGGTTATAAATCTTTAAAATTGGTTTAAAAACTGCGCCTGGTGGTTTACAAAAATGAGAAATAGGGTTTCTTGACAACATGTCGGCTTCGACATTTGTAGATCACTTTAAGTATTCAATTTTGTAATCGAACATACTTAACTTCAATGACCATCTAAATAATTGACCTCTTAAATGTTTGACATTTTTTAAACAAACAAGAGATGCATGATCAGTATGGATAGGTCAGATTTAAGAAAAATACGCTGATGTTCAATATTCATTCTCCCTGCATCGTATTTATTTTTGGCAAAAATATCCACATAATCCCATAAAAGTACCATTAAATTTTCATTCTGAATAGCGATTAGATCACCAAATAGATTATAATCACCATTATTAATTCGCGGCAAGGATTAAGGAGTTATCGTATTTCGATAATCGGGCTGCTCTTCCGGAACATTTTTCATAATATCAAAATGAAATAATTCTAAGTTATCACTGGATATGTTGACATGTTGGTTTAAAGTAATGTTGCCTTGTAGCACCTGACTTTTTGCACAACCAATTTTAATTTGAAATTTAGCACAATCATGTAAACCTAAAATAGAATAATCTAAATCTATCTTACTTACTAAAAAATCAACATACTGCTTTATATTACCAAATTTAATACATAATCGACAATATTTATTAATTTTAAGAGTTTCCTGGGCTTGTTTAATAAGAATAGGGGCAATATTCTTTAAGTTAGTATTTAAAAATCAAGCAAATTTAAGAGGTAAAATTGAGACCGTTGATCCACTGTCTACAACTCAACACAATTTTCCAAAGATGATACGGGCTTTCTGGCCTTTGAAAGGTTAGAAGCATTCTTTCTGCTCTTTCAGAGCAAAATGAGTCTCTTAAATTCTTAGCCAATCTAGCCCCTTCCCTTTTTTACGTAAAAATTTTAAAGATCCATTAGGATCATTTTCAACGCAAAGATAATTCAACCCACTCTCTCTCTTATTGGAAGTTGGGCGTGACTAGATGTAAGAACTCATTACCTAATCGCGTAATAATTTGCCCACGCTCAAGGCTATGAATATTGATCAGACGATTAATTAAATAATGAAATTAAATTAAAGTTTCGATAGATATTTTTTAATTCTAAAAAGGAAAATGGATTTTTGTACTAAAAAAAGATTACTGAATAAATATTATCTACTTAAATTATTCTTAGTCATGTTTTCGAAGAGTAATAAAGCAGTATTCTAATAATGAGCATTTTGAAAACAAGCATCTGAATAGCGGCCAAAGTCTAAAATTTTATATTAAAAAAATTATATAAAACGTTAAAAAAAAAGGTTTAGCGGAGAGATGTGAAGAAAAACAAAAGATTTTTTTAAGGGGGGGGGTGTTCTGGATGCCCGGAAAAAGATAATTTTTAGTGATGCGAGTATGTTTTGCATTACATATGATGATCACATTGTTCATGTGTGACGAACGAAGCAAGAAGCATATTACAAGGACTGCATGAAAAAATTAGTGACGTTTGCACCCTATGTAATGATATGAGTTTGTATGACATCAAATGGTCCTGAAATTCTATGTATCATTATCGGAAGGTTTCATTTTGACATATGTAAAACAAACGCTTCAACATTTTATGATTCCGTAGTCGAAAGGTCTTTGCATGACAATTTTATTTTCCAACATTATTTAGCACCTTCACACTAGACATTGTCCGCTACTAGCTTAGACAATACCAAATTAGCGTATTTTCAGGGCGGCTAGTTCAGCGTATTTAAATCCAACAGATATTTTCTGGAGAATCTATACTAAAAAAAGAAAGAAATCAGATCGCTCTTACTTTCTATGTGTCTATGTATATGTGCCTACGATGCTTAGCCAAATCTACAGTATGCATGAGGCTCAAATGTTTTGTGAAGTTAGTCCAAAACTATCCTGATGTACCTGAAGCTCAGAATTTTCCTTTTTTATTAGTTTACGAGATTTTATATATGAAGCACATTTTACTCTCATCACAAAGTAAATTCTTTGAGGCTAAGGGAATGAAAAAGCTTACACATGTGCACAAACACATTTACGCACTGGAAAAGAGGAGAGAGCTTTTTTTTCAAATTTATTTCCATTTCTGGGACATTTTATTTAAATCCAAATCAATCAAACCGCTCAACACAGTTAAACTTGAATGACCTATTTTAACGATCGTTCTTTTACATCTCAGGTGCTATAGCCAATTTAAAGAAATGCTGAAGTTAACTCTAAAATAAATAAATAAATAAATAAATAAATAAAAATTGTCGTTTTTCCAAAAAAGTTTTTCTCCCATATGTCAGCGCCCCTCCAGGGCGCAATCTTAAAGATATAAAAAACTAAAAATACGCTCTTAAACTAAAACTTTTTCTTCAATCAATGATGTAATTGATTTTAAAAATTATTGATTTTAACAATTTCAAATACACTGGCAAAAGAAGATCTCTTTGCGACTCTTGGACAATACATTTTTTACGCTAAAATGTACCTAAACGTGCATATTTCAATACAATCTTTTAAGGGGACGAGGGACCTTCAAAACGACCAAAATCACTCAAATTTTCGAAGAAAACTTTTTGACCCTAAACGATTAACCACTCTTTAAATTAATTTTATTAGAACTCATAAATAAGTTAAGTTCTTTCACGCAATCACCTTGGCACTCTCATCGAATAACTTCCACTTCACCAACTTCGTGACTAAGTTGCGTCATCCCATCTTACAATTTATCGGGAAAAAATTATCGGGCATCCAGGCAGTTGAAAAGAAAATATACATTCTGAGCTCCTAAAAACCCAAATGAGAAAGCCATATTTGCACGACAAACTAGCCCCTCCTCACTCCGCGTCAATCATTTTAAAAATCCAACCAGGATAAATCTCAGTCTACGTAATAAAAATGATCACCTCTGATTGTTACTAGGAGGCTTGAACCTCGGGTAAGGATTATATATTGTCTCGGAAATAGACAAGTCTTTTAAAATATCCGCGAACTAACACAGATCACGTTATATTATTAAAAAAATTAAAATCCCTAGAATATTCTAAAAAGGAAAGATTACGAAATAATTTCCCGCCTTTTTGAGAAACAAGCAATAGATTATTAATAAGTTAATAAAAAAAGAAAAAAGACTCTAGCTGTTAAAAGATTGATATATTACGAAACTAAGATTAAAAATATGTTCCACAATTTTAGAATTAAAAGCTCAGAGAGCAAACAGGCGCAATTTTTTATTTATTTTATTACATATATATGGGTGATTCTCAAAATAGGGGACAATTTATGTCTTTCGGCATACAAAAAAAATTGAGAGGTTTTCTGTCATGTTTTTATATTTAGATATGTTTGTCTTAATATTATTCATCATTTGCACTCAAGAATTACTCACTTTTTTGTTAAAAACACCTTAAAATAACAGAATAAATGTTCAGAATGTCATTAGCATGGATGTCCACAGCAGCTGTGCCTTGTATATACTAGCTTTTTCAAGAGTTAATATCATGTTTATAAAATAAAACAAATGTTATTCTTTCTTTAAATTAATCAAGGAGAGGATTTATCCAATAAATTTCTTTTTAAAAATAAAATTATAGCATACAAAAAAGGAATTAAAGTTTGTCCTCCATATTCTATTTTCAAAACAAGGTCATACTATGACAGCTAATTATTAATCAAAATTTTATTTTCACATATGACAGTAGTTTGAAAATATAAAGTTTCTCTATGGCAACAAGTAGCCATTTTATCCCAGCCTGAAAGTAGAAGCATGTATTATATTTTAAGAATAGGAGTTGAATATTAGGGGCGTACATCAATTGTATGTCATTAGAATGGATAATAATTTTCATGTTTATTTTATAATTAAAATTTTTATTTTACTTATTTGCATAGGACTTTTGTTTTTAAAAAAAGCCCCAGAAAGGACTATTGCATTGTGATAATATTATGGCTCATAATTTTATTTAAATTAAAATTTGTCATTAGCATGGACAAATATCAGTGTCATTAGCATGGTTTTTCTGTCCATGCTAAAGATTCCTATGTGCATAAATGTAACTATTGCTTGTATTGTATCTCTTATAAAATTGAATTTTACATATAAATTTAGGTATTACATTTATTATCCCTAAAATATGCATTAAATCTGTCAGAAAATCACTAAGACAGCTTCTTACATTGTTAGTGTCAGAATGTTGCTCATGTAAACAAAGTTTGCTCTTTAGTAATGTTTTTATTCTCCTTATATGTATATATGTAAAAATGAAAACCATTTGCTGAAAAGGAAGGCTAATAAATAGAGAAAAAAATACTTAAACAGGAAGAAAATAAAAATTTCTTAATATATTTATTCCATGCAATTTGTTTTGTCATTAGCATGGCTCAAAAATATTAATTATTTTTTTAAAAGTTAATTTTTAAATATTTAGCTCTGCTGACTACGTGTAAAGTATACCTAATGCTATATTAACAACACCTATTTTTTTCAGAAATTTTGCTAATAGTAATTTTTTTAAGATTTCATTTTTGAAATTGTCCCCTATTTTGAGAATCACCCATATATATATATATATATATATTTACAAGTATGTTTTTAACATATCACTATGTATGCAAAGAAGCAAATTTAGATTCAGGAAAGATTTTAGCATATGTATTCAGTTGTATCGTATTTGAAAACTCATTTTTATAAGTGATAAACTTAAATTCTTTATCTTCGTAAAATTTATTGCAACTTCTCTCAAATTTTGTATTACATCTGATGGAATTGATACATTTCATAGTTGATTTTAGTACTTCATTAAAAGCAAGTGAAATTATTATCAACGATAATGTATGGGTAACAAAATTCAAAGTAATATTTCGCGATTTTATCCTTTTGAAGTAATTATTTTCTTTCCCCTCATAAAATACTTCTTTAATAAAGAGCTTACTTCTTTCAATTATTAGCAATTAGGTATTCTGTTTTCTCCAGTTACAATTTTTTAAATGCATATGTCATGAAGTATGTTTACATGTTGTACATGTGGTCTGCAGAAAAATCATAAGAAGTCAAATCTCTACTAATTTTCTTACGTGATTCTCACAAAATTTCCTAAAGTTAGTACTTCATTTAAATACATCAAAACATTTTGTATATTCAACATGTAAATTTCAATCTACAATTTTCATTAATTTAGTCTATAGTTCAATTATAGCTTATAATTTTTAACCCTGGAATATTTCGTATTTAAAAGTTAATTTGTGAGAGATAACGCATTATAAGTGAATGTTACAAGATTTTTTTTCTTTTAATAATAAATGTAAAAAAGTATTCTAAAAAAAAAAAAAAAAAAAAAAAAAAAAAAATCCGAAAATTTCTCATAAAGGACAACGAAATTTTAAGTTATTAGTATCATTTTTTAGTAGTGCAGTCTGAAATTGATATATCAAGAAATATTTCTCAGCGGATGTTATTTATTTTTTCATTTGATTAAAGAGAAAAAATAAATTTGTTTTGTTTTAGTATTTTTCAATTTAATTAAAAAAAAATGTATTTAACAAAAATAATGTAATTAATTTTTCAAAAATCATATTTTCAAAAGTAAATACTTTTTTTCAGTTTGAAACAAAATTGATGTAAAATGAACAAAGGTTGAGTGTTTGAACACGTTCCATTTTTTTATCCTTGACTCATTATAGTTTAAAAGCGAGGGATTGGGAATAAGAAAAAGCGTCATGCAAAAATCGCATTTAAAATTTTAAACAAAGTTTACCCCCTATAAAAGGTTTAAATTCTTTTCAAAAAATTGCACGTGAACAACGTCTCTAGTTTAAGCTTCTGACTGAGTATAACTTTAACCGTTGCCACCTTCGTACTATTTATATGTCCGTGAATCATTTCAAACAATGCTTTTCTAACATGCTGATTAAGAATTTTTTCATAATTTTAACCCTTATAACTTCAGGATTTTTATCGTTTAATAATAATAATAATAATAATAATAATAATAATAATAATAATAATAATAATAATAATAATAATAATAATAATAATAATAATAATAATAATAATTTCCGCATTCATTACAGTAATTTTGAATGAAAAATTCGTCTAAACAAGGCAAAAATTCCACTAACATTTTATAGTGAGAGAGTGCCGCGTTGGTAATCAGACCCTAGTCTGAATTGTTTCGTTAATTTAAAAGATATCAACAGAAATCGCTGTATTTTAAAATTCTTCAAAAATGTCAAAATATCCTCATAAAGCGTAAAAAAATAAATAAATTAAACAAATAAAAATAAATAAATAAATAAACTGTTTATTAAATTTTATTCTCATTTTAAAAAATTATATAAATTTTTTGGTTTTATGTTTTAAGCTATTTCTTTCTATTATTATCAATTTTTTTTAATTAATAGAAAAAAATTGTAATTTAACTAATTGCAACGACTATTCAATCAATATTTTCAAAAACTAAAATTTTAAAGACTTATAAATAAATTCTATATTTAAATTAATAATAATAATAAACATCATTTTTATGATGATCATAACGAGTAATGCATTTTGTACGCCATGCATTAAACATTAATATTCCTAGACCAATGATATAATACTGCAGTTTATAGATATACAACTTTAATTGTTTAAAATGTGCATTTTTATTTGATGGAAATAATCAGACTGACTTTTGAACGCCTCATATTATGCACGACATGGATTAATCATTAATATTTCTGGATCTATCATAAACAAATTTTAAATGAAATTTCAGTTTTATAATTTTCGGAGCTGCAAATTTTTTAAATTCTAAACATCGCACATTTTTAATTTTTATACCGTTACGTAGAGAAAAAAATTTAGTTTTAAATAAAATTTATTTGAAATTTTTATCACAATTTGTATTCAAATAATAATTTCTTTATACTTTTTCTTATTTTTTCTTTTTTTTTTGTCATTGTGGCAACAGAAATCTTCCACTTATAGACATTAAACATGGACCAATTAGAAAACGAGTAAAATAAAAATAAGTTGCGGAATTCAACCAATAAAAAGATTCAAATATACTCCAGGTTTACCATTTATCTACCGAGTACAACAACTATTTGCCAATAGTTAATAACAATAAAATACTGCACTCAGAGGCCGGGGTGGGCCAGACCAGGGAACTTACTTTTTTTCTAAAAACTTGGCGAGGCAAGACCTAGCGCATTTTTTCATGTCGAATCGGGACTGGCTTCCTTTTTTTTTAGGTCTACACGAGGAATTTTTTTTTTCTTAGTCCTGGCCTCGACTAAATCCCTATTATAATCATTATCTCTGACATATCTAATCCTTCCAAAAATAACTAAAATTCGTATCATTCCATTTTTTTAAATAAAAAGTGCATACATTTTTAAATCGCCATTATTTTGCAATAAAACTTTAATCTTTTTTTTTATGGTAATCGAGTTAAAAGTACAAAATTAAAAAGCAGTGGGAAAAAAATAAAAAAACATGCTTATGATAAAATTTTGTCTTAGTCGGAAAAAAAATGTAATGAGCCTTGCAAAATAAATACAATAATACTTGAAAAAAAAAAGCAGACTACACTTACATCTTTTAAGAAGGAAATTTGGATACAACGCATTTTTATTCTGTCCAATGTGTTTCCGTCTTAAAAAATTATATTTTGAAGCATTTTTCAATGTCTCCAACACGTTGAATATAGATTAACAAGATTAAAGAATGAACATTTATAAGTAACGCAAGCATTCGAAGTTTAAACTTTTATATAGATAGAGATAATTATTAATGTAACAAATTAATGATAGCTTTTGGCGGCTCTTAAAAAATGAAAATTCTAAACATGAAAATAGAAAAGATATAATAAGAGTTTTTGGTCAGGACTCTTTTATGCGAATCAAATTTTAACAACAAGGATGTAAAAAAAATGTAGACATATTCAATCAGGTAAGTCCGGACTATGACTTTAACTTTTTCCAGGCTGGGCCGAACTTTTCTTCCTATGGGTAGGTTCGAGATTGAATCAAGTTATCTCGATCCGTGCAGACCTCTAGCGCAGACCACCAATTTTTTTTGAAAGCAGGTTTAAGATAAATATATACGCTTGTATTTTACGACCAAAGGATCGGCTTTGTTTTTAATCATCTTTTAATAACTTGAAATTTATATATAATCCCTATCTTGCATTCAAAATGAGTTTAAATCTCGTCGCTCAGATTCATGCATAAATGATGTAAATCACAAATTTTGTTTTAGTATCCCTGTAAATTTTGAAGAAATTGAAACGATTTTTTTGTGTTTATTTCACGTACGGATAAGGAAAAATTTCCTAATTGGGATGTTTACTCTACGGGGACCATATAAAAATTATGTTTTTTTCTTTTTTCTCAAATAGAACTTCCCCTATGGAATAGCACTTTATGTCATTAAATTTTGCACCTTTTTTTTTTATAAACTTTTAATTTGGAAATATGTGTCTGCAGGAAATATTTCAGGAAATAGCCTATTGCTTCGATATCAATGAATCACACTACACGTAAATATCCCCGTGATACTCGTAATCATGCAAGGCTATATGTAATTGTTAATATACATATGAACATGCTTGCAATATTCTCTCTTTATCTTACATATGAACATGCTTGCAATATTCTCTCTTTACCTCTATCTTCACGAATTTCTGGAAGTACTATGAAAGGGTTTCTAAAATGAAAAATAAAAGTTTTATTAGAAATCCTGAATTATATTTTTTTAAATATATTACCATCAGTGTAATTGCGCTTTAAAAGATCAAGCATATAATATCAATGAATATATGCTTGAGTTTAACATAGAGAACAGTGAAAAAGGATATTGTTTTCATGCAAAATCTTTCCGAAAATATAAAAATAATTAAAATCAATAATATATTTTTTAAATAATGAAGCTTGATTAAAAATAGATATTTTTAACCTTAGGATAAGAAAATAATTTTGATTAATCGTTTTTCCAAAAAAGATTTTGTAAAAATAAAATTTAACAAATTTCGTAACGGTATATTAAACTAATTTTTGACATTTAGCGCATCTTGCCACATTTCCATACATTAAAATTATTTTTTTCTTTTATTGTAAAAATTTTCAAAGTCGATAATATAAGTTTTATTAAATTATTGTTTGATTAATTGATTGTTTGAGTTTATGTTAAAACAAAACTATAAAGTTTTTATGCATAACAAAAATCTACAAAATTGGTTAAATTTGAGGAGGTGAGGTGTTAACTTTGAAAAATTTATTGTTTGAAATTTAATTGAATTCCATATCTAGTTTTTCCAATTTTCAATTTCAAATTCATGAAAAAATGCGAGAATAAGATTTACAAGTGAGTCTTTTTTAACTTTGTTAATAAAAGGTATGTTTTTTTTTGATTTGATATTATTAAAATTTCCACTAGAGAAAAATGTCAAATAGAACTAAAGATAAATTTATTCTCAAAAAACATCTATTTAGTGTCTGTATAATGCATATTGTATGTCATTACAGAAATGCAATATCATTTGCTAATTAAGATAATTAATAAAGTATACTCCCTTGAATTAGTAGAGTTTAGGGCCAGAGGCTGTAATTTTATAATCTGGCAGATTTTGGTCATTGTTTTGTTTACATTTTTTAAATGTAATTTAAATGTAGTAATGCAATCGAAATTATATGGAATGACTGCACTATATTGAGATATTAAAATAATTAAGTAAGGAAGGAAAGTAAAATAATAATAATTAAAATTATTTTCAAAAATATTAAATTATTAAAAGTAAAGATCAAGTAAATCATTAATAAAGTATTACTAAAAATACATATGAAATATGAAAAATATCTTTTAAATTATTCAATGAAATTTTACATTTAAACGTACCTGGTTAATTCACATAAAAGTCATAAAGTAATTAAGTGTTATTTCAAACTTAGCCAATTTTACTAACAAAAACCAAGTTTGATATGTACATAAATATTTTTGGCGAAGAGACTAGGATTAGAAGTGATATCAGGAAAATCTTGTTTCTTTTCACAAATAAATTTACACTTCTTTCATTATAATCCATAAATTCATTAATGTTACAAGTAAATAAGTATCAAAATAAATGCAGAATGATGTAAAATTAAAAAAATCCTGTAATTTGATTTATTCTGAAAAATTTGTTCGTAACTGAAAGTTTCATTTTTTTCATCTGTGAAGATGCATGGAGGCGTTTGTGCATTTTAGGTTGTATACTGTATGCCTAAAAAAATCTTTTAGCCTTCAAAAATATTATTTATTAAATCCGATTTATTTAAACTTACTATATAAAATTTTTCTACTCTAATAAATAGATTCATCCTTCCTGGACAGCAATGAGTACCTTTTTATTTGTAGTTCAATTTATATAGTTTCTTTCCATGCTTTCAAACGTCATCATCAGGTTGTGCAGATACAACTAATTTACGTCATCAAAATTAAAGAATTGTGATAGTAAACGTAAAAATATTGTTCTAGTAATAGAGTAACGCGAGTTATATTTTCAATAATAATAATAATAATAATAATAATTATGATATCAATATATCATATATCATTGAATATGACGATGTTAGGTAACAAATTGATAAACTTATCTGGTTCTTCAGTTAAAAAAAAAAAAAAAAAAAAAAAGAAAAAGAAAGAAAGAAAAAAAAATCTTTTCTTTTAAAGTAACTAAAATTATGATCACAACAGGATCTACATTACAATTGAAGTTACAAATATATCGCCCCTTTTCTCATTTTAGTAATACTTAAACCAATCCCTTAATGTAACGGTCACCGAAATCCCAGCACATGTATTTCACTTTGTCCATACCTTATATGGTCATAGAAAACCGAATGTGGTTTTCTTATACCAGCCGCTCTACAATAAAAATGCTGCATAAGATGTTTTGCGCGTCGTACATATATTTCCTTCTCATGCTACCGTTCCTTATTTGGTATACATTCGCAAATGTTAGACCGCTTCATGAGCCCCAAAGCCTATCCCACAAAATTCCTTTGCTTTTTTCAAATTCCAATATCAAGGTTTAAACTCTTTTTTCGCCAATTAGCGATTATCTTGTTAATATGCTAAGTACAAAAATCTCTCTCTCAGAAGAAAAATATTGCACGTATATTTTGGCCAAATATCATATACATGCCAAACATTGTAACCTTTGGCGATATCTGACAACTGATGTTATCTTGGTTCTGACTAAAAGAACGGTCACTTTCACTTTTTCTCTTGGCCCGGCTCTGCTGTAACCACCAATAGTTTACATTGAGCGTCCTACTCTCTCGAAAGGGTGAAAATAAAACTTTACTTTAAAGAACCTGGCTGCATACTTCTCTTTTTATCGATCTACTTTTCACGGCATTGATGATAACTTGTAATAGTCAATATTAAATCTGCAAGATCAAACATTGTAACCTTTGGCGATATCTGACAACTGATGTTATCTTGGTTCTGACTAAAAGAACGGTCACTTTCACTTTTTCTCTTGGCCCGGCTCTTCTGTAACCACCAATAGTTTACATTGAGCGTCCTACTCTCTCGAAAGGGTGAAAATAAAACTTTACTTTAAAGAACCTGGCTGCATACTTCTCTTTTTATCGATCTACTTTTCACGGCATTGATGATAACTTGTAATAGTCAATATTAAATCTGCAAGATACCGTAATTACCCAAGAATATCCACTACAATAATAATAATAATAATAATAATAATAACACTTTCATTAAACATTAAGATAGCAAACTAATAAAAGTGTTGCGTTGTGTAATTTGCATGGTGTCAAATTTCTTATAAACCTTCCACCATTAATTAATTGTAATTAATATCTAAATATAAAATTTTACATAAAATATAGTCATATGTCACTGAAATTTTGGCCGGGAAAACATGAAAGAAGAATTACACACATGCTACACTCATATATCTACATATGTTGACACAAATCAATGGATATATGGATAATATCCCTATTTTTTTGTTTGCTTCATTTGTGAATAATGGATTATGGTCTTATTCTGAGGACGGTCACTTTTATTATTTTCAAGATATGTTTTTGTGACTTTTACAGTTGTTGCACTATGCATACAGCTAACAAATTATGCAAAAGAAATTTTGATTTCTTTCACACATATGCAGTGAAAAATTATTTAGTAAACCTACTCTATTTTTAATTCCATTTTTTATTATTTTCTGATTTTGATTACTTGTTATTGTGTACAATGTTGTTTGTTATACTTTCAGAAAATACCATTATTTTATATTAAGAACTTTGCAAGTTATAAGCAAAAAACTTATAAAATTTTGGGACTGTTTTTACAAAAACCTTAATTTCTCTACGAGTTACATGCTATCCACATAAAAATGAGCACAGTTTATTATTATAATAAACCACTTAATCATATTCTACAGTTTCCACGCTTTTGATGCATAAGTTATCATAGGGTTATCTAAAAGATATTCCTTCTTTTTAAATTTGTTGATGGTCCCCTATGGTGTTTCGAAACGAACAATCTTCACGAAAATGTATGACTAGTTCCATTATACTTACATACTTAGTGTTTCAGGCTGTTTCCTCATGTATTTTTCTACATACTTAACAAAATGTCTAAAATTGCAAGTGGCCGGTCACCCTTGGATATATAGTGTATGCATACAAAATTAATTATTTTTAGACACATTAATGTGACAGTATATAATTATTAATATATAATTATTTAATATATATTTATAAATAATTAATATATAAATTTAATATATATATATATGTATGATATTAATGTATAAATATATTATTTGTTACGTGAATTCATGTAAAAATATATATATAATTTTTTACTTTTATGAATACTGTAATATTTTTAATAAAATATTGTACAAGCATGAAGTTATAAAATCCGTTAATATCCAAGTCAAATTATGCAATGAATGTGTGCATGGGAGCAATATCTACCTATGGCAATGCTTTATCTAGTTTACTAGTACTCCAGATTAGTAGAAGGAATGTTATTTGTGCCCAATGAGTCTGTCTACATTAAATGCTTCATTTAAATGGAACTACGTTTCGGGAATGTTTATTACGAGCATTATACATAGAAGATAATTACGGATAAATGATTTTGTTGCACACTTAAGCAAGATATTAATACCTTAATAAAGTCACTTTAAAATCAAACATTGAATTAAAAAAAGAAAAGGCGTTTTTATATAGATGACAAGGATTTAACATCAAAATAGAATCAGCCGTTTTAATTAAAGGAGGTAACATCCTTAGGATTATAATATCTAATTGTAATTTGCACAATGTTGTAATAGAAATTAAGATTCAATATAAGATTTAATATGGGGATGTTTATAAACAATCTAGGATAGCTTTAAATATCTAATCTAAATTACGTTTAATAGCTTACATGCAAATTTTATAAGATAGCTTCATTTTGTTTAAGATATTAGTCAGAAATATCTACAGTTTTAAAAGTGCTTCATTGAAAAGGAGAAAGTTATTTTGAAATGGAGATGTCATATATATTATGTTGCACTTTTCAGCATCATACTACTATTCAGTTACTCTATAAAATGATTTTTATGGAGTCAATTAAATTTAAAACACTATTTGAAAATACTTAGAAGATATTTAGGTTTTATATAAAAATGTAATAGAAAAGTTTAATTAATGTAATTAAAAGAATGAGTAAATTAACAAATCTCTATTATGTATAGAATATTGTTATTTTGAAGGTTGATTCGAAAATACGGGCGCCATGAAACGTAACACCAGAACGGGAATGGGATGCCAACAGACCTCACTTAAACGGCATAGATACGAAAGAAAATCTTCAAATCACTAAATGGAATTTATGATACATACTACTTTTTGTGAAAATAGATAACTGCAATGTTAAATTATTCTTAGTTAAAAAAATTAACAAACATAAATTAAAAGCACTTATTTTTAATTTCTTTATTCAAAAATCTTAATTTTCTCCATGTAATACTAAATGATTTTTCTTCACAATTTTTATAATAATAAAATTATACATTATTGTGGATAAGTATATTAAGATTTATGAATTTCCGTGACATTTGTTTTTATTTATTTATTTATTTTTATTTTATTTAATTGCTTTTTTTGGTGGGGAGGGGGTTGTTTGCACACATAAAATCGTTCTGTAAGACTAAAAAAGAACCTTAATTCGCTGTTTTCATACTCTATGTACGGAAGGTAACATTGAAAACAGTTACCGATGGATATGACCAATTCGGTTTATAGAGAGAGACAGTCGATAATTGTTTTCAGGGCATCGGGTATCAAAACACCTTGCGTGCATCCTGCCGGTTAATATTTAATGATAAGTAATATTTTAAGATAACTAAATTAATTTCTTTTAGTTTAAAAGATTATATTTAATGTATGTTAGATTCCTTGAACTTTGTTTAAAATTTTTAATAATAGGGGTTATTTTTTTAGAAATTTTAAAAAGATTTAATTGAAGTTGAACATTTTTTTAAATGAAATGTTTTAAGCTTTGTTTTTCCAAACACGAAATATAAAATTGATCTGACTCATGTATTTTCCTTCATTTGATGTTTTCAGCTTAGAGTGTTGGTTAATCAAATTTCAATTTATCCTCGTCAATTTTCTAGCGATGGTAGCATCTTACAATAATCTAATCAAAAATTAAAGTATGTAAATTTATTATTTCAAAACAAATTCCTCTGATCTGAAATTTCATCATCACAAAAATTAAAATTCAATTCTCATTCGCATTTTTATGTTAAATTTGATAACATTGATATATTTTATAATTGAAAGTAACACTTGATTTGTAATATGATAATTTTCTTTCATTGTTAAAAAAAATTCTGTGGAATTATAGAGAATCTACGGGTAATCCATTTTATCTTATATCTTGTGCAAAATTAAAGAGATAAAAAAAAACAGAGAATGTTTCAGTTAAATAACAACGAAATTATTCGGTAAATTTACAATAGATTCTGAAAATTAACGTCTTTAAAAATACACAAGTGTCTGTAAATTTATTTATAATGATAACAATTTAATTTTCAAAATCAGTAAATCACATTGTCTTCAATGAGCCTGGAAGAGTTTAAAATTTTCAGTAAATTTTGAACTGCTGTGTCATATCTTTTCTACACAATTCGTTTGTAGCCGCCCAGGGATTTGAACCAGGAACCTCTTGAAAGTAAAAGAAAACCTTATTGACTTAACTACAGGAGGAGACTATTTTTCAGCGGAGAATAATTGATAAAATTCCCACTTAAACAAAGCACATGATTTTTCTCTTTCTAAATTGTTCAAATAACAACAATAAAGTATTCATCTAATTTCCCATCTAACATTTCTAATAAACTCTAAAATAATTTTTATTTTCAATTATAAGTTTAAACAAAGATAAAAAATATTTTTTAATAAACATGAAATCCCAACAGAAAATTAGACATAAAATAAAGGATATGTATGTAAATTAAGGACTGAGAAACTCGATCGAATCGTTTAACCGAGTACTAGGGTAAATTTACAGATTCTCTCTTTTTTCTGTGTTCTTACAGAAATTTTTAACAATGTACTATCCCAGATAAAAATAATTTTTTAACATGCATATTCGACAACTTTTTATCATTTAAAAATAATTTTAGTAATTGCATGTCATTTTTTTGCCAATATGTATTGAATGACGATGATTTGGTTGGATGTCAAAGCACTTTCTTTCGCGATACACTCTTCCCTCAAAAACTCTGCGGCTGCCGAAAGCAGATTGTTTTTGACGTATGTGTAAATCTTTTAAATTTTATTACAAATATATTTTTTAATCTTTCTTTTCGTTTCATTTTTCTGAGATTACACTAGCCAAAGAAATCTTTTATATAATACTGATGTCAAAATTTAAGGGACCGTAATTGGAAAAAAAATATCTATAAAGAAATTCTGCTTTGAAAGCCGCCATTTCTGTATCAGAGCTTAGGCATATTATTCATGGGACAGTGTGCAGAGAAAGACAAGGCCAACAGCTAAAACATTATCATTTAATGTGGTAAATACAAAAATGTTATGTAATTACGAAAATTATCTTAAAATTAATTTAAGTAGGCCAGTATAAAAGTTCTTTTTTTCTTATAATTCTATACTTTTGGACAGGATTGTGTACACCAAGTTATTTATATGAATAGTAAAATTAATAAGAAGAATTTGCTATTTGTGAATTTTCCGTAGTTTTATTGCTAACTTTTGTATATATATATATATATATATATATATATATACATATACACACATATATAATATCAGGAATTTCATATAATTAAAGAAATTAAAAGTATGCCACAGGAAGCTAAGTTTCATATTATTAAACGGATTTTCTAGCACAGATGTGTTTATATAGACGTGCCTTAAAACATTTTTTTTTCTTTCCGAGAGTAGATTCTTGTGGTACCACTTGCGTTTTCCCTCCCATAACAAATAACAATTTATTTCGATATGCCTTTTAATAAACAAATAAATCTCCATCCTTCTCTGAAAGGCTGCGAATGGAGCCACTAAATGGCTGAAGAATTACCGAAAAGTGTTTCTTTCTTATAAACAATGTTTGATAGAATAAGAAATCGTGTTTTGGAAACAATTATCGCTCACACAAAAGAAGTTTAACACGTTTTCCGAATGCTTTAGAAATGCCTATTTATAATCTCTTTTGTAGTGATACATTAATTAATTTATAGACAATTTCTTTCCTTACGTTAGCCTTTTTATTGAACGCATTACGGTTTATCTTTAAAAGAATGTTCCGAGAGAGCAATTCCTGAGAAAACCTTTGTTGCGTTAGCTCATCTTCAAAATTTCACAAAAGAAAACGTTAATTAGATTTTCATTTAAGCTTCGAAAATTCAGATTTGACCTAAGAAATTACCTGGAAATGAGAAAAAAAAGATATTTTACAGTATAATTATCGAATTAATTATAATGCATGTTTTGCAGGCATTCATTTATTATGTAGGTTAAATCTTATCATCAAAATTAATTTATTTCATAAGACAAGCTTTCAGATGGTAACTACTGAAAATTTTAAACTTGTAATTTTAACTACTTTATACATTATTAAGAATTCTTGTTATTATGTGTTATATAAATTATTTTCATATTTCTTTAATTTAAGAAATATTAATGAAGATCAATTTGTAAGATATCATGTGTTTAAGAATCTGGTCGATTTATATAACAATGAAATTTAATTTACATTATTTTTCTTTAGTATATAAGCTGTCCATTTTACCCTAATACCTGGTTTTAAATTTTTTTATTTAAAACTATTTCTATTCCTTTAAAGTGGTTGATATCTGACATTTTGTTAAAAATAAAGATTTCATTTTTCAGTGCCTACCGACTTCATATTAGTACATTCACGAATTTACATTATATTATACATATTTTTTAAAAATTTATATCTAAACAAACCTAGTGTTGTAGGCCCTGTAGATTTCGGATGTGTACTCCCGGGAGTGCTACTTCTGATACACTCAGTTAAAATAAAATAAAATAAAATAAAACAAATGAAAATAAAAATAAAAATAAAACTTTTATAGTTTTCAAAATTTTTTCCCTAAAAATGTTTTTGTAACTAAATTTACCAAGTCCAGGAATTTGTATCTGTATTCTTATTTAATTCTACAAGGAATTTGGAGATTATCATTTACGAAAAATACTGAACATTCGTATACTAGTAGAACGACAGGAAGATACTATGGGTTGCTTGTCCTTTTGCACTGTACTGTGGAAACTTTTCCTTTTGTGATATTCCTTTCACCTTTTTAATCAATGCCACACCTTTTATAAAAAGAGAAAATT
This sequence comes from Maratus speculifer, assembly GCA_964019185.1. Classification (NCBI taxonomy): domain Eukaryota; kingdom Metazoa; phylum Arthropoda; class Arachnida; order Araneae; family Salticidae; genus Maratus; species Maratus speculifer. The sequence goes on along the minus strand of OZ025297.1, from coordinate 213,884,124 downwards.
CCAAAAATCCAATGCATTTGAATCTGGCTCCATTTATCCTAGTCTGAATTATCAGACTTGTACACATGCCAGATATTCCTAACCATCGTCAATACACACACACCTATAGAACCATCCTTATTTTGTTAATATAATATGTGTGAAACACTAAAATAATGTCAGTAATAACTACTTTAATTTACTGACAATTACTCTAAAAATATTAAAAAATCTGAAGAAAAATCAGTCCTTTAAAATGTGGAGTAAAATATGCGAAGTCACGTTTACAGCGAACATATATATATATGATGCAAAATCGAGTAACTTGTACTTATAATTGGTAAGTAATCATTCAAACTTTTTAAAATCTCGTTGTTCGTAAAAAAGAACTTTCAAAGATATTTCATATTTACTGTCAAACAATAAACTAGTCAAATTATATAATTGTAAACTTTGAATAACTTTAGAAATACATATTTATCACGACTTTGATTACAAATGTTAACTTATTTTAATGTTGACTTATTTCAAAAACAGGCTAAAATGGAATAAATGTGCCGATAATAACTGTTCCAAATAAATATAAAATTTTTACTTCTTTGAGATTTTTTTTTATTTCATTACTTACAATTTCAATATAGTAGTTTATATTAATAATGTACTAACAGTGAATTCATAATTTTTTAGAACAAAATGAAAACATTCTTTTTAAGTAAAAAAAAAATTTCTTGAAAAATGCAATAAACAATTTAAAAATATTTTAGAATTCTATACACATTGTATTAGTGCATTCTTTTTAAAATGTAAAGAAAGAAAAGTAATTTGACAGATTATAACAATCATTTGAAAAATGATTTGTTTTAAACTAGAATATTAGACATATAAATAATTCCAAAAATTATAATAATAATAACAATAATAACGATAAAAATAATGTTTATGATGATCAAAAACGCAATAATAGAGTACGTACGCGATGGATTAAACATAAATATTCTTGGACTATTCACAAACAAAATTAAATGAAATTTCAGTTTTACAATTTTTGGTATTGTAAATTCTTAAACTTAAAAACATCACACATTTTTAATTTTTACACTGTCGTATAGGGAGAAAATGTACGTTTAAGTACAATTTGTTTGAAAGCTATGCCTCAATTTGTTTTTGAATTATTTTTATTTTTTAATTTTTTATAATTTTTTATCGTTGTGGCAACAAAGTATTCCATTTTTGAATAAAAAACACGATCAATCAGAAAACGAGTAAAATTTGGACATCACAATGTTTCAGATATGCTTCTGATATCTCTTTCTCGACTTACATTTTCCACATATTAAGAAAAAAATGCTAAATATTTTTACTGTGTCAGGTTCTAAAATTTACTTCAAGTTTTCTTGAAATCTAATGAGTGAATTTAATTCAGACGCATTAATAAGGAAGTATGGATTATAGTATTACAATAAACTTAATAATCTAACTACAATTCTTTATCACTTAAAAAATAATTAACTATCAAATTTTAGTATTAAGCTGATTAATTTCTGAAAAAAAAACATTAAAGGTAATTTATGAAAGAATGTGCGGAACATGAATCTTCTGTAAAGATAATGAATCTGAAAAAGAAAACAAACAATTTGAATAATGACTATAAAAATGCATTACTATATTTAATAAAGAAAATTTATTCAGAGATATCCCATTTAGTAATCAATGCAATTGTTTTTAATATCAAAATGAAACTCAACTTAAAACCAGTTTCTTTTTTTTATATCTTGTTGTCTTATTTCCTTAATTATATAAAACAAAAATTTTGTTGCATTTAACGGAAAAAAGAGTAAAATTGTGACAGGTATCATATTTTTTGCTTTTATTTAGTTTGCCTATGTCCATTTAATATATGTGTATCTTATATTTTGTAATATAATAGGACAATATGTTAAAACATTTCACAACGAGAATTATGGACTCTTAACTAGCGCACTCTTAACTATAGAACTTTACAGTAGTAAGCAGATTAATTTCTGAAAGAAAGATTTTGCGATTAAAGAAACACACTAATGGTAATGTATGGAAACATTTGCAAAACGTGAATGTCCTGTAAACAAAATGAATAAAAAAGTGATTTGAACAATGAATATAAAAATCCATCACTACGTTTAATAAAGAAAACATGTTCAGCGATATCCCATTTAGTAATAAATACAATTGTTTGTAATATAAAATGAAATTCAAGTAAAAACTAGTTTTTTAATATCTTGTATCTTATTTCTTCAAAAATAAAACACAAGAAAAAAGTTATTTTTAAAAGGAATAAAAAATTAAAATTCTGACAAATATCATACGTTTTTTTTATTTAGTTCGTCAAACTTCATTTAACATATGTTTATGTTATATTTTAAAATCAATAGGGTATTGTGTTTAAAAACTTCACAAAATGATAATAACGCACTCTTAGTGCTTTTCAAGAGAAAAAAAAAGATATATTAATAATACAAAGCTATACATTTACTTTAAATGCGTGAAGTATCTTTATAATTATTACTAGTGGTATTCTAAAGATCTCTTTGTCAGATATTTTATTTTATTTATTTATTTTTCTTAATACATACAAACGTTTACAATGAAAAGCATTATTTTATTTTTTTTCTTTGGTGAAACCTATTGTTATACTATGAGTTTGTAATGCAACAAAGTTACTTTAAAGTTAACAATAAAAATAATAATTATAAAGAATGGCTATTTAAAATCGAGATTTGTGTTATTTAAATATTTTAAATGTAGCTTTCAGCAAAACATTTCATTTCAAATTCTTTTATTATATATAAAAAAGTTCCTCATACAATATTTTAAAACGAAAAAATGAATTTTATAACTCTGAAATGATTGAATTCATAAAATATTTGAATCTTTGAAGTGTTTTGATTTAATATTCAAAGAAAGTTTGAAATAAATGTTATTTATTTTATTTTTAAATAGATGTTAGATTTGTTTTTGTAACAGATATGTTTGTTTATCTGTTCATTCCATTTTTAAATTTAGATTCTTAAAAAAAGTAAAAAATAATATAATTTATTAATAAAAATTACATATCACTTAAAGTATAATAAACACTTTTGGAATTTTTTTTTTTTTTAACAAGACCTTGAGTATTTTTTCTCAATTTTCCTTCGCTACTTAAAAATTCCTTTATAAAAACATTCTACAGTCACCGCAAAAAAAAAAAAAAAAAAAAAAAAAAAAAAAAATCTTGACAATTCCCATTTCAGACGTTTTGTTAAATATCTAAAGGTATACATAAAGAATAACTCCGAAACTTTAGATGTATAGATAAAATTGTACATGTCATATATTTTCGAGAAGATTTTTTTTCCAAAATCCAATAGGGGACCGTCAACAAATTGAAAAGAATGAATATCTTTTGAATAACCCTGTTAAAACAGATGCAGTAAAAACGTTCAAACAGCAGACTATGATTAAGTGACTTATGGTAATAAACTGTATTCTTTTTCATGCGGGTAGCATGTATACTCGTAGAGCAATTAAGGTGTTTTTTAAAAACGGTCGCAAATTTTGCCAAGTTTTTTTCTAATAATTTGCAGAGTTCTTAATAAGAAACAATGTTCTTTTCAGAAAACATGAGAAACGACATTGTACATAATACCCTGTAATGAAAATTAAAAAATATTAATAATTGTATGGTGTAAAATAAATAAATAAATAAAATAAAATAAATAAACTTTCTCAGAAAATTTGGAAATTATCAAAACGTGGAATCATAAAACGTTAACTATTAATGATTTTTTAATTTTTCAAATTTAAAGCCGATTTTTTTTTTTACAATACAGTATATAAGTTTATAAACTTATACAGAAACATTAAAAGACAGCAGCTATTCTAGAAAATTATTTATTAAAGCATTTAATTAGTCAATCTGTAGGTTATATATTTTGGACATCGCTGACATGTAGGTTACAGATTTTGGACATTGCTGACATGTAAATTACATATTTTTGACCTTATAATTAAGATGTGCTTAGTATTTGAAAAATTCTTAACATCACTAAGAATGCAGTAAATTTGTTATATAATTGCGTATATACGAATATATATGTAGTCAACTTTGTTATACAGTAATAAAAATAAAAAAAAATCAAATGTTAAAATTTTGATATTAAGACATTCGCTACTTTTTTAGAATTAATATCTTAATTATAGAGGAATTACTCATTATGCAAAAAAGATACCTTTTGACAATATTTCAGAAGTATACAACACATAATTAATATTTTTATTTGCACAAAAAAAATAACAAATTATACTGCAATTTTTTTGATACACTTATCTATAATTTCTAGACTATTCTTTCAGTCACAGGGTGAGGTGGAGATGGTGACTTCATTAAAATGTCTTCTGCTGTCTGTTTTAGAGGGATAACGAAAAATGTTAAAATTAATAACACCTTGAGTTGTCAAACAATTTATGAAATAAATTTTTTCACCGTTAACAATTGTGATCTTTTCAATAGTGCCTGGCACTAAAATTTCATTATAAATTACAAAGCACCAGTCACCAATGTCATAATCTGTTCTTAAATGTGCCTTTTTTTTTTTTCACCAGCTTTATTGGTAATGCATTCTTGAGTGTTTTTAAAGAGAATGCAAAAATAAGATCTATTTCTTATTTGATTAGTTCCAAATTTGTTTTTAGTTTGAATATTGTATAAAAAAATCGGTTTTTGATCGTTATGCAATTTGGACATTCCAGTTTATTATTTGAGAAAAGTACATTTGCTGCAAAGAAATTTCTTCAAAGTACATAAAAAACATAAGATCACTAAAGAATTGCTTTTGAAATACAAAAAGAAGTTTTAATACTAATTTTTAATCAGATTTTTAAATAATCGAGTCCGAAATTTCATAAAGATTGAGCGGCCGCGGTTGTGTCGATCGTTACACTTGAAAGTTGAGCGTGCTTTTAAGTAAAATTATATTATTACAGGTAGTAAATACGCTTTATTTACGCAGAAACCAACATTATTTATGATGAAACATTATAATAAATATCTTATTACACGTTTTAGGACATCCGATCATTATCAAAAATAAATTTACGGAAAAAAATCGGCGTTCCGATCGTTACGCAATTTGGACATTCCAGTTTTTTATAAGACAAAAGAGCATTTATTGCAAAAACATTTTACAAAAACACATATAGGTACTTTTAAATTAAGCAAAAAGTATTTCAAAGATAAATAAAAGAATTTAAAGTGTTTACTTAATGCGTTTTGTGTGAAAATAACAGCTTTTTTTCGATCGCTACTTTTGGACATAATAAAATACAGATAAATTCTTTTAAGAAAAGTCCTTCTAACTTCAAAAAGCAATAAATCAATTCAACCATTTGTTAACAAAATTATCAAACAATAATCTATGTTCTTTTTCCATTCGTTGTTTACTATTAGAATCTCCTGGAAACAAGTTTAAACTTTTTTCTTGGTACATTGGAACAGCTAACGTTATGAATGTCCAAAATTGACCACTTTAGCCAAAAATAATAAAATTTTAATATTTTTTTATACAAAACTTTTACAATAAATTGCATAAATTTTTATCTCTGAACAGAATTAAAAACTCAGTGAAGAAAAAATAATAAAGTCAATGATGATTAAATTTATTTATTAGGAGCTTAAATTTATGAGGTGTAAACAGTGCCCGCGTTTTGAGAAATGACCTTGGCAAAAAACATTGACAGAAGTCTCGGTTATCAAAATTAAAAAATAATAAAAATTGTAAAAAAAAAAAAAAAAAAAAAAAAAAAAAAAAAAAAAAAAAAGCAAATTTACTAAATAATGTCTCACTGCGCATATGCAAATGCAGTCAAAATGCAATGTGCATTAAGTAAAAGTGAAATGCATAGACCTGCTTTTTCGAAAGACCCGAAATCATAACTTGAATATTCTGAAAATTATCGTCGATGGAATGAGCGGAAAACCCTTTGTTCCCAAAATGAAGCAAAAAGGTGAGACGATATATTCATATGTTCATTGATTAGTGTCCATATAGCCAAATAATATTGTACTTATCTAATATTTGGATACAGACCCTAACGTTTTTGCTTACTTTTAGGCATAACGGATTTTGAGCTTATACTGTCGACAATATTTTTTTTTTTCAGAAATTTCAAGCTATTTTATTTTTAAAACTTCACAAACGCTGGTTACTACACTTAGCTAACAGATTATGCAAAATACATTTTGATTGCACAACCAGAGAGTCCTAAATAAATAAACCAGCTCATTTTGAATATAAATTTTTATTATTATTTAATTCGGATTGCAATGTTGTTTGTCATATTTTCAGAAAACAAATATATATATATATATTAAGAAATATGTAAATTATAAGCAAAAAAACTTGGCAAAATTTAGGATTGTTTTTTCTGAAAATCTTAATTTTTTTGCAAATACGCATGTTATTCGCAAAAAATGAAGATAATTTACTGTTATAAGCCACTTAATCATAATCTAGTTTGAACACTTTTGCTAAATTAATTTATACAGGTTTATCCAAAACATATTCGTTCTTTTTTAATTTGTTGATGGCCCCCTACGGAGTTTCAGGAAAAATTCTTTAAGGAAATGTGTGACGTATACTATTATATTTACACACTTAGAGTTTCAGGATAATTCCTCATGTGTTTTTCTAGATAGTTAACAAAATTCCTGAAATCGCAAGTGACCGGCCATCTTTGGCCATTTAGTGTATATATATATATATAATATTATAACATATTATTAATTTATTATTTAATAACATATTATTAAAAGTAGACAAGATTCGCCAGTGGAATATATATATATATATATAATAAAAAATAGTTATGGACTGGTCCATATTATGAAAAATCTTAAATGTATAAAAAATATCACTACCTATGATTTTAAAGATTTATTTAATAATATCGATTTATCGGATTTACATAATATCATAAATGAGCTTTTTAAAAAATATCAACACGAGTTGGATATATCACATAATATTGATTCTGATTATTTTCATACCTTAACTAATTTCATTATCTATAATAATTTTATCATGCATGATAACAATATATATATTCAAAATGTTGGTATTCCACAAGGTGGTAGTACATCTAGTGTATTATCTGACTTATACTTATATTACTATGAACGTCATTATTTAAATAATACAATACATTTATATCGATATATAGATGATGTAATTTTAATTGATACTGATAACACCTGTATATCTCAATTCCCTGTTGATTATCCTTCTAATCTAGAAATTTAAAAAAACCTACTTTTTAATAATACAATCAATTTCTTAGATATTAAAATTATATTAAAAGAGAACAAATTTATAACTGATATTTATGACAAAAGGAAAGAATTTAATTTTAAAGTTAATACCTTTACTAATTTTAAATCATGTCTTCATAATTCTGTATATCGTAATATAATACTTAACCATTTATATAGAATAAAATGTCTATGTTCTTCCCATTTAATTAATACTAATATTAAAAAGCTTGTATATGATGCTATAAATAATTGTTATCCTAAAAAATTCATATATTCTTTAATTTATAATTAGATATTACATGATCTTATAATTAATTCTTTGCGTAAAAAATGTATAAAAAAATTATAAAACATAAAAATAATAATAAAAAATTAAAAATGTTAAAAAGTAATTAAAAAAAATATATAGGAAGGTTGGGTGGGTAGATGTTAGAGTACGGTGGAGGGTGGTGTTGTCTGGATAAAAACGCAAAAGTTAATTATTTATTTAAAAAATATATTGAGAGTGGGTTATTTATTTTAACATAATTTTTTTAAACTGTTTAATTTACACCAATATATGGATATTTGTCTAGTTATATCTATAGTTAAATAGCTATATTTTAATTATCAAATTATTTTTAATGTTATTGATATAATTTTTGGTATTATTATTAATAATATTATTACTATTATTATTTTTTTTTATTTTTTTAATTTTTATTCTTTTATTTTTATTCTATTTTATTTTATTTTTTAATTTTTGTTATTCTATATTAAGATAATGAATTTTTACCATGTAAAGTCACAATAAATGTTACTGATTAAAGTAACAATAATGTATTTTAAGTTATATGTTAATATGAATGTTATCTCTTAATTCTAATTTTAATCATTTTATTAATTTAATTTTATGTTAATATCGATTATTAATTATTTTCTCCGGTTCAATTATATTTCCATTCAGCTTTATCTTTTTTGTTTGTCATGGATAACTATTATTTTTACTTACTTTCAACTCCTTTTTGTAAAATATCTTTGTTCCTTGTTTAATAATTTGGTTTTTGATTGATGGTAGTCCCAAATTCGTATTGTTTTGCTTTTTCATGGCAAATACGAAGATGAAACCACACACTCCATTTGTAGTTCCAAAGTGTTTGTGACCTGAAGATTCTGCTTTGGTTCTACAAATTTCATTTGTAATCATATTATTCTTTTTTCCTTCCATGTTCAATGTGCTATAAGTTATTAAATTCAATGGTTAATTTCAAATGGTTAATATTGTTTACTATAATTCAATTTAATTCTTCGTTTTGGTTTATAGTTTTATTGATAAAATCCATTGGTGAATCTTGTCTGCTTTTAATGGTATTATATATATATATATATATGTGTGTGTGTGTGTGTGTGTGTATTTATATATATATGTGCGTATGTGTGTGATAATAAAAATTGTCCCCCCCCTTTTAATTATTTCTAAATTCTTATAATATTTAAATTTTCCCTGTCTTTTTAATAATATCTTAACATATTTATTATATTTTAATTCCATAATTTTAATCTACGGTTTCTTTCTTTCTTTTCTTTTAATTCCGAAGAACAATTATCTTTTAAAGCAACACTTTCCCTATAATCCCATTGCTTAATTTTATTCTATCTGTTTCATCTCTGTCATCTCTTTTTTTCCCTTACATTTTGAAAATCATTCGATTACCAACAATTCCCTGCTAGCGACGCCAAGCCAGATTTCTTCATTTATTCATTTGAGAAAATTATATATTTTTCACCTTGTTTAAATTTTGAATTCCATATAGACTTTTTTAAAGTAAATTATCTGGCAACATATAAGCAAAAACTAGGGAAAATTTAGGAATGTTTTTCTGAATATCTTATGTTTTCTACGAATATGAATTCTATCCTAAAAAAATGACCTCAATTTATTACAATAAGCAACTTAATCTTAATCAACATTTTGAACGCTTTTGATATATTAGTCTTGACAGAATTATACAAAAGTTTTTCGTTCTTTTTAAAATTTGGTGACGGTGTCTTATGGGGTTTCGGGAAAGAATATTCGTGGAAATATATGGCATGTACTATTTTAACCACACGTCTTCAGTTTCAGGATAATTCCTATTTTTTTTTACATATTTAACACGATATTTAAAATCGCAAGTGTCCTGTCACTTTTGGGCATATCTATTTATATCTATATACATATATGCTGTAGCAAATAATTACTTTCAAAAATTGACGGAATGTGAACGAAAAATTTTCAAAACAATGGTTACATTAAGAAGAGGGAATATGGAGGGGATCAATGAAGTTAGGCTTTCCATCACAGGACTCAAAATTAATAATCGGTTCGTGGGGCTCCTGCTCCCAATCTAAGCATTACATGATCATCTTGATTTAGTTTCATTTTTTATTATAGATGGCCGCACCGAATGTCGTTGGATCTTTTACTATTTTATTTCTGAGACTTCAAAACTCTACAGAATTAATAAATATGACTGAAAATAAGATGAACTGCGGTTTGACAAATATACAGGCCACTTTTCTTTCTTTCTCTCTTTTTGTAAATAATAATCTAAGTTCACAGCAAGATACACAAACTTCTATTTTCTGACAAAATTTAACTATGAAAGTTTTGCCTTAAAGCTTTTTCTGACTGAAAAAAACAACAATAATAACAAAAAAAATGTATAACTTTAATATAATTTTTTCATTTTGTTACTTAAAAAAAATTCTGTTGATTTTTAATGACTACAGCAGTAATATTATGTAAACTATATTTTTAGATCATCTTTAAATTATTTATAAAATTCCATTATGGAAAGGTAAAAGGTGAAAGTCCCATTACATTCTTAGCTAATGTATATTTTATTGGAAAAATTAGCCTAATTCTAAAAAAATTGTTATAAAGTATTTTTACATATGTTGATTACTAAGTAGAAGAGTATTTATATGTATTATTCTTTACCCGATGTTAATTTGGTAACTTACAAATTACTTTAAAAATCATACATATTTTTTAATTATTCTCTATTATACAACTGCAATTTTTTAATGATTTTAATCTGCATTTTTTCTCAGAAAAATTTCAATTATTAATTTTATTAGCATGACATTTTTTTCGATACAAATTTACTACACTAAAATTCCAATATTTATGGGCTTTTATACAATTAACATATGTTGTACTACGGTATAATAAGAATTGAAAAGAACTATTAATTTTTCATGAAATGACTTCAAAGCTAATAAAAAGAAAAAAAATGTATAATTTCAAAAGAAAACTTCAGTATTATGTTAATTGCCGAAAGAAGGTATAAGTTCATATTGTCAATACTCGGAAGCTCTTGGTTAACGATATTCGTTATTTTTTATTTAAAATTTATTATAACTGGATATTTTTTAAAAGTTTTACAAAAAAGAAGAGAATATATGTGATACAAAGCATGTTATGCATATAATTTCATAGATATTTAATTGGAATATTTGCGCTTAACGTGGCTTACGTAACTTCACTTTTCAAGCAAATGAGAAAACCTGGAATCGTCACCTTAGAGTATTATATACATATATAGATGTATACATATTTAGAAAGAGAGAGTGAGAGAGATTCTGCAAATAAAAACTTAAAATATACGATATTTTCAAAACATACTTTTTTCAAGTTTCTATATTCGTGAGGGAAAAAAATAGCTGTCAAGTAATTAGTCAAAAGTAAATATTTCTTTTAAAAAAGAAATTTGCTCAAATATATGTATGGCAAAAAATACCGAAATTTTAAAACATGAAAAAGAGATAATTCAGAGAAAAAACAAGTAAGAAAAATCATGCGTTAAGCATAGATTATGAAGCACTTTTCAACACTTCATGAAATCTTTAACAAAACTTTGTTATTTCGGGAAATAATAGTGCATAGCCAAATATACACAAATATGTATTACAGTACTTTTGAGCAGCCCTGTATTTCATCTGTCAGTTGATATAATGGGAAAATTTAGTTTAGCAAGAAAATGCCCAATAGTTTGAAATTTCTTTTTTGAACAATTAATACTATTAGATGGAAATATGCTTGAATACTTTTGTTCAGCCCTTAATTACATGTCAGCATTAAGCTAAAATTTATTGTAAACTAAAACACTTTTAAAACAACTGAAATCACATTCTCATAAATCATCATTCTTAGGCGTCCATGTACCGAATTCTTTGCGTGGCCGTGTATATCCTTTTATTTACATTCTGCAAACATTTCTCAGTAAATTCAATGCAGCTTAGCTTAAAAATGCATAACTTATTTAAGAACCACGTTTAAGTAATTTACGCTTATATTCAGTAACGTCGGCGAGCTCTTTTGGGTACCCCTGTATATCAACCATAACATTTATACACACTCATAATGTGCATATATTTAGTTAAACCTAAACGAACATACCATAGTTAAAATACATTTCATCCCTCCATCAGCCATCATCGGACACATATACGGTACTTCGGAAAGAATGTACTATTTGATATCTTTTGTGTGGCCCTATAAATACTGTGTACTTCATATTATGCAAGACAGTATCGTATAATTTATATTAAGCTTCAGAAGCATATATCAATTTTATTATACATGAAACAGTTTAATATATTTAAAATATGTCGCCGCAATTCCCCCTTTACCATTATCTAATAAGATTCTTTTGAGCGGCCCTGTAAATGAATAATAGCTATATTTTCACTGAATACATTACAGAATGCATATTTTAGTGCACTTTGCGAATCCATATGAATATGAGTATGTTTGACAGGGTGTAACACCTTTAAAATTCATTTGAACGATTTTTATTTGAACGAATTATTAACTTATTATGAACATTTAGAAAACACATATTTTATTTATTTAGATATGTTTTCTCACATTTCTTTAAAATGCCAAGAGTAAAATATTTTAAATCTAATATTTTTTTTCAGTATTTTTACGAAGTTCAAATCTAAGTAAGAAAGGTATAAATTTATATAAATTCATATTACTTATACATATATTTTCAAAATATGACTTTATCCTTATGGAAAAGTTCTTAAACTAAATGTTTTTGAAACCATTTATTAAAAAATATTGCAGTATGTCATAAAGATTGCCTTTTATATCCAGTATTAGTATTTATTTTACACATTTTTTTAGAAAAGGTGATAAAAACTGACATGAAAAGAATAAAAATTAAATGGCCGAAATTCCCTATAATGATAGTTTGAGAATGGGTTTTATTCCAAATGGTCGAACTAAATTATAACAATATTTCTTTGAGAAATAAAAAAAATGAAGTTTTTCAGAAGCATTTAAAGCAGATATTTTCTTAACATAAAGTAAATCATTATAAGATTGTATTTGATATTTTCTACATTATTTTTTCTTTTGATTCGGACTTTTTTTAATATTATTTTTACTTTCTTCTATCTTCAATAGAAGAAAGTATTGAAGATAGAAGAATCGAAAGTCGATAGAAGTAATCGAAATTTTTTTCGACTTCCGGTTTTCGACGGATTTTCACGTTTTAGGGGTCAGAGATTTCAAAAAATATGTTTTTACAAAATGTCTGTCTGTCCGTGTGTCTGTGTGTCTGTCTGTATGTCGCCATTCTACCATCAAAAAGTGTATAAAGTTATGCATAGAATTGAACCAAGTTTTGTGTGAGTGTTTTTGGTTGTGGCAAGCAGGTCCTCCTTCAGTTGTGAAATATTCCGCCGGAAGAGGGCGCTGCAATCGCGATTTTTGTGCCATTTTCAATATTGTACCGACCAAAAGTATATGAAGTTATGCATCAAATTGAACCAAATTTTTCGTGTATCTGTATGACTATGGCTAGTTGGTCCTCCCTGAATTTGAAAAAAATCCGTCAGAAGGGGGCGCTACAATTGCGATTTTTGTGTCATTTTCAATATTGTACCGACCAAAAGTATATGAAGTTATGCATCAAATTGAACCAAATTCTTTGTGTATGTGTATGACTATGGCTAGTTGGTCCTCCCTGAATTTGAAAATAATCCGCTGGAAGAGGGCGCTGCAATCGCGATTTTTGTGCCATTTTCAATATTTTACCGACCAAAAGAATATGAAGTTATGCATCAAATTGAACCAAATTTTTTGTGTATCTGTATGACTATGGCTAGTTGGTCCTCCCTGAATTTGAAAAAAATCCGTCAGAAGGGGGCGCTACAATTGCGATTTTTGTGCCATTTTCAATATTGCACCGACCAAAAGTACATGAAGTTATGCATCGAATTGAAAGAATTTTTTTGTGTAAGTGTATGGCTATGGCTAGTTGGATCGCTCTGAATCTGAAAAAAATCCGCCGGAAGGGAGTGCTGCATTACCGAATTTTATGCCATTTTCAATAGTGCGTATGAAGTTAGTTCTAGAACTGAATTAATCATTTTGTATATGATTATTTTTTGGTATGGCAAGTAGGTTCTCCCTGAATTAAAAAAAAAATCTGCCTATCATTCTATTGTCTATCGGCTCGTGCAGAGACGGAAATTCGTTTTTACTCCGATTAATTGATTGAAGCAGAAATTTAAGATGATAATCAAAGTTGGTAGGGTATTGAATTAAAATTATTAAAACATTAAAATGAATAACTCTTTTTTTTTATATTAAAATGCATGTATGAGATAGAAGATAGTTTTGGGATTGGCACATCTAACTAGTTATTTAATATATACATTTTACTTTTCACTTATATCCAATGCAATGCAATATTGAACTTTCATTATTTTTAGAAGAGCTTTAGTTTCTCATTTTCAAACTATATATAAAAAAATAGAGATCAATATATAAAAAAAGTCCTTCCGGCAATGCCGGGCGGAAGAGGTAGCTTTCATATACTTATTTATTTACTTTTTTTTAAGTTATATAAATCAAATCGGTGTATAAATACGCATGTTATCACGTGACGAAACCCAGATCATTTCAAAATGTGAGCAACACTAGAAATTAAAACTACTATAATTCAGACATTTTTTATAATACAGATGAAACAAAAAGTGCTTTGAAATCTTTGTATCAAGGTCAAATGCATTTCAATTTCTCACTTTTTTGTACCTAATTTCAAATTTTAAATTTCTTTAAAAAATGAATGGCCACATTTTTAAACAAAATGGCGGATGGAACTGGTTAACGAACTCGTTCCAGGCTTTATTAAGTACTATGTATACACCAAGTTACATCCAAATCGATTTATAAATACGAGTGTTATCACGTGACAAACATCAGATCGTTTCAAAATGTCAGTCATAAGAAAAATTCAAAATACCATAACTCAATCACTTTTTAAGATATAGACAAAGTAAAAAGTGTTCTAGAATCAGTGTTTTAGGCTCTAACACATACTTAAAATTGTGTAATACTGTTGACATATATATATATATATATATATATTATGTATATATATATATATATATATATATATATATATATATATATATATATATATATATATATATATATATATATATATATATATTCCTTTTTGATTCCTTTAAATGTACTGCGAAATAACCTTTTGGTGTTGTTAGCATTTACATATGTGGATAGTGTCTGATCTGTATCCCGAAAAAGCGCAAACATTATAGGCTACACTATTGGCTAACGCATACACTATAAGAGTGGCTATATCAAAATATAATAAAACTTGCAATATTGTGTATTTTACATTCACACTAACGAGTGGATATATGGAAACAGCCCCTCATCTTTTTGCTTAATTTTTGGGAATAATGGATTTTGAGTTTATTCTATCGGCAAAAATTTTCAAGTTGCTTGATGCATTTAGAAAGCACATTATGCAAATTATATTTTTATTACATTCACTCATGGGCAGTGAAACAATACTAAGTAACCATGTTTATTTTAATGCAATTATTATTTTAATCTGACTATAGGGTATTATGCATAATTTTGTTTGTCATATTATCTGAAAAAAGCATTTTTTTATATTAAGAACTGTGCAATTTATAAGAAAAAAACTTTCCAAAACGGACTGATTTGGGACTGATTTTTAAAAACCTTAATTTTTCTACGAGTATCCCTTTTAAAAATGCATACAGTTTATTGCAATAAGCCACTTAATCATAATCTGCACTTGAACGTTTTTGCTACTTTAGTTTTGACAGGGTTGTCCAAACGATACTTTTTCAATTTGTTGACGGTCCGCTATAGGATTTGAGTAAAACATCTTCCCGGAAATATATGACCTGTACTATTTTGTTCATAAACTAGGTGTTTCAGAATAATTCTTCGTGTATTTTTCGAGATATTTAACAATTCTAAAATTGCAAGTTCTGGTCATTAATGGCCATATAGTGTATATGCCTGGAATTTTTAGTTGCGTTCATATTTATGCAATTTATGGGATCGTACCACACTCTTAAAACGAAAGAGTTGATTTGGCTTCTCATGAAAGAGCTGTAATTTTTTCGATCATAAAAGAGTTGTTTTTCAAACGATTAAATCTTCTTGATCTAAATTGGTTATTTAAATAGCTCAGCTTCATTTAAATTGGTTAAAACTGGAGTTATTTCAACTCTTTTTTGAGAATCTGCCTTTCAACATTGAGATGAGTGGATTTCAGCTCAACTTGAGCTATTTTGTGGCTGACTTTTTAAGAGAGCAGGATTCCGAAATTACAGAATATGGGTGAAAACATTTTATTTATTTTTAACTATTACTTCATTGACATGCAATATATATTTAGAGTACCTACTAAGAATACGAAAAAATTTTTCATATTAAAAATATAAATTATAAAATCATTTAAATATTTGAAATTTATAAAAGTAATATTTCTGAATTAACCCCATGCTAAGAACTTGCTGAGAAGTACAAGCTTGGCTTTTTGTGCGCAGTTAAATTACATGTCTATTATATTTTTGTATTATTTATATAATTTTATTTATTTATTCATAGAGTAAGTTTTATTTTATTTTCTGGAATGTAAAACATAAGAATATACGGAACTGTTTATGATATTTAAACTCACGAATAGTTAGGAATCGATCTTTGCGTGATTCAAGCAATATATCAAGAATCAAAATCAGCAAACTGAGATAAATTTTGCAAACAAATTTCATTTGACAGATTTTTTCCCTATTTCGCTGTCTAAAAATACGAATTGCTCGATTACAAAAATGTTACATTTGTGTTTTCTTCACATTTTTTATTTATTTATGTATTAAGGGAGCATTATTTTTGCAATGGAAAATGAATCAGAAATCAATTCTGAGCTTCTTTTTAGGTTTATGTGTAAACTGATTATTGTTAGTGTGTATTGAAGCAGTTTGGTAATAAGTTAAATTTAAAAAAAAAGGTTACTTGGTAATTATTTTAAAAATCTTTATACATTAGTCAATTAAAATACACTTTTTAAACAAATTGCATTTGAAATTAGGTTTCTCTGTTTATATGAAGCTTTAATGATTATAAATATAAGACGATGAGAAGCTAAAAAAAAAAAAAATACAGTTGTGGACATTTCAAAATCGAGATTTTATCTTATGTGCAATTCGCAAAGTGACGTTAGCGTTACGCACAAATATGCCTTCTCTTTTAAATTTAGATACGCAATCAGTAAAATATAATAATGATGAATTTTGACAATGTTATGTTTAGTAATTTCGAAAGGCAGCAAAACATCAAAATTTGATCTAGTATGTCACAATCATCGATGTTTTCCCATCAAATCTAAATCCGATAGCATTTTTACCTTCAAAAATATTTTATACGTACTTATCTTATTTGCATTCACCATTTTTTTAAATGGTATTTTAATTTAATCATTTTAAAATCTTTATAACTCAAAACTTGAAGTCACAATTGTCAGCAACATCTTTGCCTGTAAACTGTCATACTAATAAAATCAACTGATGATAAATTCAGAAAGAGAAATTCCATATTAATGTTGTAACTCAAATGGCGAACATGAAAATGTTTTCACTGTATTTTTCTGTTTAATTAATTCTGTATTTTTCTGTTATATTCTGCTGATATTTTTATCACTGGACATATTGATTTAAAATGTATTTGTTGAATGTGTTCTTTAGCTTCCTATTTTGGAGGAAAAAGGCTATATGCTATTTTAAATAATTCACGTGCAGCTGGAAGCGGCATAATTTTCCACCGTTGCATGAAGTATGAATAGTCGTTTGAAAGTTGACTCACGGAATGCAAATAGTCTATCGATTTTTCTTTTCTGATAAGTTGTTTTGTCTCATATCCTTTGTTAAGATGAAAAAAATATCTATTATAGAATAACAGTTGTATAGAGGAATATCTTTAGAGGTTGTGTCTTGCTAATATCTTCAAGAATTAAAAAAAATAAGCTTAAAAAATGGTCCAAAACTTTTTCCAAAGGAGATAGCCGTCATTAAACTTTAGGGACCAAAATTTCAAATAAACATAAAAAACGGAAAAAATCGGTCGATTGATTTCCGGTTTTCATTAAAATTATTCTTTATATCGGCATTTTCTTAAAATTAAATAATAAAGATAAATTCAAAAAATGCCGATAGAGGGCGCTTTAGACATTGGAGTAAAGAACAACTATTTTTTGCCGGTAATTTTTGCATCTCATTAAATGTTTTCATAAGCTTAGACTCAAACTTAAATTTTGAGCTCAAAATCTGAAAGTGAGAGTGGTTAAGTAGCAAAAACTGAACTGTGTTCAGATTGTTCAAATTTCAAATCATTATAAAAAACGGAAAAATTGGTTCATTGATTTGCAGTTTTCACTAAAACTATTCTTTATGTCGGTATTTTCTTAAAAATAAATTATAAAGATAATTTTCAAAAAATGCTGATAGAAGGCGCTTTGGACTTTGGAGTAACGAACAACTCTTTTTTGGCGTTATTTTTTGCATCTTATTAAATGCTTTCGTAAGCTTAGACTTAAACTTAAATTTTGCTCAAAATTTGAATAGTTGGGAGTGGTTAAGTAGACAAACTGAAATGTGTTCAGAGGGTTCAAATTTCAAATGATTATAAAAGACGGAAAATTGGTCGATTCGTTTGCGGTTTTCGCTAAAACTAATTTTTAAATGAGCATTTTCTTGAAAATAAATTTTAAAGATAAATTTCAGAAAATGCCGATAGAGGGCGCCTTACACTTTGGAGTAGCGTACAACTATTTTTAACTGCTATTTTTTAATCTCATTAAATGCTTTAAAATGCATAAACTTAAATTTTAGGCTCAAATTCTGAATCGTTGGGAGTGTTTAAGTAGCGAAAAATTGAATTGTGTTCGTGGAGGGGGAAGGGTTAAATTTCAACTCCTGAAGACGCTTCAATTTGTGCTACTTAATTACTCCTAATTATGTAGATTTTGAGCTCAAAACTTAAGTTTAAATCTAAGCTTTCGAAAACATTTAATAAGTTTTTGCAAGCATTTAATTAGAACAAAAAAATAATGGTTAAAATTAATTATTGATTACTCTAAAGTTTAAAGCGCCCTCTAATGGAATTTTTTTTAATTTATCTTTAAAATTTATTTTCAAGAAGATACTGTCTTAAAGAATAGTTTTATTTTAAACCGTAAACGAATCGACAAATTTTTCCATTTTCTATAATTAATTTAAATTTGAACACTCCCCTCCCTTAAACACAGTTCAGTTTGTGCTACTTAACTACTCCCTACTATTCAGATTTTGAGCTCAAAATTTAAGTTTAAGTCTAAACTTCCGAAAACATTTAATGAGATGCAAAAAATAACGGCAAAAAATAGTTGTTCGTTACTCCAAAGTCAAAAGCGCCTTCTATCGACATTTTTTGAAATTTATCTTTATAATTTATTTTTAAGAAAATACCGACATAAAGAATAGTTTTAGTAAAAACCGCAAATCAATGAGCCAGTTTTCCCGTTTTTTTTTTATAATCATTTGAAATTTGAACCCTCTGAACACAGTTCAGCTTTGTACTACTTAACCACTCCCACTTTATGATTTTAAGCTTAAAATTTAAGTTTGAGTCTAAGCTTACGATAACATTTAATCAGATGCATAAAATACCGGCAAAAAATAGTTGTTCGTTACTCCAAAGTCTACAGCGCCCTCTATTGGTATTTTTTGAAATTTATCTTTATAATTTAATTTCAAGAAAATGCCGACATAAAGGTTAATTTTAGTGAAAACCGCAAATCAATTGACCGATTTTTCCATTTTTTATGTTTATTTGAAATTTTGGTCCCTAAACTTTAACGGCGGCTATCTCCTTTTGAAAACGTTTTGGACCCTTGGTCTCCTATTTAATATTGTTTGTCTTGATGTGTACTATCACCCCTCTTTTATTGTAAAAAATTTTTGGAATCAGCCTGTATATATATATATATATATGTTTGTGTGTGTGTTTGTGTGTGCGCGCGTGTGTGTGACATTTTTAAGTTAAGAGCTAGAAGGCGGCAAGCGCGGATGAAAAAATAAATTAAATAAATATAGACGCTTCATTGAACTACACGTTGGCTGCTCCAAAAAAGTTTATTAGAATGCAGGCATATATAGCGGAAATGCTGTCTTCGAATAAGAATATTCCATCATAAAAACGCAATTCGTCTTAACAGAATCATCGGAGAAAACGGAAAGAATATCTCTGTCATCACCTCTCAGCTTCTTTCTTAAATCTAAAACCAAAAACTTCCAGAAAATTCTATATTCTCTAACCACATTTTCCCATGTAAACAGAATTCATGCCCAGCGTCGAGATTACACATTTCATTCAGACGATAATTTTTATTTAAAAAAATTGTTATTTAATTAATTTATAATCGAACTCAGAATCGAATATCCTGCAGACGATATTTTAAAACAAAATAGAACTGAAATGAATTTACTGATACGCAGCAAATATCAAACGTTGACGGTGAAAAATAATAAATAATTAAAAAGAATGCTATTTTTTGAAAGGTATGGTTTAGTAATAAATTTAATAAGACTTTCTTAAAAAGGATTCATAAAAACAGGAAAAAATGTGTTTTATTTGGAATATTAAGAAATAAAATTTTATTAAGAATATTTTTAATTTAGAGCCATTTTTTTTTTTAATTTACGTCTATTGGAATAAATGTTTTTTAAGGCGAAATAAGAATTTATATCGTTTCTATAAAGATTAATAGATTAAATCTAATAGCAGTATTTTAATTTAATAAGATGAACTAAGTACGGAATATTGTTAAAAGGAAATTAATATAGGATAAGATTAATTTTGCGAAGAAAAAAATTAAATTTGTAATGTATATATATACATATATATATATATATATCGTTTTCTTATTTAACGCACAAATAAAGAGAAATAGAAAAACATCTCGCATAATCATGTCTCTTGGAAATCGCCAGTTACTTGGAGAAGAAAATGAAAAAATAATTTTTCTTCATTTTAATTATTTTTAAATTAGGTCACGAAATTCCGTTTTTTTAAAGTGATATTTGCATAAGAATTCTATATGATGGAGGTCGTATTTCCCCCTCCCCCCCAAATGTATTTCCTACTTTAATGATCCCTGATTCTTTTTCATTTCTGTTACTTTTACAGAATGTGAAAAATCTTCTTATCGCGAGTACATTAAAAAAAAAAGTTAATAAGATGAAAAAAAAAAGAATTTGAATTCGTTTAAATTTATAATAGTTCTGATCCCCTACATGTTTCGATACAAGATGTACAGAAATTCATGCATTTTTTGATGTAGCTCATCACTCAAGATGTTTTTGTTTCTCCCTTTCTTTTTAAAAAGATTAATATTTATATAGCTTTGTCGAAAATAAAAACTGATTCTATTAAAATGAAAATGAAAGGATTGATTTTATATAAAGACTATTGGGATCCATATGAGGGGGCTCCTTTCAGAAGTGTTACACTTTTTTTGTTATCATACATAATGTTTCATTTTCCACGATGTAAATGAACTACTTTGAGCGATCTCCAAATGCTGAAAAATAAATTTAACCTTGCGTAAATTTGTGCAGATTTTCTTGATATGTTTTTATTAAAAAATTATGACTTTTTTCATGGAAAAGGATTAAAGTTCCTCGAATTCTTTGCTCAAAAATGGGACCGATTCCACGACTCCAACTCCACAGCTCCCTAAGAACAATTTCCGCACACATTCACCCTCTTTAATTTTCGAATATATTAAGAAATGTATTTAGAGATCATTTATGTCGAATAACTATTATGCCCTTTAGTAACACAAAAATAGCATTTGTTGAACGTTTTGTTCTTTCGCACCCCCTTTCCGTGTAGTAGATTTGAATATTTACAAATAGAAGGAGGACCTAACTGCCTTAGACACAAACATTAACAAAATATTTGGTTTAATTCTATGCACAACTCATACATTTTTCGATGATGAAATATAATAATGAAAACAATAATGAAATATCACAAAAATCAATATTACTGTTCCTCCCATATAAAGACTACTATTCAATTGGATACGAACCTAATGGTCATAGCCAAAAACATACAAAAATATTTGGTACAATACTAAGCAAACTTCATATACATTTTGAGTGCACAATGGCGACATTCGAATAGTCAGATATTTTTTGAAAACATGCTTTTTTTGTGATCTCTAATCTCGAAAAGATGTAAATCTGTCGAAATTCAGAGATCAAAAAATTTTTTGATTACCATACTTTTTTTATTGAAGAAAAAATGAAATAAAAATTGATAAGGTAATAATTGATGAAATCTTTTGATATTATTCTTTTGCATGCAGTTATATGAAAAAAAATATAATTATTCGTGTATTTGGAAATCTAAGAAAACATACTGAAAAAAAATAAGTTAGAGATTTTTACTTAAAAATAATTTCCACTTATTTTCCTAAACCGAATGTATATTTTTAAATTTTTAGGTCTAAATTCAGATATCGCTTTACACCGAGTTACATATTCTATAACCATAGAACTCAGATTTCACTCCCTAATTGAAAAGAAAGAATGTTTGAGCACTGATTGAAAACTGAGTACATGATAAGTTAAAAATCGATTTCAGAAAAACTAATTATTTTAGATGAAAACAAGCATGGTATACACATTCTGGTATGTATTGACATTATCAATGGATTTAAAATCAAGAGAATTTTAGTTTCGAAATTAATGATTTTGCAGATGACAAGGAAATGTGATGGAATAGTAGAATGTTAATCTCAAATAAATTTATAAATATTTTTTAAAAATTATCTATCTCAAAAAAAAAATTCCACATTTTTAAAAAGAAAACTATTTTGTTTTCTGATTTTTTTTTTTTTTTTTTTTTTTTTTTTTTTTTTTTTTTATCATAAAATTCATTGATTGCGTAAATTTAATAATTATTTTCACAAACATTCTGTAAATAAAGCAAACATTTTTTTTTTCAAAGATTGTTCTTTAATAATTGTTATCGTAGAAAAATGGCTAACAATAACAAAATTTGTAGCAGTTTTAAAACAAACAGAAATTTTTGTCAATAATATTACTTTCATAATTTGACTATGTTTTTTATCAATTGTTGTTTGGTCACAGATTGCGGAAAAAGTATATTTTTTATTGCGAAAAATTATGGATAATAACATTCAGAATACCTATGACATAATCTCATTCATAATAAGGTACCCTGGGGTAATAACGCCAGGCGGGATAATAACGCCAAGTGCTTATATTTTGCATAATTATGAAATAATCAGGTAAATGACACCCATGTGCTCTGCGCAAAAGGGTTTTGAGTCATATAAATCGCAAAAAACAGCTTCAAGTTAATTTGTTTCATTTTTAGGTCTTATTGTTTTTACAAACAACTAAAATTAACGCTTGATCTAAAATTTGCGACATACGTTTTGTGATGTGAAGACTATCTTTTTATCCGGAAATGCTTTGTTAATTACATAAATTTGTAGTGCATTTCATGTACTTTTAAAATGTTGTTGAAGATTTTGGATATCTTCTCGAGATAATTTGTAATTTAAAATGTACTGCGCAATAACTATATCGGGGTAATAACGCCAATCCTTGACATTAATACCCCGGTTGATTCCCTACAGTGGCCGAGCTACATCCTAAATACTGATTCAAATAAACACAGTTAAAATTGTGCAATGTTTCTCATATTTCTATTTAAGCGGTCCTTTTTAAGCAAAAAGAAGCTCACGGTCTGATATTCTTTTGTCTCATCCCCCCCCCTCCCACACCACACTTTTATTTTTCTTACAGTTTCACAAAAAATTGAACATTTTCAATAGCTTAGAATGCAATTTTTCAATTTCTAAGTTTGTAGAGTTTGTATTTTTAGAATTGGGCTATCTACATGCAATTATTTCATCTTATTTCATAGTTTTGTTTGCATGGCGTTATTACCCATATAGGTGGGTAATAACGCCAAATAGCATTGGTCAAGAAAAAACGCCATTACATTTTATGAATACATATCTGTTAAATTATTTTATTTTATATAGATAGTCAATGAGTTGCTGTATCAGATCCTATATTTGTTTGAAAAATACAATCTAAAACTAAGCCGTGAAAATTGGTAGAACCTTAACGTGGCGTTATTACCCCAGGGTACCTTATATATTTTTAATATGATAATCCAAATTTTCTGCTAGACACATAGTTTTACTTATTTATATGAAACTGTTTAATAGTATTTTAAAACAGCTAACCAAATAAAGTAATTAACGACTACAGAAATGTGTGATAAAATGGAGAAAATGGAACTATCATTATAGATAAAAATTGGCTAATGAAACGAATTGATAACAAATATTTAGGTTCATTTTAGAAACTAGAAAAGGTATTTTCATGTTAAAGTAATTATATTTAAATAAGGCGTATTTAAAATACTATATGAACTCAGCAAATAATCACCGAGCTACTTTCTTTCTACCAGATACTGTATTTCTTTATTAAAAATACAAATTTTTCTATTTATCATTAATTAAGTTTCTACCTTTTTCAATGAAAAAGAATCACAAAATGAAATATTTTGAGAAATAGAAATATGTGGATTTAACATTTCCAAATAAAAATTAATCAAGTCAGATTTTTCACTGGTTATTAAGCATACATCTGTAGAATTTATGTAACAACAAACAGAATGCAATGCATATACGCAATCGGAAAATCATATATTTTATGCTGATGTAAAATGAATATCATGAAAACGAAAGAAAATCTCCATTTTAATTCCAACAAGAAAAAAAAAACAATTGAAAAGAAATATGAAATGATTTGTTTTACAAAAATGAAAATACAATTGCTATCCAAGCATAAAATTTGTTTTGAAATCGTTTTCTTTGCTTTTTTCTTCTATTTGCAAGTATGCGGATTTGGATCTCATTTCAAAACCGTAATATCAAACTCATATCTTAAATCTAATTTATTTTTTCTTTAGCGACAATGTAATAACATTTCTAAGAATATGAAGAATTTAAAATGTATGAAATTTGTCAAAGCTTAAAAATGCTGTATTTTGTTTTTTGCTTGTGCAGTACAAGAAGCATTCAGAATAAATATATATAATTTTAATTCTGCTACGCAACTAATATTATTATATGTCTTTCTACGCATTTTTAAAGATGTTGGAATATGATATTATAATTTTTTTTGACTTACCTTTTGAAATGAAAGTACACTAATAATTTTTATCATGTATTACGCATAAATAAAAAAGGTTATTTAAGGTTAATTATGTAACTTATAGTTTTTCATAACACCAAGAAATCACAGTGAGATGTGAGGGATACGCGGGGGGGGGGTAAATATAGTATATATAAATACGTACGTGCGTATGTGTTGTAAAATATGTAAGATGTCAGTCACACAATCTTATTTATCAAATATCTGTTTTTTTTTCAGTTCAGTCACATGCGTCAAACGCCTGTATTCATAAAATTCCATTATATCTAAACACGCTCTTCATCATTAAATCAAACTTCTTGTATTTGCATTGCTAATTATCATTGAGGTATTACATTCACTTCATTTATTTATCGTCTTATATCTTATATAGGATATTTTCATTTCTGAAAATGTGTTTATAAGGAGCTAAATTTTGTTATCTTGGGTCCAATACCGATAAAGTCTAATGAAATAAACATTTCTTCTAGACGTTCATTTAAACTTTGCAGGAAAACTATAGCGACCTAAATTACGTAGTCCCTAGATTATACAGTTTTTGAGAAATTAGCATTTTTTATTTTCGCATTAATTTCTATATGAAGCATTCAGCAAACATTGCAAAGGAGTGCAAAGGAGCACTAGATATACATATCGTAACAGATGTATAAATGAAATATTAATCATGATTTTCGAAAAAAAAATCGTCAGTAACTAGTCGAAATATTGACCCTGAAAATCACGGACGATTTGGACATACATAATAACAGAGGCGGCACACTCTATGTATCATGGGCTTTTATAGTCTCGATAACAACTTTTAATGATATACTTGTGTAATAGAATATACAAATTTAGTACAAAATCAAAAAACGTCAAACTGTCAAACATAAATTAATCTAACTAAAATTAATTACATAAATATTGTGAGAATCGCGACTTACGTGCGTTACAGTCAACCTCTCAAAAAATCTCCTGCCGTCATCTCTGCAAATTTTAAGAAAAAAATTGCAAAATTTGGGATTGTTTCTATGAAAAACTTAATTTTTCTTCACATATATACATTATACTCATGAAAATGAACCTAGTTTATTACAATAACCCCCGTAATAATAATCTATAGTTTAAACGCTTTTGCTATATTAGTTATTCAAAAATATTCGTTTTTTTTTTTTTAATAATTTATTGCTCGTTTCTATTGTTGATTCGAAAAAAAAAATTGCGGAAATATATGTCCAGTACTATTGTGTTTATACATATAGAATTTTAGGAAATTTTACGCTATTCATTTTAAAATTAGATATTATGCATTGCTTATTGAAATTAATTTTAATGTTGGGCGGTGTGTTGGCGCTACTTTTTGCTGATATGACGTCACCGCATTTAACCTCCCACAGATGTTTCATGATGCCTTTAATAGTTGTTTTCTAAGTCTCTATAGCAATCGCAGCTCTAAAAGCACATATTTAAAATTTAAATAAAACAGTCCATTATTTTAAAGTTATCGACATTTAATTGAAAATTATGCTCACAAACAAAATTTTGTTATTCAGTTTTCCTCTGTGCTAACTTGTTTATGTTTTTGAACAATGTGTGTTTAGTTATATGAAAAAAAAGATAGATAATTTTTTCAAGATGAGTCTAAAAATTAAAATAATTTTTCAAATATTTTAATGATTTATAGATAGTGTATTAGTGTTTATTCATTAATTAATACTTGTTCTTGTAATTCGAGGATTCTCATTCAATTTAAATGTTTCTTATGGTGCTATTCTATAATACAAGACTGGTTCTCATTTCCAGGCTTTTCGACGCGCATCTGACACAAACTATATTTATCCTTCTGTTTCACGCTGTATTAACCCGTTAGAACTGTGTTATGAACGTATGAAAATTCAAATATAGTAAATATTTTCTCTGTATATTTTCAATTCTCGATTTGGTCTAAAAATGTCTTCCAGCCTTTACAATCTATCTTGAATTGCTGTAAGGATCAAGGTCTTACCTATTTCCCACAAAAATAGTCAACGACTGTCTGCTAATCTCTTATTAGCTAACCATTCACAATATGAAAAAAAAATGCTAGTGGTCATGTGCTTGTATTCCTATTTGTTAGACATTGTCCCAATAATTTATCATTTCTATTAATTACACATTTCAATGTAAATCAGAATCTTTCCGGTTTTGATTTTAGTCACCAGATAATTTTAGGATGACACATCGTAGGACAACAAAATAATAGCGATGTTTCTTTTCGAAACATACGAACTTTGTCATGAATGCAACTTTTCACAAATTGTAATCATAAAATCGAAACTGTGTATTAAAAATGCGTAATTTTCATGGTCTTCTTCTTCTTCTTGATTTTTTTTCTTCAAGGTGCTAAACATTATAGATTCCAGTATAATAAATGAAATACTAAGAGCAGAAAACAAGTTTTAGATGGTGATGTTTCGCCCAGAATCCTTCAATGAGGTGGAAAAAGTTTTTTACAACTCTTTCACTTTGGATTATTTCATGGTCCATACCTGTTTTGCCGGAGATACAATTGGCTGTTTAGAGGATAATCATTTTCTGGGTTACATACCCACCATATTTCCATTCTAAATTTAAATGGTTTCGTCGGAATATATTGTGTGATTCTTATTCTTCCTTAATACATAAATAACTGTTCATAAAATTTTTAATCGTTAATTTTTACCGTCATTTCGGAAATTTCCAGTTGGTTATGCCTTATAATAGTCCATAAATTAATCCATAAACCCCTAGTTCATAAATCTAATTGTTGCTTTTTTATCATTCTGAAGTCATTCTACTCACTTGTGCTGGATGAAAAAAATTCTAACAAGGTTCTAGAATTAATTTGTACTCATACTTGCTCGCACAACGGAAATAAAGTTTTTTTCCACATTTCTACAGTGTGAACTTTGTTTCATTTGGTGACATATAAAGTAATTGATATTCCTAAAATTGTGTAAAGTTTTTCTTCTCAAAAATCAGGACTGTTTACTAGACTAAAAATTAGCATTTGGTCTTAGAAAAAAAAATTCTATCAAGTTATTAAAGGTAGGATCCACTTTCATTGTTTTTACTGAATACTAATAAAATTAATATAAAGAATTTACAGAATGTTAAATAGATATTATTAATTAATTTAAGCTTATTTAAATGCAAAATATTGCAATACGATGTTCTAAAATCTTAACTCTGTACATATGGCACATGCCATAAAATATAAAATTTAGCTAAAATTTAAAAAGTATTATTACTATTTCTACTATATTTTCTAGTATTAGATCGATAAATAAATTCTAAAAAAAAATTTTCTTAAAAAAAGATTTATTTAATAATATAAAATGTAACAAAACACTTAAAATTTTATACAAAGGTATTTTTATTTCAAGGAAATTTTCATTATAATAGCTTACAGTTTATCTTAAATCGATATAAAAACCAATCACATACTTTCTTTATTAAGTAACAACATAATGATAAAAAATTTCGTTATTAGAAGCATATAATAATATTTTATGCAGCTGAGTGTCATAAAATGCAACTCACCTTTACCCATGTGAACATAATCAGCCTCTTCATGTCGTATCTGTGAACCAAATATCTTTTGACACATCGATAGAAATGCAATTTCATCGAAGTGGATATTTTCAAAGCATTTCTATTCTTATTCAAGATGTGATGAATGAAATTCTTTTCCCAGTAATCCATGTCCATACGTTCTGCCAAATAGATTTAAATAACAATATGTCGCCAGTAGATTTATAAATTGATATGTTTAAGATAGAAGAATATGCCGTTTTCTAAATCTATTTAGGTTTCTAAAATTACATAGACATTCTAAAATGCCTGCTATGTATGTCTTTCTTTATAATTTTTATAATTCTATTTTTATCGTATTTTAAAGGAAGGTGAGTTTAAATGAAAATATTAAAAACATAGAAAAAATATTGCTGTTGTACATTGTATAAGACACATGATATCTTTTCAATTTTACCCTTCTTCTTTCTTAGAACAACAACAAAAATCATTCAGAATTCCTTTTAGTAACAGACATAAAATAAGTAACATTGTATACAGTATAAATGATAATTAAAAATAGTAAACGTAAATACATAAAAAATTCTGCTAATATAAAACAACGACCATATTTTATTTAAAAGTAGAACAAAGTTTCTAAATAGATAAAATGAAATTTTTAAAATTACTTTAAATTGAATGATACAGATAATTTTATTAATGAAAGATATATGCTTAAAAAATGTCTGTTAATAGAAAATAATTCTCTTATATATGTTATTTTATGTTTTTTTGAAGAAAAACTTCTTATAATATTATCTTTACCCAGTTCTGGAAAGACCTTTGTAGGATTCTAACAAAAATAAATCAAATTTACTAAAATAAGCTGAATCTTCGTAATTGTACCAGAACCCAACCTTTGCTTTTTGTCTCTGTTAACTGTTTTTTAGAGAATTATTTAACTCACTATCAGTTTAACTCAACCTTATAAAGAATTGTATTTTTTTTAATCCTATATTTCGTAACATAACAGTTTTTGTGTATTTCTTCATAGTATATAATATTTATTATCCTAAAGTATTGCCGATAATGTATTTAAAATTGCTTTCATGGACTGTCCGTCAAGCGAATTTTTTTTCTGCTGCATGCAATTTTTTGCTTGAACAAGAAAAAATGCATTTATTTTTATCTTCGTGTTCTGCTTATTTGCTTTGTGAGGAATTCTAATTACGATCAATCAAACGGTTACTAAAAGTCAACTGAATCAAAATTAACTGCACCATACTTAGAGTTACCAAAAAATAATAAATAAACTGTTTATTTACAGCAAACTCACTTTATTCCCGGGCTATTTCCATAACACATAGCTTATTTTTGAAAAATCTATTTATATCTAAAAAAAACTTGTTCATTCCCAAGATTAAACTTAGATTCTTCTAGTTTCTGCGACTGTTACCATACTTTGATTTTTGATTGTTGTCAATATTAAGAACTTTTGAAAATCTCTATCCCTTCCCCATGTCATTATAAAAAAATTATTATAAGATGAGGAATTACTTTTGTCCGAATTCCTCATTTCGTAAACTCAACAGGTTTTATGTGTATCTTTATCGTATATAATATTTACTATTTTGAATTCTGTCCGAATTTATATGTAAAGTTGCTTTGAATAGAATGTATTTTAATGACTACTTTAAGACAAAAAGACAGTTGCAGAATCCTAAGGGAAATAAAATAATTGGAAATAAACAAAGACACATTTTATGCAACTATGTCAGATAACCGAATTTTTTACTAAATTAGTCTTTAAATATTTTAAAAATACATAATTACATATTTCTGGAGTGATGATATGATTTCTAATAAAGCTATTCCGTGAAAAACTTTCTAATATATGGAAAATTAACATTCTACATAAAGTAATTGTTGGGAGGAAATCAGAAAAACGCACATGTATATATAAGTTGAGTTTAAAATTCGTTGAAATATTCTTTAAGTAAAATTTTATTTCAAAATGGAAAGGAAATCTCTGTAACGTAATATAGCTAAAACTACAAACCTTAACAAACTTCACACTCTGCATTAAATTTTAAACATGGTTTACAAGTTAGTAATATTGCTGAAATGCAAATTCTTGTAAAGGCCATACAGCCTTTTAAAAGTAAAGTAGAATATACACTCCTTTTAACAATTCAATTTCTAGTTCCTAAGTATTGCCATGTCAACTTTTATTAGAGATTTAAAATTTAAACTTTCTGCACAAAATAAATCTCGTTTAAATTTAGGCTATTTTGAAGGAAGCCAATTCATTTGATTCGGACTCATTGAGGGAGAAGATATTAGGCAAGTGTATATTAAGTTAAATGTGTCATTTATAGACATATTTAATTAAAATAAATATAAAAGCAAGTGAAAAGTTCATTGAATAAAATAAATAACATTGGAAATGTTAAAGGTGTTTTTCTTTTAAGAATTATACATTGCAGAAAACTAATACACCGTACTAATAAAGAAATAAATGTCGCAATATGTAAAAACACACATATGTTGCTGGAAAATGCAAATAATTTAACAACGTTACAGGTTTGGTTTGGTTTATTTTTGTCGTCCGATTATCTACGCTAGGGATATAGGACCAGGGGGGGAGTGCCCTTCGTGGGGGTCTTTCTAAGGGAACCTAACCCGTATTTACGCAAGGTTCGAAGAAAACCACGAAAACTCCGAACGGTTAGGCCGACAGCCGCGATTGGGTTCGAACCCAGCACCTGCCGTCTACCAGTTGAGAGGTCTCTACCTCTCGGCCACTGGTGGGGCAACAGCGTTACAGTAAGTTTATGGGTAAAGTTATGTTTTGTCGTTCTTTGCGCAGTTAGCGTAGTAATGATGAATTAGCGTCGTACTGATTAGATTAAAACAGACGTTATATTTTCCATACTCACAATCCTAAGCAATGGCAAAGATCATCCTTTACATACAAAGAAAAATATATCTTTCTTAAAACTTTCAAAAATATTTAAAATGTGTTTATGATTTCGAATCTCCTGCCTCTAAATCTTTCATCTTGTTTAGTCGTAAACTCTAAATCCTATTGAAAATTAGTTATCTTGCATTTGGAAAGTGTTGAGAGCGACACTATGAATAATTTGGATACATTGCACTTTTTTGTCCAAATTTGTTTTGCGTATAGGCTATCTATGTTATATTTATTTATACATTATCTAGCTTATATGCTTTGTCTGTCCTATGCTAAAAATACTATTTCTATATACAGTGGAGTACATTTAATGTCTAATGAAAGCATAGAAAATA
The DNA here is from genome assembly GCA_964019185.1 of Maratus speculifer. Taxonomy (NCBI): domain Eukaryota; kingdom Metazoa; phylum Arthropoda; class Arachnida; order Araneae; family Salticidae; genus Maratus; species Maratus speculifer. Next base: position 213,852,371 of record OZ025297.1, on the reverse strand, counting down.
ATTCTACTGGATTAATCTATGTAGGCAGCATTCTCTTGAAATGTGTTTGGTTATAACTACACTTAATTTTCAGCCACGCGATAATATATTTTTATAGGAAATTTCGGATATATACCGTTAAAATTCTTCTATACTTTTAAAAAATACTTAGATATATAAACTTCTATAAGCTATATTTGCAAGAAATTTATTTCTCTTTTGCTAAATTTTATTTAGCATTCATTTAAACTTTGTTTTGAAGCTGGTCGCAAAATTTCATTTCATTATAAATTGTGCATTTTTTAACATTATTCTTACACATTACATCTCGTAAGAGCGTCTTAAATAATTTTAATTTAGAAGACACACAGAGGAAGAATTGCACCTATACTGTTAAATATTTTGAGCTGATTTCATCAACTTTTGTACTTTAGTAAATACAGTAACATTATAAAAGCGGATTCCAGCTTTTGTATTTAAAAATCAACAAGAGCTCCAAATACTTACAGAAGATTTTACCGTCTTATTATTGAAGCTATTATAGCACCAAAATTTAATTCAGACTACACGGTTAAAGAAAAAAGAAAGATGTAGTTTCACAGATTTAAAGGTACAGAATTCTGTATGCTTACTAAAATTTTATCTTTAGATTAAAAAAAAATGTATATATATATATATATATATATGTAACTAGTTTTTGAAAAGCTGACGACATTTGTATGCTTACTAAATTGTATCTCTTACCTGAGGATAATTGCATGAATTTTTGTTGTATCAGTTACATAATAAGATCTGGGCTTTATTAAAGGAGCTCAACGCATGAAAACTTTTCAAGAAATTTATTTTTTATGATTTAGTTTAATTATTCAATTAATTCTGAACTCAATGCAAAAAACCGCATAAAAATATTTGCATTTTTAACGGTGATATAAGCATTTATGTATCAACACTTTCAAAGCCATACCCATATAATTTCAACTTTATGTCGCGTTTTCTCAAAACTTGATTTTTGACGACTAACACCAAGGTTTAAAAAAACCTATTTGATGGAATGGCTTATTTTTTTGTATGAACATAACATCATTAACTATAGAATGAATTAATATATTTTAGACAGTTTAATATTTTGAGTATTTTTAATGAAAATATCAGGTGCTTTTTTAGGGGTTTTTTTAAATTTTCAAATTTGAGAGTTTTTTTTAAATGTTTTTTTTGAGTGATAGTTATATCCTTAATTCATTCTATAGAGTAAACTTTCCGGATCATTTTAAAGCAAAAATTAGGTTATTATGTCAATTCAACGTTAAGATATCTTGATGTTGGTGATATAACACATAATTTTTTTTTTCGAAAATTGTGTTACATAAATTTTGCTATATTTCTTATTGTAATGCATTAAAGTACTTCATTTTATACTTTTATAAGACCACAAACACACCTTTAAAATATCAGAAAGTTTAAATTAATTACTCTGAATACTGTTTTTATATGGACTCGAAGCGAGAGCTCTGTTTACATGTATTTCCGTATCGATCATGCCCTGAGCCCCCTTAAAGTTATTTTGAAGTGGAAAGTTATTCGAAGTACTATCTACTTCGTTTAATTTTTAATCAAAATATAATATATTTGATTTACAGATCCCATCCCCACAAGAAAAAAAGAATCGTAATGTTACAGAGCTCTTGATTTACAGTACAAACGTGCATCTGATACTTTTTCTTTTTGCTGGTAGATAAATAACTCAAAACATATCAGTTTCCTAATTAATTGCCCCACCAGTGGCCGAGAGGTTCGGACCTCTCAACTGGTAGACGGCAGGTGCTGGGTTCGAACCCAATCGCGGCTGTCGGCCTAACCGTTCGGAGTTTTCGTGGTTTTCTTCGAACCTTGCGTAAATACGGGTTAGGTTCCCTTAGAAAGACCCCCACGAAGGGCACTCCCCCCGGTCCTATATCCCTAGCGCAGATAATCGGACGTCAAAAATCAACCATCAACCAACCTAATTAATTATTAATGACTTGATAGAATTTTTTGTTGTGAAGCAAGACATTTTTAACAAGGTACGAGTTTCACTGTCATCAGGAATAAAAGTTCACCACGACTATATATATTTTTTATAACATCTGCTTAGTAACTTGAGACAACTCAGTAGAATAAACCGCAGGTAAAGAAATTGTCCTAAAAAATGAGTATATAATTGTATTTTACGATTTTCAGACAATACTTTAATACATTGGTCATGGAGAATTCATTTAATTAGTATTTTTTTAACTGAATGAAAAAAATGTCCTTTCTCACAATCTTAGTCAATTGTGCCAGCCTCCTTTTCATTCAAACAGTTCAAAAGATGAACAAATTGCTGTTTATCCCTCAAAATGTCCTAGAATCAAGTTCCCGTATGTACCTTATCTCGAACGGTTGAAACTCGTTTGATTTTTTCCAAAATTCTTATAGTTATGTTGATATAATATATTAAATTTTTCTATGCATGATTTACAATTATAGATACATGGAGCTGTTGTGCTTGCAGTTTTACTGCTGAAATGTCTTAAATATAAGACCCAAAGAATCAAAGAGTAAAAAAAAAAATATCGCAATGAATTCTCTCGGTCTGGTTAATCTAATATCTTTAAGAATTAGAACATCGGTAAATTACAATGAAATATCATCACTTTGACACACATCTGAAGTACTGAGAAGTGTTTTCTCAATTGGAAAAATATCAACTCGTTTGATTATTTTAACAACCACTATATAATTGCATTTAATAAATAAATAAAAATATTGTAGGTCTTATACGCATTCATTTTCCCTTTACCTGAAATACACTGTGTTGAACTTTCCCAGTTTCAAAACCTTCATGCAAATAGAATATTTGTCAGTAAATTATAAGGCTCCGGATTGTTGATCAGGTTGACCATATTGTAGATCATTATTACTTTAAGCTAGAAAACTCCATGTTCTTATTGCCACTTTAGTTGTTAGTTATGAAAGTTACCTGGAATTCCAGTATTATTTTGCGAAACTGCATAATTTATAACAGTTGTATTATTCAATTCATCTCTGTAAGTATTTGGTGATGGGCAGAAAAGTTTTCGCAAAATAACTACAAACATGTAATCTCCGTCGATTATTGTAGCCACTGAATTCGATTTATTTCAGAGATTTGTTTCGTTTAAATATATTTTTGTTTTAAAATAAATTTTATAAATTCACTTTTGCTCATTTCCCGTATTTTCATTAACTTCATAAAAAAAAAAAAAAAAAAAAAAAAAAAAAAAAAAAAAAAAAAAAAAAAAATTGAACGCTTAAACTTGATATCTAAAAAATTGCAATTTATTTCTGTCAATATTTACTTTATTTTTTGAACAATAGGCAGCATTAAAAGTAATTGAGAAACTGATATGTGGAGCTCATTCTCAAGTTTAATAAGTATGGATGTTTTAATTTGAATGGGTCGTATCAAAAATTATTTTGAAAAATGTACTTTATAGATAAAAAAAGTAGGATGACCGACATAATATTAAAAAATATATATAAATATTTCCTTAAAAAGAAAAAATATATTTCTTTAATATTTTTAAGTAATATTTACCAGTCAGTATATTTATACATGCCAAAAAGGAAGGGAAAAACTTACAAAAACGAATCAAACACATATTTATTCAAGCTTTAAAATGAGAATAAATCATTCATTTAACATATTTATTTTTTGTGAACATCATTAAATTACAAAAGAATTAAAATAAAAGGAAAAACTTTATCTCAAATTTCCTTATTATTAAAGGAAAATTTATACAGAACGTGAAAACTAGATCTCCGAATTTAATTTATTAATGATTTTCGATATCGCTCCAAGCTATATGGACATTTTTCAAACATATTGATCTATTGATTTATTTAAAATACTTCCATTTTCATGTTTAAAGAAACAGACAAAGCACATAGTATTTCTTGTTGTCCCTTTTAAATTTTCGACTTTCGATCTTAGGAAAAGCTAAGACAGAAATAATCATTGCACTTATACCTGCATAAATTGCTTAAATATAGATTTTTTTAACATTTTTAATTTTAAAATGTTATGCGTTTTTAATGTAATAAAGAAGGTAGAAGCAAAATAAATGTAACTTTTTTAAAATTAAAAAATATATAAGCTGTCTTGGGGTAATCATGTGAGGATAGGTTATTAAAATCAAGTGCTAGTATTACGCGTAATTATAAAAAGATCATAAGACGGCACCAACGGTTTTGTGTAGAATTGCTCTGACTCATCTGATTCACGAACAATTACTAAAAGATAATTTGTTATATTTGTAAACCTTATCGCTGAATAAAGCATGTAAAAACAATGTCCGATCTAAAATTTGCGAGGTAAGTTCTGTGAAGTCTAGGAGAATAATTAAAACAAATTTTTATTATTTACTGTTTTTAACCAATATGATCACTGTCTCTGATGAGAAATAATAAAAACAAATAAATACTTATTTTGATGAGAAATAAAAAAAATAGAATAATGCCTATTTTGACTCTGTCAGATGGCTGCACTAGAAAAACAATTTGAATTCGTGATTTGGAAACAAAAGGAATTTCGATCAATCTATTAATTAAGATGTGCTTTCATTATTATTACGGAATACACAAAAAATATTAATGTAAGAACGTTGTTGTATGTTAAGTAATTAAAATAATTCATTTTAAAAATATTTAGTTGTAAAACATAGCAATACAATATTTTAAAACAGAAATTGAGTACAAATGGCACACACCATAAAATACCAAATTTTAGCTGAAAATTTGGAAACTATTTTTTTTAAACTATTTTTCTCCTTATTAGAACTATGCACAAATTTCTAATGTTTTTTTTTTTTCATGAAAATAGAAAAAAAATGTACAGTAAAGGATTTAATAATAAAATGGTTTTATTTAAGTAATAGAAGTAATACCAACTTAAAATTTAATACATTTGTAATAAATAATATTAGATGTATTAAGATTTTGTACCTTAGCAAATGGAAACTTATAGATTAGTTTAAGAATAGGTTTCTAATTTAATAAGCCGGTATAATATATGCAAAATTAGTAAAGGAATAATTTATGTAGAATAACGTTAACCTTGTCGAAGTAATTATCATCACCATGGGTGGTCCCGTTGCGTGGCCTCTCAGATCACCAGATTTATCTCCTCTGATTTTTTTTTTCTTTGGAGTTCCATGACGCACTTATATGTAAGATATGTCTGTCAATTTTGAAATGGACCTCGTGATATTACACGTATCTTTTACGTACGCTTCTAATTCAACACAATATTAAAAATTCTATAAATACTTCACATGTACTATTTTGCAAATAAAATTCAGTATCTCAAAATTGAATACCTTAATTACGAACGTACCACGATCAGAGCATTCGACAAATGCTCACAATAAGGTGAGAAAATTCAACTGATTGTGAAGTCCCGACAGATGCCCTTTATTTTGTTCGCGCTATTTTTTTAGCGCACAGCAATGAAATTTACTGGCCAGGTGAAGATTAAAAAGTTATCTATTTATTAATTTTTTCACACTTGTTTCGCTTTTACTATTTTTTCCGCGCAAAAAGGAAGAGGGATTCGGGAAAAAAATCAATGAAATTAAAAATTTACATAAGTGTTGGCTACTTTGGCAATCGTAGACACCAGAATAGAACCAGGAGATATTTATTCATTACTGTAAAAAAATTGCACTTAATTTCCTTGTATATTTGTAGCTTTTCCGTGCTCGAGGAAACAGAAAATTGGAAATTTAAAAACCACTAAAATGTTACACAATTTTTCGCTCTCTTTCATTATTTAGACCCTAAAGTTGAACCGGACGATATTTATTTATTAAGTATATTGTTAGATTATACCACGCTGTATATATATTATGAGTTGTGTAAATTAAATTTATTAATGAAAAAATACTTAAAATACATTTCTGTGTATTTAAAAAATGAATTAGCGTTATCATACGCAAATTTATAAAACGTAAAATTGTCAAATCGTAAAATAATGTAAAATTACAAGAAATAAATTAAATTTCATCGAAATTTAATTAATACGTACTGTAAGAATAAATCCCTAACGCATTTAAGAAATGCAATATCACGTTGTAGTTAAGTAATTTATTCTATAAAATTACTTACTAAATTCTTTTAAAACGTAATAGATACTATGTCTATGATAGATTAAAATTCTACGTCCTTTATCTTACTTTCATCCTGCTCAGGATTATTTGGATAAACGCTATTTACGTCCCTTGAGTGCATATTAAATAAATTTTCTCTAAGTATTACCTGATCATGAACATATTTATTAGAAGCATTATACTAAAAATAGATGGTGCAGAAATGATTACATTATACTATTAAGGAAGACAATCTTATTGTAAGTTTGTTGTGCTATCCTATAAAGTCACTTTTTTATTAAACGTTGAATTAATAAACTCTAAAGGACATTATTGAAAATATAACTAAGTGATCTAGGTAAGGAAACTTTTTAGCTCCGAATTACTATGAAATTATTTTATTGCAAAAATTAAAATAATGGAAAATTTAACATTATCTGCATGTTAATCTATAATATTTAATCTAGGAAAATAGAAGATATTCCAATTTACCTATATTTGTACCTTTTTTTGGAAGGGGGGATGCTAACATATTAAGAGTAATTTTTACTCTATTTTTTTTTTTTTTACTTTGATTGAAATATCTGCAAAATAAAATAAATTTTAGAAACATTTATTTTAAGATGTTAAACTTTTTTCTCTTTTAAATAAAGAAGGAAAACAATTTTCAGAATTACATAAAATAAGATTGGCAACACAGCAATAGAACAAAAATTTCAAATTTCACCATTTTGTTACAAATGTTTATCAAAATTGTTTTGAATATTATTGGATTTAAGAAAGCAAAATTATGTGATGGCATTAAAAATAATGAAATTTATATTAAGTTAGTTTTGTGAATATCACGTAAGTATACTGTTTATAGACATTATTGTACGGAGTGTCCCAAAAATGACTGATGGATTTTAAAATTCAATAACTTGCAAAAGGCGACAGCTATTTAAAAAATTTTTGCAGGAGGGTTATGTATAATGTCAGGAGTTTTTTTACCGTAATTTTTTATTTTAGTTTGAATTTCAAACAATAGGTGGTGCTGACGGCGATTGAAGGCCAAGTGATCAGTGTTGAGTGAAGCATCGATTTGGCCTTCATTTGCCGTCAGCGCCACCTATTGTTTGATATTCGAACTGAAATAAAAAATTACGGTAAAAAAAATTCTGACATTATACATTACCTTCCAGAAAATTTTTTTTTTAATAGCTGTCACCGTTTGCAAGTTATTGGATTTTAAAATCCATAAATCATTTTTGGGACACCCGGTATATAGACTACATAATAGATATACATATAATATGCAGATATATGCAATAGAAAATATTCTCCGTTTTTTTAAAATAATTTATGCTATTATTTTTTATTATTACTTTTTTTTTAATTTGAGAGTTATTCCGGCGAAAATTTATTATAATTAGTCACATACTATTACCTTATTTTCCAAATATTTTGCATTTGAACTCAATTTTATTAGTAGATGTGCGTGCACTTTCAAAAACAAAGTTCTCCTAATCGAATAACATCAAATAAGAAAGCTATTATTAACTTTATAAAATCAAATAAAGAGTATGTTTATTAATATTAGAATTAGTAAAAAATTACAAAATACTGCTTTAATTGTTGGATTACTATACGTTTGGAACAAAAGATTATATTACATTATTGATTCTCTTATAAATAGTTCTAAACTGAAACGGCTAATTTATTATCATATACACTTTATATGATATCTTTCTTAACTGAGTGAAGATGTTTCTAGGCCAGAATTTAATGAGATGTTTTTGCAAAAGCTGTCAATTGAGAAATCTTTGACAAATCTTGCATGTATAATTCATCCAGCCAAATTTATTTATAATGATATCTCATCCGTTTATCACAAAATGGTCGGAATGTCTATCATCATGTGAATATTTCCGGACTACCGATCTGGGCTTCGTAATCACAGATTCTTCCTAAAATGTTATTCTCACGTCTGTATTTGCCATTTTTGATGCAATAATTTTTTTCAATCTTTTTTCAATAAGAAGAAATCGGTTCATAATTGTCCCAGCCAAATTTATTTATAATGACATCTGATCTGTTTATCACAAATCGGTCACAATGTCTGTCATCAAGTAAATATTTTCCGAGCTACCGATCAGGGCATTGTAATCACAGACTCTTTCTAAAATTTTATTATCGCATCATATTTGCCATTTTTAAATTAATAAATTTTTCAATCGTTTTTTCAATAAGAAGAAATCGCTTTCATGATTTTAGTATTTGCATGGCTTTTAGAATTTACAACTATTTTGATACCGTTCAGATAAGTTGTGATTTTTATTTTCACTTTTATTTGTTAATAGTTAATGTCTTACTATTTTGAAGTAATTCAATATATTTTTAAACATAACCTTAAAATTATCATGTTTAATTAAAAAAATATTACCCTTTTCTTCACTTTGCAAGAATGAAATATTTTTCTTTCTTTCTATTTTTATGAAAGACTGTTATGTTAAAGATAAATTTCCTTTTTTTTATAAAAAGCGCAAATTACATTACTTACACTAAGTTTTTGAAAAATAGCTGTGTTGTATCATCATTTTCGTTGATTTAATTAAGTTTTCAAAAAAAAAAAAAAAAAAAAAAAAGATTATACAAAACAATTAAAATAGATGTCGAGTATGAACTTGATTAAGTATATATTTTTTCTTTCTTATTAAAATTATAGATGTAAGCTAAAATCTGTTTACTTTCTTAAGAAAATAAAGTAATATATAATTATTCCGTTCACCATTCATAGCAATGCACATTCCCGATTATAAATAATTATTAATTACTGTATATATCATTTTAAAGATTTGATAAATATTATTACTTTTTAAAAAACTACTCACTGGAGACCACCATAGTACTTACGCATCATAGATATGCATACTATAAAATATGAAAATAAAACATGTGTAAGTTATTCATAAAATTTAAATATATATTTAAATATTTTTAATACATAGTAATGATCTATCACGGAATTTTGGGTACTACTTGGTTAGACTATCGACCCTTTTCGACAAATTATATAAATCGCCAAGTACCTCGTAAATGATAGAAATTGGCATAACTTTTATTTTAAATTATAAAATAATAAAATAAATGAATAAATAAAAATAAAAATAAAACGTCAAATTAAAAATCAGTTATGATATAGGAGCACATGCAACGTATACTAGTTCAATTTGATGTGATATTTACGATAATCCATTTTTGGAATTAATCTTGTAGTTTGGCGACAGTTATTTCGTCGACGTAATAATCATGTAGCAAAAGAAACATCTTTATGGACTCCAAAAATGATAAACTGAATAACTAGCAATTTACTGACTCGGATGAAGTTTCTTATTTTCATTTAAAATGCATATTTGAATTGAAATTAGAATGAAATACAGGGTCATGAAAAATCGAAGAATGTGGAATAAAGAATTATAAATATTTCCCCAACTAATTATCCGATCGATTTCGTTCTTTATGAAAAAAATAATAAAAAAATACATAAAAACATAATTGAAAAATACTGTTAATAGTTATTCGATAACAACATGCATAAGCGCAACAGGCACATGAAGTCCTACGACCAAATTTTTAAAATAATGATATAATGATCATTAAATGGATCAATGATGAATTTTTGCTAAGTGACGAACAACAAATTTGAAATATTACATGATTAACAAAATTGGAATACCTATTTTGAAATTGAATTAATAAATCAGATTCTGGTATTGCATATTTAATATTAAACAAAAATTTAACATAAACAGGCATTTTCATTAATTGTCATTCACAAATATCAAAATGGTCGATAGAAATTTAGACTATTAATACTTAAAAATATAACTTAAAATATAGCTTTAAAAATATTAACCTATTATATCACAGTATTTTTTTTCAAGCTATATAGTAAAAAAAAAAGTTAAGAAAATGCACAATAATTACAAATGGAAAAATATAACAACCTGTTCTCTGTAAATCAAGATTCCAAAAAGGCTCCAATGTTCCTTAAGGATCCCATAGAACAATTTATTTTCGAAATTTAAAAAAAGAATTTACAAAGATGATGTTTTATCAGCTGACCGTAATTTTTGGAAAAGTTTCTTTATAGCTTTTGCAATTCATTAACCAATTCACCGTACATCGGAAAAAAGCTTTTCGAATTCTACAAATTCTCAAGTAAACGTTTTAAGTTGCATAACTGAATTTATGCACTAATTTGTAAAAAAAATAATTTTATATTTCATGTTAATGTTAATATTGTATGTTTGTCGATCAAAAATGTTTTCTGGAAATGAAAAAAATATATTCGACTAGTATAGATACCCGTCTTATGACGGTGGGTAAAAATTGTATTTTTCAATAATTGACAATATGAAATCATTTTGACGAGCAATGATCGGCTGGATTATGTTTCAATAAACACACTATTAACATTTAAAATACTTCTGGGTAAACCAGGTTTTGCAGCTAATGTGCCATAGAAAAATATAAGATGTCTTAATAAAACAAATCTTTTACAAATGTACAATAAAACTCCTTAAAAAAATGTCTGCTGCAACTAATGAAATGATAGTAATAATTAACGATTTTTACTATTTCTATAGCACTTTGGAATTGTACTTTTTTTTAACCCACAACTCCCTCCCACCCCGAAAAAAGATTGATTTTTCCCTTTCGATGGAAAAATTGTATCTGATTTTCAAGCTTTGGATGCACAGGTCTCTCAGAGTGAGCATCGATTCCAATGACAATTTCTGGAAGGGAAACCAATTTGGCGCGCTATGTGTTACACAGGATATTACTATATAGAGATACTTTCGAGACAGGGATATTACGATTTAAAAAAAAAAAAAAACTGTTTAAAGCACTATTAAAGCTATTCAGAAACATTTTAGAAACCGACGGTTAACTTTTATAAATTTGTTTTTATAAATTTTGGAAATAAATAAAGATAACACTTTTCGGAATGTTCTGTGAATTTAAGGAGGTTATTGTATATTTCCATTCTCTTGATTACAGGACATTTTCGTAGATTGAGAATCACTGTTATTTTCAGTGGTGTAACAATGCAATTTATTTTATTAAATGTCTCAAGTACATAAAATATTTTTAACAATTTAGATTCTTTTTTTTATAATATAAGAAGAAGAAAATTATTTTAAGTTTTTAATCGTAATGCCCCACCAGTGGCCGAGAGGTTCGGACCTCTCAACTGGTAGACGGCAGGTGCTGGGTTCGAACCCAATCGCGGCTGTCGGCCTAACCGTTCGGAGTTTTCCGTGGTTTTCTTCGAACCTTGCGTAAATACGGGTTAGGTTCCCTTAGAAAGACCCCCACGGAGGGCATTCCCCCTGGTCCTATATCCCATTAGCGTAGATAATCGGACGACAAAAATCAACCTTTTAATCTTAATAGTAGCCATGGAAAAAACTTACTGAAGTTTAACGAGTATATCTTTGTCTGAAATACAAGGAATTTACTTATTTTGGGTACTATTCATTTTATTTTCATAATAGAATAAGCTAAGGAAGAGTTTTTGGAAACTTTTGCAAAATATCGTATCATAACAGGATTTGACAGTTATGTAACCACCAGCGATGTAAAGAAAACCTACCCAAATTTTATTATTATTATTAATTTTAAATGACGAAGTATAAATCGAGTCATGATAAGAAATACATAGATACACATTACTCATACTACATGTCCATTGCTGCTCAATTGTTTTACTTTTTTGAGTAACAAAAGTTTTATAGCATATTTTACCGTTATAAATCGCCTTAATCTGCTGATTTAATAATGCAAAAAATTTTTATTTAAGTTTTCTGGTTCAAAAAATCGGAATAGTTGACAGCTATGCAGGTCGATACTAATGAAATTAATTGTTAAGATAACATAAAACTCAATGAAAAGTCATGTACTATTAATAATATATCAGACCGGAAAGAGTTAATAACAGCGTGCAGTAATTTTTTCAAACAGCCGTCTGATAAAATTCTATCTTACTGTTTTTGTGAAGAAAACTAATCGTCCTCTTGAATAGGGATATTTAAAAAAAATATTTTATTTTTTACATTTTGATGGAACAGCAATAGCAGTCAAGAGGAAATTCCCTACGGATATAAATTTCCTTTCAAGTTGTGATAAATGAAATTCCCTTTTTTGTAGCTATAAGAATCCATGTACATATGTTCTGACAAACTGATTTCAAGAAAATATTTTATATAAATAACTAAAAAATAAGTAAATTTACATGAGAAGTATTTCCAGAAATGAAAATCAAAACATTTGGCACTTAGATTTTCATCTAAAATGCTCGTCGTGAAAATATAGAAAAATATCTTTTATTGGTCTACATTTATTAAATTTGCGACTAGAAAGTATACTTTCTGCTTTCTTTTAAAAAATATATTCAAAATATTACAGAAGAATTTTTTATTTACTAATTTTTAACTTTTTTAAGATAGTTTAAAAATATTTAAGAGTTCGGTTGTACGAGCCATTTGTCTATCTGTACCTGTTCAGACTGGAGTGAATGTACTATGATAGCATATAATTGATACATATATTTTAATCTTATCATGGTACGTTTGGTACTGAAAATTAAATATGTGGCATTTATAGTTTATTTACAGGTGCACTGAAAATTATTTCTTTGAAATTTAAAATCTATGGTAAAATATTTTCGGTGTTTTATAATGATGTTACGCAATTTTAAACATAAAAAAATTATATGCATCTATAAAATGCAGTTTTGAAAATATAAATTTTTAAAATCTGGTTATTTATTTATGATAACCCTATGTGGTGTTTCAATAACGTGGAGATGAGGGCAATTAATTTATGCATAAAAAATGTGTTTTAATATAGTCTTCTAATTGTTGCTTACTTAGTTAATTTTCATTTTTATACAGGTGTCATTTCCTGTTTAGTAATTTTAACCAACTTAACCTTTTAATTACATTGAAAATAAATCTTACAAAATCTAACCGTGTTTTTTTCTTCATATAAATCTAAGAAATCAGAAAAAAAATCATGAAATTCACTTAATTTTTATTATTATTGACAAATCAAAGAATAATAATAATTAAAAAAAAACTTTCATGTTCATTTTAATTATCTTTGAATTAGAACTCCGACATTAGTTTTCTAAAATATTTTTCCTACAAATCCGATATCGGCTGCAAGAATATGGATATTTTTCAAACATATTGATCTATCGATTTATTTCAGGAACTTCCTTTTCACGATTATAGAAACTGATAAAGCACATACCATAACTTTTCCTCTCTATTCGTTTATTCGACAATCTATCACAGAGGAGGCGGGGAAACAAATTCCCATTCATCAACATATTTAATTGAGTTTCTTTTGCTATGTGATTTATTTAAATTATTTTTAATGATTTATAATTTTCTTTTATATGATTTATTTTAATTCTTTTAATTCATTTCAAGTTTAGGATGCATTTTAAGAATTAAATAGCGATATGAAGAATGGTGGAATGACATCATACATTGAAAAAGTATTGCATTTTTTGAGTATTAATGAAGTTGAGACGAAAAAAAAAATAAATTGAAAAATTTTTAGATAAAAAAAGGTTATTACATTAAACTTAATATTTTGTTTGCCATGATGAAAAAAAAAAAAAAACGATACATTATTAAAGTAGAATAGCGATATCAGAAAACACACTCTAAGAAATAAATGTGCAAATTTAGAAATCAAAACTGTATATCAATGATTCAAAAACAATTTGTTTATATTCTTAAAGCAGTTTTCAAAATTCCAAAATACACACATTATTTGTTAATTTCGCAGTATACATTTTAATGCGTAATTTAATTATAACAATAAGTGTGCAAAAGTTATCTAATCAAGCTTGAAATGCATACTTGAATGCGTAAATTGTACAAGAATGCACGTTTTTTAGCGCAATCTTCTGTGAATGCACCCATTTTTGTGTATTATGCAAAATCAGATATTTTTATGAATTTACGCAGTTGTGTATTAATATAGGCATATATTTTTTGTAATATAGACAATACATATATTTTGGCGTAATATTTAATTATTTCACATATTTCTGCATTCAATGCAAAACACAGATTTTTATAATATTCGAAATATATAGATTTTAAAGAATATTCTAAATATATAGGATTTTTGAGTAGGGGGAACTGGGGCACATTGATACTTGGGGCACATTGATACACCCCCTGTACAGCACACAGGGTCATTACAGGAAGTTTCACAACAGCTCCAAAAGGTGATACTAGTGAAATTAACTACATACAGAAAGTTTTGGAATGATTCAATAGTTTGATGAAATGGGATGGGTGATTAATTGTTTTTGTAGGTCAAAAGTAAATTTGAGTTGTACAATTGAAATGGTATTATATAACTGTTCCAGTATTTTCAACCAAAAAGAATACCCTCCCTGGCAAGTAAAGCTACTCTTTATCAGTTCCTCATTTTTTATTGTTAGATAAATTATGAAGTGTTGGATTTGCGACTCATTTTATTCAAAATGGCTATATGGGGCACATTGATACAGTCTTTGTCGGGGCACATTGATACAACCTAAATCCTTTTCTAGTTCATTTTTCTTTGCCTTTTGTTATTTTTTTACCATACACTCCTTAATTCAACCATTTTTCGTCAAAAATTTCTACTATCAGTTTTTATTGAAATGAAATAGCTCTAATTTCTTTCTATTAGAACATTTTATAGTTTTTTTTGCAAACAGAAGATGTACAAACTCTCACAATATCTAGTGCTGGTAGAATTAACAAAAAAAATAGACGGCAGCCTGGCAAATCTCAAATTTATATCGATTCGCCAGAGAAAAATGTATTATCGACATGAGAAATGTTAAGTAAGAGAAACAAGCTGCAGAACAGTACAGGATAATTATATTATAAACATAATTTTTAATATAATTATCCTTTATTTTCTGTTTGTAAACCGATTTATAAACAGAAAACCTGGTAATTATTTCACATTTCCTAAGAAAGAAGATAATTCTGGGGTTAAAGTGCCAGATATGACAAAGTTACCATAGCCAACAAACAGACAAGGAACAGCCAGAACATCAGGTCATTATACATTTCATTTTGATTGCTTTAATATCGCTTACAAATAAATTTTGTGCGTTTTTATGTCTATAAATATATATAAAATGGTTTGCTAACTGTTTTTCTATGAAAAATATGCGTTGGTGTTATTTTGTCTCCATTTTTCCCAGACATGTCAAAGTGTATCAATCTGCCCCGGGGATGGGGCACATTGATACAAATTACTTTTTTTTTATTTTTTTAAAATTACATGCAAAAATAATATATAAAACAACGATTGTATATTTTTATAACAAACTACATATGTTTTGCTGACATCACATAGAAAAATAACTTGAAATTTCTGCTTTCTAGACACCAAAAATTTTTTTTTGAAAAAAGCTGTATCAATGTCCCCCAGTTCCCCCTACTGTTTTACGTTTTTTACCTTTATACTTTGGGATGTTTAAATTGCGAAATAAACGTTTTTAATTGCTTAGGCTGTATATGTTTGTTCTTTTTAGTAAATTTATTTTCAGGAAACAGAGAACAAATAATGTATTTTTACATTTTTTTAATATAAAAACAGATCATTTTTATGATTGATATATCATTTTTACAGAAAACAGGATCAACTGAAATTATAATTACTACAATCCATCTTTCTGTTAGAGTTGGTGTAGAATCCTAAATTTCATAGTAATAATTTAATTGCAGTACTTATGTAATCTGAATTTCAGACATAATGTAAAGAGAGTCTTCTAAATCAAACAAAACAAAAAAAAAAAAAAAAAATAAGCAAACGATTTCTAACTAAGTCTTACAAATGTAACAGCTGATTAAAACAAAATATTTAAAAAAAAAAATTCTCAAAAATGTTTATGCATGTCCTACACTACCTGCTAAAAATGAATACACTGTAAAAAAAATTCAAGAGGTTACTAAAAATTTTTTAGTAAATTTGTATTCCACAGAATTTTTTAGTAACCAGTACAAACTTTTTTTTTTTGCAAGTGAAAAAAGCATTTCTTTTGTAAACTGAACAAAATAATTTTTTGTATAACTAACTTAAAAATTTTTAGTATGCGCCACCAAGCAAATTTTAGTAATAGCTCCAAAATTATTTTTAATAACCATTACGTGCGTCCGAAGGGCAGGAGGTTCCTTCGAGCTGCATCCAGACATCTGAAGCGGAAGATTTTCGGCAAAACTGCAATAGATGGCAGCACCAAACATTGCTAACTGCTCCGACAGGCTTTTCATAGTCCCTTTACTAACGAGTACTTACACTATATATATTCGGGGAGTATTTGGCGGTGGCCAGTTTCGAACCCGGGACCTTTCAGTCTGGAGTCCGTTACTATAACCACTATGCTATCAAGGCCACACCAAGTGAGTTTTAGTTATAGTTATTAAAAATATAAAACTATTAACTCTCTTCGTTGCTAACTTTTTTCTAATAATTCTTACAGATTTTCTTGTAACCGACTAAGATTACTAAAAATTTTTTAGTAATTAGAAGAATCACTAAAGTTTTTTTAGTAGATCGACCCTTTTTTTTACAGTGTAGGTTTAACCTTACACATAAGTGACCCAAAATATTATTTAAGCATAAAAATCTTTTCTGAAGCATTCTGAAATTTTACCGCGTTTTATAGAAATGCCCCATGAAAACTTGTAAAAGGAAATAGCCATTTTAATGTATAAATTTATCATGAATAATGATCGCAGAGAGTGTGGATGGTACATAGAGGAATATACGCCCTATATCGTCTGTATTTTTTAAAATAAAATGTTTTTGCATACTCACTACTTCTTAAATGAATGTATAGCACATATGCTATTATTTTACAACAGTCAAACTGATTGTTAATGTTATCATACGAGATGAATATCTCCAATTGAACCAAAAAAATGTCCCGGCAGAGAATCCAACATAGATCCTTGGATTAAAAGGCCAAATAAACAAAATAAATTGCACTGGTAATTGTAGTTAAACTGAAATTAATAAGTTAAACTGTGAAATGGGTTTACAACAACTATCTGTGAGACTGTTAATAGAAATTCATAACATATGGTCATCAAAACCTAGAAGGGTAAAACTTATATTTATAGTGCAAGATGTACTAACTATCCAAATACCAGTTTGGAATTTTCTAATTAAACTTGCTATATTTTTTGTAACATGACGAATGAAATCAAAGTAACCTTGATATTCTGTGGAATTTCTTGCTTCTGTAATTTTAATTTTAAGAGAGAGGCAGGAAGGAGCAGAAAAATTGCCAACAGATCAAAAACCCATCAGCACACGCGCCTACATTTATAAAATGGATGCGCAATTTATTTGTGGTATATTTTGTCCCCACGCGTATGAGCAACGGGATAAATTAATGAAAGGCGTAAATAGGAATCATATATGTATGTATGATGCTTCTGTGTGAAGTCTTCTAAATTTTGCTATGAAAATTATATGTTTAAGGAATTTTAGATTTCTATTTTGTATTAAGTTTTCATTTAATGCTTCTGAATATATTTTGAGATACAGTTGTGCCAAAGCGTACGGGAGTTGCAGTGACGCAAAAAGAAAAAGAAATACAAAAAATGCCAGAGACTTTTGTTTACAATGAATGACATATTAATTGGCTATTGTATATATATTTTAAATCATGCAATAAATTCATATGCTTAAGATAAAATTTACACACACACATACTCACACAAACATTTTGTTCATATTATGGTATGAGATAATAATATAAAGTATTAATTTTGAAATATAAAATTAACACTTGACAAAACAGAGCATCGCTAATTTATTAGATAAATGCTATCATTAAATTTACTTAACTGTAAAATTTTTCAATCGCTTCTTTAATATCATTTCTTAAATAATGTTTCTTTTTATAAGCTTTTCTAATAGATTAAATTTCAAGATCCATTATCTTGATTGCATCGCGGATAGAACTATTAGGATATGTATTAATTGTGTCCCTTGAGCATGCCTTAAATGTTACATCATGTTCAGTAAAGCGTTTTAAGTTTTATTATACTTCGGGGGAACTCATGAAGAATGATTACCTTGCGTTTACTTAAGAATAGATATAAACCATTATAAATTCCCTTTTCTAGGAAGGATTAATGTAAAAAATATTAAAAGATATTGTCTAAAACATTAAATAGATTTTTTTATCTAAGCGTAAAGTAAAACGTTTAATTTAATACGCCGATATAATCAACAAAAAATACAAGAGATAATTTTTAATACATGAAGGTAAAAGCATATTTTGCTTATTAAATTTGTAATAATAATAATATTAACTGAAATTTAACTTGTAAAAAAATTGAAATTTTCATTAAATGAAATTTTAAATTTTAACAGTTTAGATGTTTTATTAAAAATTTGCTACTTAAAACAATTGTGACAAATACATTCTGCAATTATATAAGTAAAACTGTATCAAGTAGAAAAAGCTCGATTGAAATTCGATTTGATATTTATGTTGAAACCATTTTTTATTTATAAAATTGTGTACTTTTTGTATGTATTTTCTAAAGACAATATTTCATGTAAAGAATAACATAAACTGAATTTCTTGTGCTTAAGCAGGAATTCTTATCAAGTCAATACCAATTATAAAATATTTTAATCTGACTGATAGCTCTATTTTTGCTAACTTTGTGATATTAATCTAAGAATCTCTGTTTTTAAACACACGTAGCATGTATATATAGTGTATTGATAAAATATTTAGCTCTGGAAATGATGGAGTGTATTGAAATAACATATGCTGAAAATTTTTAATTATATTGATGCTTATTTTAAATAGGAAATGATTCCACAATTCATCAAAATGTGTTATACGTAGTATGACTATTAAAATGTAAGTTTCTATAAATAACCCTAATAGATCTAATATGACAGAGTATTTCATAAAAATTTTATATGATCGTGGAAATATCCCATATTATCTTTGCAATATATATATATATATATATATATATATATATATATATTATTAGAAACTTGCTGGTACCAAACGATCGAAAATAAAGTTTTCTTTTAAATGATGTACATATTTTTTCCTCATGAAACCATCTATAAATCAAAAGAAGTTTAAACTTTCTTGTTTTCAATAGCAATACTCCATGTCGACAATACAGTTTCAATCATCTTTTCAAACTATGCCTAGAAAAGGAATTTTCAGTCATTTGCATGATAAATTTTAGAATTAGAAATATTCCAAATTTAGAGCATCCAATGTTAAATTACATTTTCCTATTTTTAATAACTCCTCAAATTATGAGCCTAATATGATAACTTTGTACGTAGTTATAATACTAAAAAAACAAACATAAATGCATTAAATTTGTATCTAAAAATAATAAAATGAAATGTTAATTAGGAAATTAATATTTGAAAAAATATGAATTGCAATTTACAGTTGTTGTGATAGGTTTATATCTAATATGTCCTGCTTCATGCGAATTCTCAATCTCAATTTTTTCTTTTCAGTAATCTTCTAATACGGGAACATCAAACACATGGATTAAGGGGCCATCTATGATTTGCTCGAAGCCATAATTTGCAATATATATATTAACCTTTTGGACTCGTTATAGTCGCAATATATTATGCGAATGAAATGGTCTTATAGACAAGAAATATTACATAAAGAAGTGGCATTTTCATTTTGTAGCATTTCGAAAATCGAGTAGTACGATACTTCAATATTGGATATAACCACTGAAATATGTTCATTTTAAAATAATTAATTTGTCTTAAACTAATCATACGAATTCAAAGAAATCAATAAATTTAGATAAGTGGAGGTTGTACACATTTATGGTGCACAACTTCAATATTGCGGTTGAAAAAAAATAAAAGTTTCGATTACTATTTTTGCGTAGATGGTCTCCTGAGCAAATGCTATGTAAGGCATTTTAAAGCGGTTTTAATTGCTATGTATTTGGTACCGGTAACATTTTTCTACAATAATTTCTTCAAGAGTTAATAGAGGAATGGTAATGTACTTTTTTTACAATTGTACATTGTGACTTTAAAAAAGACATTTTTCATCACTGTCAATTTAACATTTTTTTTTCTTTTACGCCACTTACACTACAAAATGTTTCTTGGCTAATTTAATAAAAATGATAAATTAATAATAATAATAATAATAATAATAACATCTCCTGAACTTTTAAAAATAATTTTCTAAATTGTCATACATAACTTCTTCATATAGTTTTCCTTCCAGTAGAGCTTTTGTAAACTTTGGAAGTTTGAGAAATACAAATATTTTCACATGGTTAATGACTAAAACATTTAATGGAATTAAAACAATCACAAGAAAATATTTTCAAACGAAAATATAGCCTGTGCTATAAGAAAAATGTAGCTTGAGCTATTTAAACATAGATTAACATTTGCTCCAAATAATTAATATGGTTTAGGTATCAGATCGCTGATAATAAACCATAATTACAAATTATGGTAATTAATTACAAATTTTACTATGATAATTGACAATCCGCTAACATAAAAATGTCATTTTCTTTACAAGTAATGAAATTTAAATTTATTTTATTACGTGTGCAATTGCAGTATAAAAGCTGTGGAATTAGGACGTGCTTCACAAAGGTGTGAGTTTTTATTACTCTGAATCATTCACCCAAATAAAATGAAGTGAGATAACTGGAATAAAGGGATATTTTTTTTAGAAACTAATAGGATAATGGAGGTCAAGCCATTACTGTCAATACAAACGATTGAGGGTTGCTAAAAGATATTGGAGTTTCATGCCGGATCCAAGTAACACCCTTGTTACGAACTATTTTACGACAGATTTACATTTTAATTTCTAAGGGGAATTTTTAATTTATTACTCAGAGGCCGCAAAATTTGTTATTGAATGCATATTATTGTTTTAATTTTGAAAAATAGTAAAAAATGCATTACGTTTATATACAAAATTTTTCTAAATATTTATCCAGATATTTTATTGTTTTAATTCACCCAAAATGTATTTTTTATTCAATTTGTGCAATCCAAATCTGAATAAGCCGTATTTTTTATTTAATCTACATCTTATATACTGTAGTTCAAAGATATGAAAAATAACATTGGATAATATCAGTTAATTAGAATTACCGACCTAAGTATTTATTATAAGACTTTGTATAAAATGTATAAAAACACACAAAGAAAGCTTCGGGCTGAAAACGTTTACAGTCCAGTATCAGCTAAAGAAAACATGTGTCTATGCGCGCATCGTCACTTTCTCTGATGAGAATCTGGTAAAATGTACACCCGAAACGCGTCCTGCGATTTTTTAAATTTTCATACCCATAATTTATAAATAACTTTATTGTGTAGTAATTTTATTGTTCTATTTGAACGATTGTTTTGGCCGCTGATTTGTAAGAAAAGCTATAGTTGCTGGAGTTTGAGAATCTAAGACTATACCCGCAGTCTAGATCATGAGTTAAGCTAAGACGAAAGCTGATTGAAGAAAACTAATATATCCATGGAATGTTTTTATTAATAGCCAAGGCAACAATACATCTTGTGTTGATCCCTCCTACATCAACAAAAATATCGGACTTTTCTCTGCAAAAATTAGCAGAGAAGTCAACAAATAAAATATTGTGTCAAGCCCCCCCCCCCCCCAAAAAAAAGCCCATGAAAACAAAAATCCGTTTCCCTAACTACTTATCTCTGGCCCTACCTAAACAATTATGTAGGTGGTCCTAAGGAAAAAGGAAAGAACAATTTCTTCTTTGTCTGTGATTTAAAGCTGAACCTGCATCACAAAGTTGAATCCTTCCCTTAACGTAATTTAACGTCAGAAAAAATTTAAATACTTTTTTTCAATCAAATATGATTCTATTAATTATTGTTAAAACCAACAACTTTAATTTCTATAATATATCTTACAGTCTAAAAGGTACATAAAATTCAAACATTATATGACGTCAATCTGGCGATTTACGACGGATGAAAAATGTTTTCTAATGATAAAATGAAAATGTGGCATTGAATCTTTCAACATATTATTATTTTGTTTAACGTTCTGACAGATATTAACTTTCATTAAACATTATCCAAACACTAGCGATTTTAAAGAAACAATCAAATTACAGAGGAAAATAATTGAGCAAGAATAAATATTTATTTTAAACACAAAAAAGTTATTGTGATTACATCTGCTTCCAATAACTGTTGCTTGTAGCAAGGTATATTTATGTTTATTTAAAAAAAGCATTTTATAAGACATAAAAATACCGTTATATTACATATTAAATGGTTTTAGAATTTATTTATAGCACAGATAAATTGTCTGATTGCAATTTGCGATCAAGCGTAATTTTAAGTATAATAAGTCATTAATATATGATTCTACATCATAAACTTTAACGTAATAATCCGGGTAATTCCGCAAAAAATTTCTAACACTGACACATATGTTTGAGTTTTTCAAAGGATAAAAAATTACAACTTTCATTAAACCAATAAACACAAATAAATACAGGTACATTTTAGCGAAAGATGTGTAAATTTTATGACAAGGATGTAATTTACAAATTTATGCATATACGATGTACAATAAACTAGTTAAATATTTATTTTTTAGCGTATACATCTTTAAAGGCTTTGATTTGAAGCGAATACGTAACGCAAAACGTTTATTTTAATTTGAAAGAGCTAACCTTATCATAGATAAAGTCTCATGTCTGTCGGATCATATATTGTGATACTATTATCTTCCACAATTTTGTATTTTATCTAAACGAGACTTTAGTTAGTTTTCTTTCTCTCTTTCTTTTTTTATGTAAAAAAATAAAGTCATTTTTAAGTACATATTTTAAACCTTTAATAGTCAAATTAATTAATTGTTAATTAATAAATTAATAATTATAAGATCGTGAATGTTTAATTAATTTTTGTCACTGTGATGCATCTTGAATAGATAATTTACTTCATAAAATGTTACTACTATAAAACATTTTTTATGGCTCTTCTACAGTCAAAACAATACTTAAATTGAAAAAAATATATACATACTTTTCTTATCAGCTTTAAAGAACTAACAGATTTTGCAAGAAAATGTATTTGAATAATTTTGCTTGGTTTATTGGAGTACTTTCTTCTTTTCAGTTGAAATATACATTAAACTATCCCATCCACTGTGAGACAAATATAAACGATTTATAATATTATTATTTATTAACATTTTAATAAACTCATTTTAAGGTAACATGCATTCGCATTCAAAAAATAATGTTCTTTTAAAAATCGGATTTGTGAGCAGAGTTCCTTTTTGACACATCAATTTCATTTAAGTGAAAACTCCATACGGATTTGTAACCCTTTTCAGGTTATTATGATTGAAAATTCCTTTCCTGCAGGCAAAATGACTCATGTTCAAAAGTTCTGCTAAATTGATTTCAATAAAAATCTGTTACCAGAGGATTTTAAAATAATTTAAAAATAAATGCGTTTATATGAGGGAAATATATAAAATTTTTATCATCATAAATATTTAATTTATTTGAGGAATCTATTTCATTTTGGAATACTTTTTGTATAATATTTCAGGTAAAATTAAGTTTATTGTATTTTATTATTGCAATTACACATTTAAAAAATAAAAATATTAATGGCATTGATAATTTTATGTGCCATATAGTTAGCAATAATAATTTTCATTTTTTCTTTTTTTAAGTAAAATTTATTAAGAAAATACGGACTTCATTGACTTAGAAAACATAATGTGCTTTTTGTTGTTGTTGTTGTTGTGTTTGTTGTTGTTGTTTTCATTTTTTCTTTTCTTACACATAGCTATGAATGATTTTTAAAAGTAAGTAAAATGGGAATTAAAAATGTCTATTTTAGGGAAGTTTTAATTTAAAATTGAATAATTATTTACGATAATTAGTTAGATAAAATTATTAACTATTTTAAGCAAGCTCAAAAATATTGCGTTATAAAATAAAATTTTTAAAAAATTTTATTTTATAACGCAAAATTAAAATTTTTAAAATTTTTTTAAATTTAAAATTTTTAAAAACTTTTAATAAAATTTTTAAAATATATTTTTAAAAATTTTATTAAAAGAAAAAAAAAAGTCCAGGAATCTCGAAAATTGCAAGAATGCTCGTAATTTTCTAAAAATAATCAGAGTAGAAACAAAAAGCTTTTTAAATTTTAAGCGGAAAAAAAGGAAAAGTTTAAAAATAACGCTGCAAAAAAAAAAAAAAAAAAAAAAAAAAAAAAAAAAAAAAGTAAACATTTCAACTAACTCCTCAAAAAAATATCCTTAAAGTATCTTTATAGTAAATAATATCGAAATAAGTTACTGGAAACTAAAGCGCACCACACACCAGGGCGAATTCTTCTGGTCAAACTGTTTTTTTATTTGTTATCAGGATGAAATTAACACATGTCTCAAGTTTTTTCATTCAATGCCTCACTGGTGTCTGTCGCGCCTAGCGATTGCAAAATAGCCTACTTTTAAATGATGTATGTAAAATTTGCTTTAGGGACCATCTACATATTAAAACTGACGTTAACATTTTTTTTCTATAGCTATCCACTCAATAACGACTTTGTCTTTCTTTTGATATGTTGCCAAAACTGTACGTTTTTTTTTTTTTTTTTTTTTTTTTTTTTTTTTTTTTTTACAAACAATGTCAATTTGGTTGAATTTCCTCGGCTTTTTAGCTCACAGGCTATCATAGCCTGAGAGCTTATGTGCCCGTCCGTTCTGTATGTATGTTCGTACGTTCATTCGTGCGTAACGCGATAACTCATGATAAAAATATCGGATCCACTTCAAATTTTGTATATAGATATATCCTGATAAGGCGCTTCCCTGATTAGTTTTTGGAGTTCATTCGATATGTTTAAGAGGGGGAAGGGGAAGCTCATGCCCCTCCCCTTAATTGATATAAACGGGATTTACATGCAGAATTAACAGTTTTCGTTCAAAATTTACATATAGGATCATTCTGATGAAGCGAGTCCGTGGCTGTTATTAGGTGTTCATTGAATAAGTATAAACAGAGGGAATGGGGTTCTAATGCCCCTCTCCTTAACTTGTATAAATGAATTTTTCAAGCAGAATTGTCAGATTTCGTTCAAATCCCTGAATAGTTTTGGAAGTTTAATGGGTAAGTATAAAAGAGGGGAATAATTCCTCTTAAATTATATAAATGCTAAATGGGTTTTTATTAAGAATTATTCGATTTGCTCTGAATTTTGGATATAGATTTTTTATATGATAAAGCATGTCCCTGATAGTTTAGGTGGTTCAATGATTAAGTATAAAAAAGAAGAAAGGAGAGAGCTGTTTCTCCTTCTTAATTTTTTTTAGAACGGAATTAACGAAAATACAATGCTGTAATATACAATTAGTGTATATAGCCTGTGAGTTCAATGCCATCAGTTTAACTGGGCAATATTCTTTTTATTATTAAAAGACAACGCAATGTCAGAGATATGATTGAGTTGTTTTAAGAAGTAGAATTAGCAGATCAATGTTTACAAAAGCTAAAACTTAAAAAAAAGACATCAAAATAATAATAATAAATAAATAAATCAATAATAATAGCCTATTTCCCAGTTACCTCATGGAACCAATTACCTCAGATCACCTATGTTATACCTGAACAAAATTTCAAATATTCCATGTGATATTTTGAATAGTCTTTATATTCAAATTTAATTCAACTCTGTGATGTGTATCTGATGCATGAGAAAACTCACATTGTACATTTGAAAGAATTGGAGAATGGTTCAAGTCGTTAATCATTTGAAATTATATGAGCCGACAAAAAAAATATGTCTGTGTTTGAAACAATTATGCAATAAAGCTTAATTAACGGAAACAGTAACTTGGTTCCACATAAAAAAAATTCACAAAACTATGAAAAAAATACGAAGAAGTATCAAAACTGTTGTTAAATTTAACCTTTTCTCAAATGGGAGTTGAAATCACTATGTGAATATTTTATATAGAAAACTTTCTTTATATGTTGTTTTATTATTATTATTATTAAAAATTAGAATACCAATCTTTGAGAATTTCACCATATTCTATTCTGAAGTGCATTTCGACTGATTCACTATTTCACTTCAAAATTAAATATCGTTTTACACTATCAAATTTAGATCTCAAGTCACTCCATTTTTTTTTTAATTTTTACCACTATTGCCTAATTAAAGCTAAACAATATGGGCTTTATAAGCTAGATTGTCAATCAAGGAAATAACAGTAGATACAACAAATGTTTAGTTGACTCTTTGTAGAAAATAACATATTCGGTTTACTATATCAAAATGTCAATCAGTTGGAGAAGTCGTGATGATATAGTTATAGTATAAACGAAGTTTTAAACGTTTATAAACGTTTATAAAAGTAGCCATTACAATTTCATTAAAAAAATTCTCTTATAAAATGAAACTCATAAAATGGAAAATAATGTAATACAGTGAAACATATAAAAATAAAAGCTGTAAAATGAACAAATATTAAATATTGAAAGTGTCACTAATAGACCTGTTACTCTTCATTTTATGATCTTGATTGCAAATATTTTGATACAAGAATCAGAAATTACACATATAACCATAATGTCAAGCATAAAAAATATATTTTTAGAACGGGAAGAGTTTCTGTAATAACTGCATCTAGTTACTATTTTGATTGTGGTTCTCAAAAAATGTTTTCTCCGCACAAACACTCTAGTCTTAAAGACTCATTTTCCCACTCATTTTTAATACCAGAACGCTCCTCGTAAATTATGTACAAAGTGATCCCTTGAGTCGAAAAGGACCCGTATATGTTTTGCGCTTACATTGGACAATTTAACAGAAATAAATTTATTTTTATATTTTATTTTTTATATTTTTATATTTGCGACAGTTATAAAAACAGAAAAAATACAAAATAAGTATTCTTAATAATGTTGTTTATAGGTGCATTATAAAAGCTACATGAGTCTTTAAAATATTTTAAAGTAATTATTTCTCATAGCAGCTACGTCAAAATGCATTTTAACACTTTTTGTATGTAAAATAGTAGCATATTACACACTTAAAAGAATTTGTTTTCTCTTTCTTTTTCGCGTAGCCGACATTTTTCTCTTTTCCAAGTAATTTCCGATACCTCCATAGTATGAGTAATTTCTTTAAGGATTTGCTTCCAATTTTAGTCTACCTGTTTTCTTTTATACGCTTTTGGGAGATTTCCTCTTGTGTTCATATGCTTTTTTGGGGTTTCGTTCATCTGACGAAACACTATTTGTCCTTGTCCTCTGTCCGTCTGCCCATCACTAAACCTGTAGACAAAAATTCTTATAAGTCAGAGACTTCAAATTTTATGTAAAAAACTGAATACTTTAAGTCACGCGATAATTCATAACAATCAAGATGAAAAAAAAACCCCTGATATTTTAATTAAATTAATTTTTTTCTATATTCTGCGGTGACTTTTCCTCTTTAAATTTTAGAATAGATACTTAATTTCAACGTTGATAGTAAAGACAAAGTTTGGAGAAAAATTATCTCATTAGTAAACAGGAGATTTTTAGTTCAAACCTCAGTTCTAGAAGTTGACGTTTTCATATTCCAATAAATTTAATTTTTATAAAGTTCGTTTTTTTCTATTCTTTCTTTTTGGATTAAAGGTTTATTATACTGTGATAAATATATCACTGACATTCATAATATATTTTTCAATTCAATTTTCTTTCTATTTTAAAAACTACAGTAGAATTCCATTTATCTTAAAAGTATGGGAAAAAGCATTTTTGTTTAACCAGGATTCCATAGGATTTTTCGGATAACCGATGTTCCATAGGACATTCGAATAATTGCGAAGATTATGGTGAAAACGTCTTTGATGAAATGCTGTAAGTGTAATTTAGAACATCATTGTAGTAAAAATTTTTTGGTAACGTATTACAGAATATGGAAGATGTTGTGCAGGATTACACACAGTGAAGCTACTAAGATCTTAGATGCGGCATTTTGATACATTGAAGTACAAGAAGATGCAACAGCATCATAAGTGTTATTATTTAAAAGGTGACGTGATAAAGCAGCATTGAAACGATGCAAAGTTGAAAAACAAAAGAAAATCACAAAACATTCTTTAAAATAACGAAGTATCGTGCGAGTATAGATAACAAAGTTCTCAAAATTAGTCAATGGACGACATAAGAAAGTTGACTTTATTTATTTAATTTATAAAGAACATGCGTTTTTAACACAATTTTTGCTAGTGCCCAATAATATCTTTCAAATTTTTTGATTTTAACTTATTTAGCTTCTATTTTTTTTTTTAACTAATAAGTATTAAAACAAATATTAATGTATTAAAAATTATTCAGAATTGTTCTGATCAAAACTTACAAATATAATAATAATCATAAACCAAAATATCTTGAAAGGTGTCATTTGCCATCGGAAAAAATAGTGTTGACAATAAAATTTATCACATTTTTAATGACTTTAATGAACTTTAAGATCTTTCGTTTAAGCCGATTTTCGAATTACCGGGATTCAGATAAAGGAAGTTCTGCTATATATTTCCAATCCTCTGTATATGATTATTGATTCATACCTGCAATTTTTCGTTTCTATTTTTACAGAAACGGAAATACGGCTATAACAGGCATACTGCTATTAAAAATCCACTCTTTTATAACGCATAAATGCCATACATTAAGATTTATTTATGTCTATGATTTATTTTGCCTTTGTCGATTATCATCAGAAATAGTAAGATAATTTTATCATTTTGCATCTACACTAGACATTCTATTTTATTTATCGCAGTTTCTATGAAATTATTTCAAGCGGCATTTAACTACTTGACAAGGTACCGGAGCTAGGTAAAATATTTATTATTATTTAAAAAGAAATAATGTCGAAAAAGAATCATACTTTTAGATTATATTATTTTTAATATAAAACAGTGATGTTAATGCTCTTAATGGTAGAAAATATTTACAAATTTAAAACTAAGAAAAAATATGAAAAAAAACCTGGTAATCTATAGTACATTTATTGTATATAAAATTAAAATAAACACTTATAAAAATTGCAAAGTTAAGTTGTGGGAGTTAATGTATAACACAAGATAAATTAATGCTTTATACTTTATTAGACTGTACCAAATATATTATAAAGCTATTTACACTTACTATTCAAAAAATACATACCACAAATTAAATCTACGTACGTATGTATTAGTTCACATTATATTTTGTTTTACTGAAAGAAAAGAAATATTTCCTTTGCACATTTAAGCACTATTGTTTTACGATAATAATGATATTCCTTCATTTATTAAAAAAGTGTAAATGAGGTTACTTTGTGTAAGTTTTAAGATGATTAGTTCTATTGTATCTTATCCCATGTCTAGGTTTACTTAAATTGTCAGAAATATATTAGATTATACAAAACTTTTAAAGTTGATGTCGAATGAAAAATTTATTAACTTGATTAAATCTATAAATTTTCCTTCTGAACAACGTAGCACCTTCTTTCGCAAAAAGAAAGTTCCTAACGAAATTCTTTGAAATAGCAATAAATAGTGCTTAATTAAAATAAAAAAAAACAAAAACAAAATGGAGTTTTAGGGTATCATGCCTTCTGTGAAAAGTTAAGTTAATTTTATTTTTATTTAAAACAATAACATTGGATGAAAATGATGAAGTATGAAAATTATTTATTGTAATTTAATGACTATAAATATGAATATTGAGTAATGGAGACTTTTGATATTCATAAAAATTTAAAAAGTATCAAATGATAATAAAAGTGGCAGATGTTAAGTTAATGAAAGGAAAACGCATTTAAAGTAATGTTATTTTTCTATTTTATATTACATCCTCAGAAGAGTCAGACGCATATGAAACATATGAATATGACCAAAGAGAAAATAAAAATGTCTGGGTATTATTCATACGATTGATTAATTATACAATTGATTTTGAACAATAATATCACAGTTCAATGTTAAAAATGACACAGTCTATAGAGATTGTATCATTTTCAATGTAGAACTGTGATGTTATCGCTCTCAATGAAAGAAGATATTTAATAAATTAATCGGGGGACTAAAACTGTCTGAAACTTTATGAAAAAAATAAACACCAACAAGAATTACAAATTTAAGTTCTTAGAATTTATGTATAATAAAAGATAAATTACTACTACATACATTATTAGACTGCACTAATTATATATTGTATCTATTTATTCTTACTATTTAAAAAATACGTTCCACAAATTAAATCAATGTAATGTAGTAATGTCATCAATGTAATAGTAATCAATGTAAATTAGTAGACATTATAATTTGTTTTACTCAAAGAAAAAAATTGTTCCTCTACACATTTAAGCACGATTGCTTTATGCTAATAATGTGATAATTTTATTTATTAAATAAAAAAGAAATGTAAATCAGATTACTTTCTGTAAATTTTAAGATAAATACTTCTATTGTATCGTATCCCTTGTCTGAGCTTAATTAAATTTTCAGAAAATTATTGGATTGTACAAAACTTTTAAAATAATCTCGAACCAAAAGTTTATTAACTTGATTAAATCTATAATTTTTCCTCTTCATCTTCTTTCGTAAAAAGAAAGTTCCTTACGGAATTCTTCAAAATAACCATAAATATTGCTTAATTAAAATAAACAACTAAATAGAGTTTTTGAGATATCATGCCTTCTATGATCACTTACTTTTGTTTTAAACAAAAATGTGGGATGAAAATAATGAAGGATGGAAAATTATTTATTGCAGTTTGATGATTATAAATATTAATATTGAGTAATGGATACTTTTAGTATTAAAAAATGTATGTATTATCAAATGATAATAAAAGCATATGTTTAGATAATGAAAGGAAAACGATTAAAAATATTATTAATTTTCTACATTATATTATATTCTCGCAAAAATCAAACGCCTATGAATGCACATATTAATATGATCGACCTTTAGATAAAAAAATACATTTAAATAAATACTATAACTAAATTTATAATTCTCAAAATTGCGTATTATAGAATATTGTTACAAAAATTTCTACTTTATTATACTGTACTAAATAGAATCTATATCTTATCTACACATACTTTACAAAAATGCACTCCACAAATGAAATCTCAGTGTTGTATATATTTATACACGTTATACTTTGATTTACTCAAATAAAAGAAATGTTTCTTCAGCACATTTACGTACGATTGTTTTATGCTAATGAGCTAAGAATGAAAATCTTTTATTTATAAAAAAATGTATTAGATTACTTTCTGTAAGTTTTAAGATAAATACTTCTATTGTATGTTATCCCTTATCTGGGTTTAATTAAATTTTCAGAAAATTATTGGATTATACAAAACTTTTAAAATAGATGTCGAAGCAAAAGTTTATTAACTTGATTAAATCTATAATTTTTCTCCTCAGTGCTACACGCTCTTTTGTAAAAAAGCAATCTTAACTAAATTCTTTGAAATATCAATAAATAGTTCTCAAATGAATAAATAAATCGATTTTTTGAGGTATCATGCTTTTTGTGGACACTTTAGTAAATTTTAAGTATATGTAAAACAATGACTTAGGATTGAAAATGATGAAGAATTGAAAAATATTTGCAGTAATTTAACAATTAAATATTTAAAGATAAGTATAAATGTTAAGTAATGGAGACTATTGATATTCATAAAACTTTAAATAGCATTGAATGGTAATAAAATAAAAATGGCAGATGTTTCGGTAATGAAAGGAAAATTTATTCCAAATACTTTTTTTATATAATATTCTTACAAGAGTCATAAGCATATGAAAGTATATCTTAATATCATCGACAATTAGGTAAAAAAAAATGTATATTTAAATAAATATTATACTTAAATTAACAGTTTTAAAAATGGTGTATTATAGTGGAATAGTGATATGAAATTCCTTGAAATATATGATTATTGCAATTTAAGAAAAGTACAAAAACAATTTAACACCGTTATTCCAGTGTAGAATTTTAGTATCCGAGCAATAAAATTTTCCTAATTCATATAGGTATACACATTATATGCTGAAATATGGCGACTTATGACACGAAAAACTAGTCGCAGAAGAAAAAATTTCAATTATCACGTGCCAACAGGCGACCATGAATCTACACTTACACGTTTAATAAGTGCTAATATGTGTCTGCATACATGCACAATGCATAGTAAAAATAGCTAATAATCAATTAAGTAGTTTCGATTGATTTTGTTCTCCATTGCATGTGTTTTTCTACAGTATCGTAAAATTTAAAAGTTCAATCAGTGAAAAAAATAAAGATTTCGTTTTCATGTTCTATGATGTTATGAAATGTTCTATTATGTTATGAAATCGCTGTTTTTTTTTTTCATTAAAATTTTGTAAAAAAAAAAAAAAATAAAATAAATAAAAATAAAAAAAAATAAAAAAAATAAATAAAAATAAAAAAAATAAATAAAATAAATAAAAATAAAAAAACAATAAAGTAGAGATATATTGAAGTTGTAAAAATATATCGAATAATATACAGGATGTATCTAAACTATTGGGCAAAACTCCAAGGGCTGATAGTACACATCAAGACAAACAAAATTAAATGGGAAACTGAGGGTTCCAAACGTCTTCCGAAGGAGATAGGCGTAGTGGTGTATTTTGTGACGGCCGATTATCTACGCTAGGGATATAGGCCCAGGGGGAGGGATGCCCTTCGTGGGGGTCTTTCTAAGGGAACCTAACCCGTATTTACGCAAGGTTCGAAGAAAACCACGAAAACTCCGAACGGTTAGGCCGACGGCCGCGATTGGGTTCGAACCCAGCACCTGCCGTCTACCAGTTGAGAGGCCAGACCCTCTCGGCCACTGGTGGGGCCGAAGGAGATAGGCATCATTAAAGTTTAGGGTCCAAACTTTCAAATAAATATAAAAAACGGAAAAATTGGTCGATTGATTTGCGGTTTTCCCTAAAATTATTTTTTATATCAGCATTTTCTTGAAAATAAATTATAAAGATAAATGTCAAAAAATGCCGATAGAGAACGCTTTAGACTTTGGAGTAACGAACAACTATTTTTTGTCCTTAGTTTTTGCATATCATTAAATGTTTTCGGAAGCTTAGATATAAACTTAAATTTTGAGATCGAAACCTGAATAGTTGGGCGTGGTTAACTGAACTGTGTTCAGAAGTTCAAATTTCAAATGGTTATAAAAAACGGAAAAACTGATCGATTCTTTTGCAGTTTTTTTCTAAAACTACTCTTTAAATCAGTATTTTCTTCAAAATAAATTTTAAAGAGAAATTTCAAAAAATGCCGATAGAAGGCGCTTTAGACTTTGGAGTAGCGAACAACTATTTTTTACGGTTATTTTTAGCATCTCATTAAATGTTTTAGAAGCTTAGACATAAACTTAAATTTTGAGATCAAAATCTGAATCGTTTGAAGTGGTTAAGTAGCGCAAACTGAACTGTGTTCAAGGGGAAGGGAGGGTTCAAATTTAAAATGATTATAAAAAACGGAAAAACTGGTCGATTCGTTTGCAGTTTTCGCTAAAACTTTTCTTTATGTCAGTATTTTCTTGGAAATATATTAATTAAAAAAAATCGGTTAGAGGGGGCTTTAAATTTAAGAGTAACCAACAACTATTTTTTACCGTTAATTTTTTATCTAATTAAATGCTTTCAAAAGCCTAGACATAAATTTTGAGCTCAAATTCTGAAGCGTTGGGAGAGGTTCAGAAGCGCAAATTAAACATTGTTCAGGAGTTGAAATTTAACCCTTCCCGCCCCCCTCGAACACAGTTTAATTTTGTGCTACTTAATTACTCCCAACGATTCAGATTTTGAGCTCAAAATTTAAGTCTAAGCTTTTAAAATCAGATTATAAAAAACGGTTAATAATAGTTGTACGTTACTCTAAAGTCTAAGGCGCCCTCTATCGGCATTTTTTTAAATTTATCTTTAAAATTTATTTTCAAGAAAATATTCTTTTAAAGAGAGTTTTTGCGAAAACCGCAAACGAATCGGCCAATTTTTCTGGGTTTTTTAAATAATAATTTCAAATCTGTATCTCCTCCCCCCCCCCCCAACCCTCTGAACACAGTTCAGTTTGCTCTACTTCGCCACTCTAAACTACTCAGATTTTGAGCACAAAAATTAAGCAAAAGCTTTTGCAAGCTATTTTTAAGATTGAAAAAATAACTGTAAAAAATAGCTGTACGTTAATCTAAAGTCTAAAGCGCCCTCTATTAGCGTTTTTTAAAATTTATCTTTAAAATTTATTTTTAAGAAAATATTGATTTAAAGGGTACTTTTAGTGAAAACCGCAAACGAATCAACCAATTTTTCCGTTTTTTATAATCATTTGAATTTTGAACCTCTGAACACAGTTCAATTTGCGCTACTTAACCACGCCCAACTATTCAGATTCCGATTTCAAAATTTAAGTTTAAGTCTAATCTTCTGAAAACTTTTAATGAGATGCAAAAATTGCAGCAAAAAATAGTTATTCGTTACTCGAAATTCTAAAGCGCCCTCTATTGGCATCTTTTGAAATTTATCTGTATAATTTATTTTCAAGAAAATACCAACATAAATAATACTTTTTGTAAAAACCGCAAATCAATCGACCAATTTTTTCGTTTTTTATGTTTATTTGAAATTTTGGACCCTAATCTTTAACAGCGCCTATCTCCTTCGGAAAACGTTTGGGACCCTTACTTTCCCATTTAATATTGTTTGTCTTGATGTGTACTATCACCCCTTAAAGTTCTGCCCAATAGTTTAGATACACCCTGTATTTTCCTATTGAATGTATATTGTATGTATATTTAGTGCTATATTGAGGTGTATTTAATGCTATTATCCCTTTCGGGACAGGTGTATTATTAATATCATATGTCTTTTAATAGCGTTTTATTTTGTTTTAAGAACTACTTTTGCTACTATTTACATATAGTAATGTTAGCAAGGTATCCTGGGGTAATAACGCCACGTTAAGGTTCTACCAATTTTCACGGCTTAGTTTATGATTGTATTTTTCAAACAAATGTAGGATTTGATACAGCATTTCATTAACTATCTAAATAAAAAAAAATAATTTAGCAGATATGTATACATAAAATGTAATGGCGTGATTTCTTGACCTATGCTAATTAGTGTTATTACCCACATAGGCGGATAATCACGCCATGCAAGCAAAACTATAAAATAAGTCGGAATAATCCCATGTAAATTGCCCAAATCTTAAAAAACTAACTCTACAGCCCTAGAAATTGACAAAATGCATTCTAATCGATAGAAACCTCCAATTTTTTTGTAAAAGTGTAAGAAAAAGAAAACGGGGAAGGGAGTCAAATCACCTTTTTGCTTGAAAAGGACTGCTTAAATAGAATTATTAGAAATATTGCTCAGTTTTAACTAAGTTTTTCTAAATCAGAATTTATATGTCTATATATGCATACTATACATGAGAAAATATTCGATATTTTGTATCAGTATTTCAGATAGTGATTTCTGTGTCCCAATGTTTGAACTGTGTATAGTTTAATAAATGGATCCTACATAACTGTTGACCGCGAAAGAAAGGGGTAAAATTTGATGCTTTCTTCTCTTTAATTTTTAAAAAATATATTAAAAAATGATTATTTTTACAACATGGTACACAAAATTTAAGTATGCAATAAAGTATCTTCAAAATATTAATTTTTACTCAATTTTTTAAAAATAGATTTTGCATGTACTATATTAATTATATTATTATATTAATATAAATGTATAATTATAGTATTATGTTTTTATTTTATATATTATATTAATAAAAATAATATTTAGTCAAACAATTTAAAACGTGAAATAATAATTCTATGTTTTATCATGGAATCTTAACAGATGTGCTACATTTACATAAATTTATGAATGATTGAATCTATTTTTCTCATTTTTAATTTTAATTCTTTACTCATTTTTAAAGTGTATTTTTTTTAGCATTTAGAAAGAATGTATTGTTACAAGGTACTAATTTGTTACATAACTGATGACACGTTTGAAATATTTTCCGCAAAGATTCGAAACATGATAAAAAGTTTAAGTGCAAACGACTAAGCCATTATGCCGAAAAACAGATTTGGACTTACGTCACAAAATATGGCATTGGAAGAATAAAAAGCTAAAGACAACATCATCGTAATTTGTTGACATGATATACATTTCATGAGAGAATTTATGAAAGAACTAAGACTTTTGTACTTTGTTCTTCTCGTGAATGTAATTATTATTCTGCTGATGTTATTCTACGTTGCTTCTAAAATATATCGTTTGTCATGATATTATGTCACGTCATACGCAGATAGAAAAGTTTAAAAATTAAAAATATTAACAGTATTTCAGATAGCAATTTTCCTGTCCCATTGTTCACACTATCTAGTATTTAATAAATAGTTAGAACGAAACTGTTAACCGCGAAGGAAAAGAATAAAATTGTGGTGTTTAATCTGTCATAAAAAATACTAAAACAAGATGATTTTTGCAACATGATGTAAAAACTTTAATCAAGCAATAAATATATCTACAAAATATAAACTCTTACTCAATATTTTAAATTTGCATTTTATTTGTAGAAGCATATTAATTAAAATAATGCTTGTCTTGTAGTGAAACCTACAGCTTAGAGATGGATATATCTTTTTACGTCACTGAGAAATACAAAAAAATCTTTTTGATGTTATCTTTTTAGATCTGTAGTTAAGAGGAAATTATTTATATGAATTATCATGAAAGTAAAATATTTTTTCTTTCTCCAAACAATATTATTCATCACGTATAAATGAAACAATAAAGAATCTATCATGTAAAAATTCCATATATAGCGATACAACATTCATCTTACCAAATCTGTGGAAAGAGTTCCACAATAGTTTTGAATTTTAAAATACACATCTAAGAAAAAAAAAAACTTTTGTTCCGTGAAAAATTAAATAATGAATTGCAATTTTGAATGCCAAATTTATATCTTTTGAAAATCACTCGGGAAGGTTTAAACCTGTCAACAGTCAAATAAACATATTATACAGTTTTTAAATTTTATCTTACATTTTTTTAGCAGCTAGATAGAATATTTTATTACAAATTGTTAATTTTTTTTATATAACAGATGACACTTAAAAAATATTTTTCTGCAAAGATCGGAAACATAACAAAAAGTTAACATTCAAAAGACTAAGCTATTAAGCCAAAGAAGAGATTTCTACGTATGACAGAAAATATGGCATTGAAAGAAAAACGAGTTGGAAATTGCACGTGAAGCTTAGCAAATAAGGTGCGTTCGTACTATAACTAAGTTTTAAAAATATCACTCTCATATATCAATCTCATAAAATTGTAGATAGTTAATTACAATTGCGTACCAAACAATGTTCTTCCTATACCATTATGTTATGGAATACTTTTGTGTGGCCTTGTATATTAATAACAAATGTTCTTTGCACCAGATATTATGCAAAATGTATATTATAATATGTACTTTATAGATGCATATCAATTTTATTATGTTCCAATTAGTGTAACACCATTAAAATACATTTGAAACATTTTCCCCCATAGACCGTGATGTAACGGAATACTTTTGATTGTCACTGTAATAGATCCATGCATCCGATTTTCATAAAATTTGAAATCAATCGACAAATTATGTAATAATTATATATTTTAAATTTGAAACGATTCGGTCGGGTAGCTTTTGCGCTGTTATATGAGGACGGGCGGACTGAATGACAACTACAGGTGCTACGTATTTACATAATTACGAACGAACCTAAAAAAGATAAAGGCAAAATTCCTGAATTTTGTTGACATGATATGCATATTCTAAGACAGTTTATGAAAGAAATATGACTTTTGTGTCTTTTTCTTCTGATGTATGTAATTATTCTGCTTTTTTTATTCTAATATTGATTATGAAGTATTTCATTTTCAATGATGTTATGGCACATCAAACACAGATAGAAAATTTCAAAATCTAAAAACAGCTACATTATTCCAGATAACAATTTCGTGTCCAATTATTTGAACTATGTATTGTTTAATAAATGGATACAACCTAACTGTGGATCGCGAAGGAAAAGGGTAAAATTGTGACGTTGTTTTCTCTTCAATTATTTTTTTTAATATTATATTTATAACATTGGATAGAAGAATTATGGTTAGGTTATAAAAAGTGCGAATAAGAAAATTCGTAAAGTTAAGAATTTCGAATATAAAAACACGAATGAAAAAATGTAAAAGAAATCGAATAGGATAAACAGAATATTAAATTGATTTAATGGTACTTACCCCATCTCCAAAAAGAGAAACTATACAGCTGGAAATAAGAGCGGCCTTGATCTATTAAAAAACTCATAATAAATTCTCAATAAGGGCATTAACATAAAAAACTGCAACATATCAAGAATGGCCATTATGAATACTTAAAAGAATATCTCCAAATTGACTTCTCACAAACAATCATTTAGAATTTTGTTTGAATTCAAATACTTCACATAACGAATACAGACGAGACGGAGTAATTTTCAAAACAATAATAATCTTCTTATTTCACACAACCATCACAAGTTTGAATCCTTTTCTAAAGAAAATACTGCAAATATAATAGTTCAGTACATAGAATAGAATAACTAGAATATAATCGAATGAATTTTATACAACTAATAAATTTCTGTTTTAGTCCGAGAAGAATAGAATAAGTTTTCCAAGCCTACTAGAATAGAATAATCAATAGAATTATGCATCAAGCTAGAATAGAATGATGTCATCCACCAAATCACGGATCCATCTGATGCAAAAAAAATTTTTCCCAACAAAAAACTTCGCTCGGCAGACGAGAGAAATAAAACGATTCTTGTCTAGGGACAAGCGGTTGTCATAATGATCAATTTATTTTCCAGTTCCACTTTAACTCTAGAATTTGCTGGAACGAATCAGGATTTAACGAATGTGTGAAACTGAAAGTATTTAAAGAATTTGGAGGATGTTCTATAGCAATGGGTTCATTGGCGGTCCATTTTCTGAATTGGAAATCAGCAATCTGAAAAAACGAATGAAGCTCATCAATGGGAGCTTGAACTGAATCGAAAGAATCTGCACCATCTGGAAAGTCGTTTACATACATGTGGCTTTGGGCTAGACTAGCAGAAAAAGGGAACTTGATTTTCTCATCTTCGCACAATTGCTGAATGGTTCTTAATGCTAAGGTTGGGAACAAGACTCATTGTCATAAGCAGTGGAGATTTCTGAATGGTTAACATTCTTCGCTGAATTTTTCTTAGTTCCAGAATCATTTTCATGTTTATTCAAGGTCAATAATTGTTGTTTCTCGACCATCAGCATAAATTATATTTTGACGAATATTTCTTTGAGATTTATTAGTATGGGATAAAGGGCTATTATAAGATATTTCAGGTTCGAAAGGTTTCGTTTCAACAACTGCAGAAGAAACATATTTACGGATATTTTCATATAGTTCAGGTTGCTTATCAAAATTCAAAACAACAGTTGAAATAGATGAACTCAGACCAGAAATGTTTTTAGAATGTTCAACTAAATCATTTATCGAATTTCTAAAAACAGAAATATCAGTACTTAAAACACGGCTATTAATTCTAGAGTTCCCTTCTATTGTATGCTTTTTTTAGAGTAATTTGAAATGAAACGGGGTTCATTTGTGAACTAGGAATCGAATCTGATTAAAAAAGTCAGTCATATTCACTGAATGGCAGACTACACTTGTGGCCGATTTTGACGAGTGATGTACTGGACCACTTAATATGTAACCCAATGTAGTTGGGATAGCAATGGGTTCACCCGACTCTCCACAAATAGGTGACCCTATAAGAGTTTGGCAAATATATCTGCTCCCAGAAGAATTTCTATTGGTTTTGGCACTTTGAAGTCTGGATCAGCCAGTTGCATGTTTTCAATGTGCGGCCACGTATACTTTTCCAGTTTGAAGTTAGGGAGAGGGATAGTAACCTGATTAACTACAAGGGCTTTTAAAGGATTGTAATTATTTTCAAAAAAGGGTGAGAAATGAAATTCAGTGAAATTTAGGCAGGTTTCAGCCGAAATGCCATTAATACCTACAAGGCTAAGGTTCGTTTTTCCTACAGGCAAATTTAATCTTCCAAAAAATTTTTTTGAGATTAAAGAATTTTGAGAAGCGTTGTCAATAAGTGCATGGCACTGAATGACCTTACCTGTGCTAGATTTTACATTAACAAGAGCGGAAGATAACAAAACATTATAATTCTGAATGATTTTGAGCACTATTAGAAACTGAAAGTTCTGGTGCATTATCATTAACAAGCTCTTTTTTGAGTTGTTTTACTGTATAAATATGGAACAAAGTATGATGCAATTTTGAACAATTTTTACATTTAACGTTTATTCTACATTGATTTATTTCGTGATTTTGCCATAAACAATTTTTACATGATTTATATAATTCAACGATTTTCCACCTCTCCATAACCACTTTTGCTTTAAATACTGGACACCGAAAAAACACATAGCTATGATTGCATAGCAAGCAGTTACTGCCGGTTTTAACGCGCTGTTAATTACGATGGTTTTGACTCGACTAGTATCGAGAGATTTTTTTATTGAAATTAAATTTAGACTCAACTTTATTGCATTTTAGATCTTCTGCACTTCGAGCTTCGCGCTCAATAAATTTTCGAAATAAATCCAAATCAGGAATTTTATCATTATCTAGTGATAATTCCCATCTTTGTTTGAGGGGCTGATCTAGTTTACTTAACAAAAAAATTATTATCATTAAATCACTAAAAGCATTAGATTCTAATCCCAAAATTTTTAAGTTCCGGATGGATTCATTAGATGTATCTAATAATTCTAACAACATTTTTGAATTACTCGCTTTGATAATTTTTATCGAAAATATTTTGTTTATTTGGCTTAAAGCCAATTGCCTTTTATTTTCATACCTTTCATTTAACAAATCCCAACACTGAATCAAATAAGCTGCACTCAGAGAAAATCTCCGAATTAATTTGGCAGCGCTGCCCCGAACTGAAAAATGCAAATATTGTAATTTCTCAATATCAGACAACTTTTCATTTTCTAAAATCGTAGATTTAAATACTTCTTTAAAATAAATCCAATTCTCTGAATCTCCATAAAAATGGGGGACATCGAATTAGGAAGCTTAAAATGCGAATAATTTTGTTTAGATGAAGTTTCAAAATGCGTTTCTGTCGGAGAATCAGCTTTCGTTTTCTCCTCTAAATCGACTAACAAATCACAAATAATTTCCTGATACTTCAAAAAACTATTCAAAAATGTCATTATTTTCGTTTGGTGAAAGCTTATCAAATGCTTGCGTAAGCGTTTGTTCATAGGTTGATATTTCAGATTTCAGAATTTTAACTTTCGCTTGTTCATCTGGATTGGAATCTAGTACTTTTTTCTGAAATATATCAATTTCCTTACAAATGCGTTTAAAAAACAGTTCCGGTTTTGATTGTCCCGGCATAATGAATGTTTACAAATACACAACATGATAAATGAATAAGCATAATAAAATAAATTAAACACTAGCAACTTAATAAATGCACCAATTCTTTACATACAGAATAAATAAACAAACATCAAAGAATAAATATAACGCAGACGATTTTACTTTTTTTTTCACTACGTTTTATCTAGCACAGGTATAAATAAATGAATACGGCTACGAATTAAAAATATTCCATCGTAGCTCTTGGCTCGTTACGGACCAGAAAATAATCCAAACATGATATAGAAAATGTAATTAAGCACTAAATATCTTCAAGGTATTAATTACTACCCGATATTTTAAAATTTGATTTTATTTGTAGTATTATAAAAATAAAAAAATTCTTTCCCTTTTAGTCAAACCTACACTCAAATAAATTAAAATTTGATGTAATAGTTTTTTTCTTTATCACGGAATATTAATACTTTATATAAATTTATGAATAACTGTATCTATATTTTCTCGTTTTTCATTTTTATTCATTGCTGTTTTTAAAATGTATCTTGCGCTTTTTTAAAATTTAGAATTAATGTATTATAAAAAAGTGTTAAATTGTTACACAAATCGATGACACTTATAAAATATTATTCTACAAAGATCAAAAACATGATAAAAAGTTTGCCTTCAAACGACTAAGCTATCATGTCAAAGAACAGATTTGTACGTATGTCAGAAAATATCACATTGAAAGAAAAAAAAGATAAAGGCAATATTCTGTTGCCAAAATTAATTGACATGATATTATATTATAAGACAATTTATCAAAGAATAAAGACTTTTGTGTTTTGTTCTTCTAATGTATTTAATTTCTCTGCTGTTGTTGTTCTATTATTACTTATGAAAGATTTCGTTAGCAATGATGTTAAACCTACACCCAAATAAATTAAAACGTGAAGTACTAGTACTTTTTTATGGAATATTAATACTTTAAAAATTTGATGAATGACTGTATCTATTTTTTCTCATTTTTCATTTTTATTCATTGCTATTTTTAAAATTTATCTTATGCGATTTTAGAATTTAGAAATGAGGTATTATTAAAAGGCACTAATTTGTTACACAATTGATGACACTTTTAAAATATTATTCTGCAAAGATCGAAAACATGATTAAAAGTTTACTTTCAAACGACTAAGCCATTATGCCAAAGAACAGATTTGTACGTATGTAAGGAAATATGGCAATGAAAGAAGAAAAAGATAAAGCTAACATTCATGAATTTTGTTGACATGTTAGGCATATTATGAGACAATTTATGTAAATGCCAAGACTTTTGAATCTTGTTCTTCTTGTGTATGTAATTATTCTGCTGTTGTTATTCTACTATTGTTTATGAAAGATTTCGTTTGTCATGATGTTTGTCATGTCATACACAGATAGAAAAGTTTAAAAATTAAAAACATCAACAGTATTTCAGATAGTGGTTTATCTGTGCCATTATTTAAACTATGTATTGTTTGATGTACGGATACAATGGATATAACATAACAGTTGATTGTGAAGGAAAAACGTAAAACTGCAATGTTGCTTTTCTGTAATTAAAAAAATACTAAAACAATATGATTTTAGAACATGATATAAAAAGTGTATTTTTGGAATAAAATATCTTCAAAATATTAATTATTACTCAATATTTTGAAATTGCATTTCATTTAGACAATTGTTTTAATTAAAATAATGCTTCCCTTTTAGTGAATCCTGGAGCTTGGTGATGTATCTATCATTTTACGACAGTGAGAAGAATAAAAAATATGTTTGATTGAACTTGCTAGAGCTGTAGCCAATATGCCATTATCAATATAAATTCCCCTAAATGTAAAATAATTTTCTCTCCAAACAACATTATTCATCTCTTATAAAAGAAACAATAAGGACTAAAAGATATTGTTTAATATAAGGATACAATGGATATAACATAACAGTTGATCGCGAAAGAAAATGGTAAAGTGGAAATGTTTTTTTTTTTTTTTTTTTTTTTTTTTTTTTTTTTTTTTTTTTTTTTTTCCTCAGTAACTAA
The DNA here is from genome assembly GCA_964019185.1 of Maratus speculifer. Lineage (NCBI taxonomy): Eukaryota > Metazoa > Arthropoda > Arachnida > Araneae > Salticidae > Maratus > Maratus speculifer. The sequence continues at coordinate 213,808,524 of OZ025297.1, read as the reverse complement.
AAAATAACAAAACAAGATGATTCTTGCAACATGATATAAAAACTGAATTTTTGCAATAAAATAGTTTCAAAATATTAATTATTACTCAATATTTTAAAACTGGATTTCATTTGTAGAATTATGTTAATTAAAATAATGCTTCCCTTGAAATGAAACCTACATCTTGGTGATGGATGTAAGCGGTTCACGAGATTAAGAAGCATAAAATATATTTCTGATTTTTTCTTGCCAGAGCTGCAATCAACAAGGCATTATCTATATAAATTCCCATGAAATTAAAATATTTTTTTTCTCCAAACAATTATATTCATCTATTATAAAAGAAACAATAAGGACTCTTGCATGTAAAAATTGCATATGTAACGATACTACATCAATGAACTTATCAAAACTGTGGCTCGAGTTACTCAATAGTTAAGAAAAAATTAGTAAACATCCAAATGAAATAAAAAAAAAAAACTTTCGTTTTCTGAAAAATTGAATAATGTATTCTTAGTTTAATGCATTATATACCGAGTAATTCTAAAGTATCAATTTTAAGTTTTTTGAAAATTACTCTGGAAAAGTGTAAACTTTTCATCAGTCAAAAATATTTATTCTACTGTCTTTAAAATTTATCTTACACCCCTTTTAGCAGTAAGAAAGAATGGTTTATTACAAGGTGTTAATTTAATATAAAATTGATAACACTTTAAAAATATTTTTATGCAAATATCAGATACATGATAAAAATTTTACATGCAAACATCTAAGCTATTATGTCAAAGAAAAGATTTGTACGTATGTCAGAAAATGTGACATTGAAAGAAGAAAAAGACAATGGCAACATTCCCGAATTTTGTTGACACGATATACATATTATGACCCAAGTTATGAAAGAGCTAAGATTTTTGTATCTTGTTCTTCTATTGTGTGTAATTATTCCGCTGGTTTTATTCTACAGTTTTTAAGGACAGATACCGTTTTTCCTGATGTTGTGTCCCATCAAACACAGACATGAAAATTGTAAAAATTAAGAACAGCAACAGTATTTCAGATAATGATTTCTCTGCTCTATTGTTTGAAGTGTGTATTGTTTCCCAAATGAATAAAACGCAACTGTTAACCGTGCAAGAAAAGAGTGAAATCGGAATGTTATTTTCTCTGAAATGTTTAAAAAAATGCTAAATAATGTTTTAACACTTAATAATATACTAAATGTTTTTACAACATGATACAAAAAGTGTAATAAGGCATCAAAATATCCTCAAAATATTAATTATTATTAAATAACTTAAAACTTCGTTTTATCTGTAGAATTATTTTAATTTAAATAATTCTTCCCTTCGTCGCTGAAAATTATTTAAAAAAATATCAAAAAATAAAACATGACGTAATAGTTTAATTTCATATCATTGAATTTTAGTAAGTGTATACATAAATTAATAAATGGTTGAATCTATTTTTTTCACATTTTTCATTTATTACGTTTTAATATTTTTTTTTACATTGGTCTTCATTTTTCCCATGTTAAACTTTTCTGTTCTACTAGTTCTAAAAATGGATTTTTCAAAACTTAAAGAAATAACTTTCATATATTATAAATTGCATTGTATTTTATTTATTTAATTTAGAAATGACGAAACAGTATTACTATTTAGCTAAAGTTAAACACATGAAACATATATACAGGAGGAGTCATAAATATCGAAACAATAGATTTTCTCCTTAAATATTGCCCTTAGATCCATTCTTCCAATTGCAAAAATTCATAAAGGTGAAATTTCTGATAAAAAAATTGCGACTCCATGGGTGGTCTAGTTGAAAAAATACGAAAATTAAATTTTTAAACAGCCCCCATAGGATAAAAATTCCAATTAGGAAAACTTTCGTTATTCAATCCTGAATAAGACACAAAAAGTTGCATCTTCATGTCTTCAAAACTCGCAAAGTTATAGCCGTTTAAAAAATTCATCAAGTTTCAAGGGATTGGACACAAATTGAAATGCACGCAATTCAAAAAACGATGTTACTTTAACAGTTCTAGGAAACGCGAAAAAAAAAAAATCCATGTTTAGAGTTGAAATTTTGATTGTTTTTTCTTTTTTTGTGACGGTTAGTTTTATAATTTGCTAAGAAAATCACATCCTAAAAATTTCTCATACAATTCATAGAAGTTTCACATGGTTAGTGCTGGTTTAAATGGGATAATTAAAAATCGTAATAATTCGTAATATTATTTATCGGATTTCAATTTCTTTCCATTTAATTATAGATGAAAATCTGATTTTCGTTTTGTTCCAGGGTTTTTGTTTTTTAATTTTAATTTTAAAACTATTAAAAGTATTTATTGAAAAAATAATATAACTTTTAAAAAATCATATTTTCAAAAGTAAATATTTTTTTTTTCAAATTTGCCGAAACAAAACTAATGTAAAAAAATAAAAAAAAAAATGCGTGTTTCATCTTCTTTTTTTCTTTAAAAATTCTTAACATTTAATAATTTAAAGACAAGAAATAGAGAATTAAAAATTCATTATGCAGAAAAACGAAGTGTATTGTTTAAATGTGCGTCATTTTTTTAAAAAAGAATGCTTTTTCTAAGATGCAGATTAAGTCTTTTTTTTTAATATAGCTCTGATAACTTCAGGTTTTTTATCGTCCTGGAAAGGCTGTTAAAAAATCAATATTCCGGGCCCATGCCGGTCCAAGACCGAGGCATAATCTTTTCCTTAAGACTTGCCAGGCCGGACCAAAAGAACTTTTCTTAAAGGGGGGGGGGGGACTACTTGCTTCTTCCTAGGTGTACACTGGACGAAATTTTCAATCACGGTCTCGACAAAATCCGTATTAAAATCACTGTCTGTGATTGGCTTAATACGTGCATAAAATAAATAAAATATTGCTCAATCGAAATTTTTACAACATATAGATTTTGAAATCTTAATTTTACACACACACACACAGAATGAGAGACACAAAAATAAAGAAATTTAAAATTATTTTTTTTTATGAATAGTATATTCAAAGGCTAAAACATTAAATAAAATAAAACCAGTGAAAAAAACCCTGCCTATGACGGAATTATGTCTTAAAAATGAAAATGTGTAGATCCATGCAAAATAAATACAATAATACCTGAGAAAAACATTAAACTCCAATTACACCTCCTAGGGAGGGCATCTGCCTATAACATATTTTTTCTTTCCTATATTTTTTTACTATATAACATACTTCAAAGTCTCCAACGCATGGGATTTGGATTAACGATATTAAAATATAAGTTAACCATTTATATATAAATAGATATTCATTGATAAAAATTTACATTACAGCCTTTGGCGCTTCTTTAATAATAAAAAGTATTAATATAAAAATCAAAAAGCTATAAAAGGAATTTTTGGTCAGAACTCTTCCATACGAAACAATTTTTTCCCACACCGAAGTAAAAAACTATGTAGAAATTTGCGGCTGAACAGGGCTATGATTTAAACTATTTTCCTGACAGGTCCGGGTTATGATTTTAACATTTTTTTCAGGCCGCGCCGAATTTTCCTCCTTCTGGGTCGGTTTGGGACTGGACCTAGATGTTTCCATCCATGCAGACTATCAACATATTTTGAAAACAAGTTTAGATTTAAATCAATACGCTACTTTGTCATCTCCAAATGAGAGGCACTGTCTTAAATCGACATTTAATAATGAATAATTTATGGACGATCCCTCACTTGCTTTGAAAATGGAGGAAATTCTCTTCATTTACAAGCATGGTAAGGGGGTGTAAGTCACGAATTTTTGAGAATTTCAGATTTTAATATCTCTGTCAGGTTTTTAGATACTTAGATGGAATTTTTTTTGTTCAATTTAGGAATGGATGAGAAATAATTTCCTAACTGAGAATTTTGCCCTACGGGGGCCGTATAAAAATTTAATTTTCGTATTTTTTCAAATAGACCCCCATGGAGTTGCAACTTATCGTATCAGAAATTTCACCTTTTTTTATGATTTTTTGCAATTGAAAGTATGAGTCTACGGGCAATATTTAAGGAGATAGCCTATTGTTTCAATATTTATGACTCACCCTGTATATATACTTTATAAATATGCAGTTATAATTCTTACAATAAAATTTAAGAAAAAAAAACGCATCCTTTGTATTTTTTAAAAATATATATTGGTTTAAAAAATTGAATTTCTTTTATTCTCTTCTCTGTATATATATATATATATATATATATATATATATATATATAAATATAATATTTATTAAAAACATTTATTGTTTTCGTTTAAGCATTATATTATTCAATATTTAAACATTTTAATTTAGAAAATCATGAAATAGATTTTTTTTTTTGTTATTTGCTTCTTTCATACCCAAATATGATATAGAACATACTTGAGAAAATGTTTAATTTTCGCATATTTTTCGTAAAGTAATTTGATTTTATAAAAGATCTAAGAATATGGACGCATTCATTAAATTTTTAACAAATATGCATTAGTCTAAGAACTTATTTTTATACCTTTAAGCATTTAATTTAATTGCTTCTGTTTTTCTTAAGGTTAAAATTTCATGTTACAAATCTAATCATAATCTCAGAAGAAATATTTTATCGAAATGCATTAATGCTAAAAAGGTGATTAATGTTATTAAAATTTAGCACAACCTAAATAATATTCGCCCATATTTAAAAGATAATTAATTGGAGAACATAACATTCAAAAGGAAATTATTTTCTAAAAGCAACCTTTAAAAATTAAAGAAATGACAGAAGAAATAAATTATCAACAAACATAGACAGTAATTCGTTTTTAGACATTCGTTTGCACATACTACTTTAATAACAATGTAATACAATGTTAAAAATATTTAGGTGAAATTACAGATAGTCTGTGGGTAATACATTACCTTAACTCTTATGTAAAATTTCAGATCTTAGAAAAAACATATATTCTGTTAAATTACAGAGGAATTATTCGATAAATGTACAATATGCTGTGTAGATTAGCATCGATAAAAGTACACAAGACTTTGTAAATTTATTTTTAATGATAATAGTTTAATTTAGTTTTCAAAATCAGTAAATCCCTTAATCTCCACAACGCCTAAAAAAGTTTGAATTTTTCGTTTAATTTTGAATTGTCGTAAGACTTTTTAGGTGCGTTCGTAATTATATAATACGTAGCACCTATAGTGGTCGTTCAGTCCGTCCATCTGTCCGTCCGTCTGTCCGTCCGTCTAGCCGTCCGCATATAACAACGCAAAAACTACCCAACCGAATCGTTTGAAATTTAAAATACATAATTATTACATAATTTTGTCGAGTCATTTCAAATTTTATGAGAATCGGATGGATAGATCAATTACAGGGGCAATCAAAAGTATTCCATTGCATTACGATCAATGGGAAAAAATGTTTCAAATGCATTTTAATCGTTTGAAATTTAAAATACGCAATTATTACATAATTCTGTCGAGTTATTTCAATTTTTTTGATAATCGTGTGCATAGATCAATTACAGGGGCAATCAAAAGTATTCAGTTACATTATGGTCAATGGGGAAAAAGTTTCAAGTATATTCGATACGTTTGAAATTTAAAATACATAATTATTACATAATTTTTTCGAGTTATTTCAAATTTTATGAAAATCGGATGAATAGATCAATTACAGGGGTAATCAAAAGTATTCCATTACATTACGGTCAATGGGGGAAAAAAGTTTCAAATGCATTTTAATCGTTTGAAATTTAAAATACATAATTATTACATAGTTTTTTCGAGTTATTTCAAATTTTATGAAACTCGGATGCATAGATCAATTACAGGGGCAATCAAAAGTATTCCATTACATTACGGTCAATGGGGGAAAAAAGTTTCAAATGCATTTTAATCGTTTGAAATTTAAAATACGCAATTATTACATAATTCTGTCGAGTTATTTCAAATTTTTTGATAATCGGGTGCATAGATCAATTACAGGAGCAATCAAAAGTATTCAGTTACATTATGGTCAATGGGGAAAAAGTTTCAAGTATATTCGATACGTTTGAAATTTAAAATACATAATTATTACATAATTTTTTCGAGTTATTTCAAATTTTATGAAAATCGGATGAATAGATCAATTACAGGGACAATCAAAAGTATTCCATTACATTACGGTCAATGGTAAAAAATGTTTCAAATGCATTTTAATCGTGTTACACTCATGCGAACTTAATAAAATTTATATGCAACTATAAAGTACATATTATAATATACATCTTACATAATTTGTGGTGCAAAGAACATTTATTATTGATTTACAAGGCCACGCAAAAGTATTCCATTACATAATGGTATAGGGAGAACATTGTTTGATGAGCGTTTTAATTGTAATTCACTATTTACAATGTTATGAGATTGATATATGAAAGTAATATTTTTAAAACTTCGTTATCGTTCGAACACACCTAATTTGCTACGCTTCACGTACAATTTCCAACTTGTTTTCTACAATTTGTTTCTAGCCCTCGGTCGTGGAGGCAGTTCGCGAGAACTCTTAACTGTGAAAGAACACATTTAGTCCAGGCATTTGGTAAAAAATAAATTCAAGTTTTGGCGTAGTTTTGATTTTTGGTTCCCTTTATGTTTTTGGGTCGTTGAACATAAATCTGGCCTTATCCAGAAAAATGTCTCTCCGGAAACGCGTTTTTTGGCAATAAACGTGCTAAAACCGTGGCTTTTTATCGTTTTTTCTAAATAACTTCAAAATTATGCATTTTACATAAAAGTCATTAATACATAAATTAAAGAGCACAAAATTTCCTATATTTTAAGTACTAAATGTTTTTTCTAAGATCAATGGTGTAGTCGTGAGAGAGCCGCAAAAATGAGTGTGAAAAGCAAAAAACGCATGTCGATGAAACATGAAAAACAAAAATTTTACATAAATTTCCCCACTTAATAATACTAAATACTTATTATTATTGATTATTTTTTATTAATCTGATGTTCATTGTTTCTTTCATAACTAAAAAAATAAATAAAAATTAGTATATCTCTGATCAAAATCTTCATTTGTTATTACAAAATAATAATAGTTATAATTTCTTAATTTGACTTTTAAATAATGTAAATGAAATAACTAAAGCAGGCTTCAACTGATCCCATCATCACTTTCCCCCTTTATTAAAGGGTGCAAGTGTGAAATAACGTTGGTAAAGCGCCCACCCCCGCATCCACGTTCAATAGAATACTACCCTCCCCCCTTTCCCACCAGTCTCGCCTGTGTTTGAAATATGCGCCACACAGATCACTAGCTTATCAGGAGGGCACATTCCTCTCAGTCTCCATGTGAAACTGCTTTTTTATAATTTAGTAATTCACTGTTTGTGTTTTCATGAATATAGTGAACGTCTAAAGTGATTTTGCGCGATGTCGCTGTGTTTTATTTGTGAATCTCCTTTAGAAGAGAGGCCGTCAGTGAAAGTTAGTCGAGGTAATGCAGCGTTAATCAAGGCAAGCCACAGAAAGAAAGGATTGAAAGGCAGTTTTCCTAAAGGGGAAAACCTCAGTAGATGTGCAATGTGCCTGTTAAGTGTAGAAAATCATACGTAAATGAACGGATGATTACTGCTTATGTGAAGAAGGTTGAGGAACAAAGTGTCTCTCAAATTTTAAGATCATTAGCTCCTCAATTTCCTCGTTTAATTTTCGAACTAATTGTTTTATATGTGGACTGTACATTTCGTAAGAGTTCATTGCAACACAATCGAAAAATCCACCAAGCGAACGCAATACTGCATACAGTTTGTGACACATGGGATTCAAAAGTACAATTCTAAAAGCACCAAGAGCTCGCAATGATGATTATGGGCAGGCTATAAATCAGCGCATCTAACCAGTGAATGATTTGATCGCAGCAGATGCTCAATATTACATCAATTTTTTTATTTATATATATGGGAGGCCGAAGTTCCAAGAACAGAAGAAACGTAGTCCATTTGCCGAGGCAATCGACAAAGCAATGCAAAGTGTATACGATTACCTTGAAAACCATGATGACGAGTATCGATTCTCTATGAAAGAGCTAATGGAACAGGTTACAGGGAGTTAACAACCTGATATGAGAACTGTAAAGTTTAACCTCATTGAGAGATATGGAGACGACATACTGATCACAAAGAATCAGAAGTCCATTGTGTGTTTCAAGAATATAGGATGGAAGATACTGTCTAATGCATGGTATCAGAAAACATGAAAATCTGATTGAGATGAGAGACTGCGAGTGATTCAAGCAGCAGTAAAAATTATTTGCGAAAATATCTGATAGAAGATTTGCTTCGGGAAACTGCAACAATATTGCAGTTGTGTGTCAAGAAAAAGAGGATGAGCTACACTTTGAAGCCGATCTTGAAATGGATTGCCCACACAGTGAATCATAGGTCCCAAAGGAAGAAGAAATAGTCACGCCGCAATTTATCAAATACTTACTATTAAAAAACTTTTATTTATAATATTGATAGTTATAAAAATACCCACTAATTCCATTTGTCTATTTTCTATTTTGTAAATGTCGGTGAAAAACAGGGACCCTCAAATAAAAGAAAGCGGAAATACTACTTTGTTTTTTAAGTAAATGTAATTAATAATGAACATAATTATTTATAATTAAATAATAATTCATAATGAGTCGTCGTTTTTATTGTTAGCAACTTCATTGTAAAATATAGCTGATCATAATATCTTCAGTATCACTTAAAGTCAATCTTTGCGAAAAATCGTCAGTTTTCATGTTCAGTCTATGTACAGTGCCATAATTCCTATTTTCCGTATTTTTTAAATTTTCAAACCCACATTTTGAGCTTCTAGAACTTTAAGAACTGAAATCCGTGTCAACTTTTATATGTTAAAGCCTGTTTTAGTTATTTTATTTACATTATTTAAAAGTCAAATTAAGAAATTATTACTAATATTGTTTTGTAATAACAAATGAAGATTTTGACCAGAGATATACTCATTTTTTTTTTATTTTTTAGTAATGAAAGCAACAATGATTATCAGATTAATAAAATATAGTCAATAATAATGTATTTAATAATATTATGTGGGGAAAATTTGCGTTTTTGTTTCATGTTTCATTGACATACAGTGCTGTAATTCACGTTTTACAGAATTTTTTGCTTTTCACACCCATTTTTACGGCTCTCTCACGGCTAAACCATTGATCAGAGAAAAAAACTTTTAGTACATAAAATGTAGAAAATTTCGTGCTCTTTAATTCATATATGGATGACTTTTATGTGAAATGCATAATTTTGAAGTTATTTAGAAAAAACGAAAACAAGTCACTTTTTTGCCAAAAAAACGTGTTTCCGGGGATAAATTTTGTTGGATAATACCAAATTCGTGTTCAGCGACCGAAAAAACATAAAGGGAACCAAAAGTTTAAACTACACAAAAAATTGCATTTATTTGTGCTTTCTGAGCACTTAATACCTGGATTAATTTCTGACTGAGTTATAGGAGCTTTCATAATTACCGTAAAAATATTTTTTTAATGATTCAATGCACAAAAAAATCTATAAAAATCCTCACATACAATTAGGCGGTGATTTTTCTCTTTCCAAATTTTTTAAACTAAAAAAAAATATATATATATATAATATTTTTAACCTATTTTTTTAAATATTTCTAATTAAAGTGCAAAATAATTTTATTAGCGCGTATTTTGAATTGTAAGTTTTAACAAAGATAAAAATATCTTTAAATAAAAACGGATTCCCTAAAGGGAATATGAGGGAGATATCGGTGACATAATGACCGAAAAATTCGATTAAATGCATTTAAGCGAGAGCTAGTGTAAATTTCCAGAAGGTCTCGTTTTTTTTCCTGCGTTTTTACAGATTTTTTTAGGAGTGTAGTTAGAGCACGCTCTGCAACTGATGATTAACTGCTTTACCTCCTTATGTGTGCATATGTTACAAGCAGATTGTTATAAGTTTTTAACATTGCAAAATATCGGAGAAATTCGAATTCGAAGAATAACACGTATGGATTCAAAATCGTTTTTGGGTATTTAGTGAAATCAAGCTTAATGGAACACATTTTGTTGTACACATTTATGATTTGATGTGCAACCGCGTATTGAAAGATTTAAAAAAATATTGAGATTTTAACATTTTTTATGATGATTTAGTGCTTAGCATTTAATTTTAAGTTTGAAATTGTGAATGAAATTAAAAAAAAAAAACAATTAATAAATATTTTTCAATTATCCAAACGTTCTCAGTGCAATCGAACTGCAGCTGTTAAAGCCCAAGTGCCGTCAACACAAAAACCTAAGATATAGAGCACAAGAAAAAAAAAACTTTTATATCATGGATGAATGGCGATAGGGGAATCTAATGATCCATTTCTGCCGGAAGGGAAGTGGTGCATAAAACAAAAACTATTACCACGAGTTGATTACTCGTAAATTTATCATTGTGTTTGTCCTACAACCATTTCATGCATCTCATTGTATGACAATCATAATGATAAAACTTTGAGGCAACCACTAGTGATATTAATTTTTGGCTTATGCACTACTTCACTTTCAGCAAAAATGGATCATTCTTCCAAAAAATAAAAGTTTATTATTATTATTATTATTTGCTTGATAAGTTACGTTGTTGTGCTATCGGCTCTTCAAGTATTATGACTATTTCGATATTGCTGTCTGTTTAAATGTTGAAAATGATGCCCTGAATCAAACCCTGAATCAAATTTCACAATTCATCTGCTGAAACGTAGGTAAAATTAGTAAAGTAGTTCACATATGTATCTACAATACAATTATTTAAGGCAACTGCTTAATTTAGGAAAGAAATTGTTAATGAAAGCGATTCTGAATTTTATAAGTAAAATGGATCTATATAGAAAAGAAATATATTTTACACTTACGGTCTTATCTCTGTATAGTAAACTGTTGTATCGCAATTTAAAGTTTCTCACTAACCCAGGAATTATTTTCTTAAAATTTTCAATAAGAAAATAACATACGAAATTCTATTCTAGAATAACATGTATGCTACTCAAAAGTAGGATCCTTACAAATATATAACTAAAAATACTATTTAATGTTTTTTCAAACTTAAGATTTTTATTTATTTATTTTTTTTTTTTTACTATCATATTTCTAGCCTCCTCATGAAAACTAAATTCATAACTGGCGTAGTGAATGTAATCTTTCAGTTTCACCTGTGTTAGATAAATTGTCAGGAAAGGGTTTTAAATCATAGTCTTACTTTCATATACAAAATGTTTCTTTTTTAAAAAATATGAAGTTAAAGTGTCTTTTTGAATAAAGCTATGATTCTTCCCTCAAATTTCTCTTATGCATTATCTGTGATATTTATTGATATCTATCTTATTTTAAAAGTGTTAGAATGGTGCATGCTTTAAGCGTATTCAATTAATTAGCAGAATAGTTAAATTCAAGCATAATATCAGTGTAAATTTGCTATAAAATTATTCGTAGCATAATTTTCTCAGTGTTGATTTCTTTAAAATTTAAAAATAATAAGAATAAAATACATAAAACAAAATAAAGTAAAACTGAAAGAAATTTTACTAAATAATTTATGCATTTTAATTAATTAGGTAAGTAATAAAAATGAAATGCTTGTTAATGTTATTTCTGCAGTCTGGTCTTATTAATGCAGCTTTTAAAGTTTTTGATTTATGATTCTTTGTATAGAAGTGTAAAAATAAATAATACAATATTAAGACTTCAGTGCATTAATGATTTCCGATTTTGTTAATCTAATAATGGTATAAGGTGGTCTGGTGTAATAACCCAGGAGGGGTAATAACGCCAAGTGCTAATATTATGCATAATTATGAAATAATCTGCTAAATCACACCCATGTGCTCTGCGCAGAAGGGTTTTGAGTCATATAAATCGCAAAAGAAAAAAAACAGCTTCAAGTTAATTTGTTTCATTTTTAGGTCTTATTGTTTTCACAAGCAACTAAAATTAACGCTTGATCTAAAATTTGCGAGATACGTTTTTTGATGTGAAGACTATTTTTTTTTATCCGAAAATAATTTGTTAATTACATAAATTTCTAGTGTATTTCATGGACTTTCAAAATGCTGTTGAAGATTTTGGATATCTTCTCGAGATAATTTGTAAATTAAAATGTACAGCGCAATAACTATAACGGAGTAATAACGCCAATCCTTGGCATTAATACCCCGGTTGATTCCCTACAGTGCCCGAGTTACATCATAAATACTGATTCAAATAAACACAGTTAAAACTGTGCAATGTTTCTAATAATTCTATTTAAGCGGTCCTTTTTAAGCAAAAAGAAGCTCACGGTCTGATATTCTTATGGATCATCCTCCCCCCCACACACACCATACCTTTATTTTTCTTATACTTTCACAAAAAAGTGAACATTTTCAATAGCTTAGAATGCAATTTGTCAATTTCTAAGTTTGTAGATAATGTATTTTTAGAATTGGGCAATCTACATTCAATTATTCCATGTTATTTCATAATTTTGTTTGCATGGCGTTATTACCCATGTAGGTGAGTAATAACGCCATATAGCATTGGTCAAGAAATCATGCCATTACATTTTATGAATACATATATGTAAAATTATTTTTTTTATATATAGGTAGTCAATGAGTTGCTGCATCAAATCATATATTTTTTTGAAAAATACAATCTAAAACTGAGCCGTGAAAATTGGTAGAACCTTAACGTGGCGTTATTACCCCAGAGTACCTTACACAATAAAGATAAATCTAAATCTATTAACGCTATGTTCAGTCGTCATTTGACAAAGTTAAAATAATATAAAGAAACTGTATTAGTAACCTCAAAACACTGCACATCCTATTAAATCAATGGGAATGTTATTTTACAATTTACATTATTTTATTACTTTTTATTTATTTGTTTATTTATTTTTCAAATAAGATGCTAGTTTAAAAGAGTTAATATAGCACGTCTATTGATTCCAGTAGTTTTTTGTCTTTTCCGGAGACTGCCTGTTCCGGAATTGTTGATCAGTGTCCTCATCAAAATGTCATTATTTGTATTCTTTTAATTATTTGTGATCTGATATTTTAACATTAAAATAATTTTAATAAAGATTATTATAAAACAAACAAAGCAAAACTACGATTTTTTTTTTGTTTTTAGTTTTTATAATTGTGTATAATAGAAAAGTAGCATAAATATTTTTAACAACATATTTTAATCAAATAAGATATAACTCTTTAAAGACATTATTAAAATTCATATGCAAAAAAAATATGATTGGCTATTTTTGTTTTTATGACTTTTTCCTTTGCTTATAAAATATATAATTGCAGTATAATTCCAATCTAATAAAATATTATCTCAAAGAGAAAAATTCTCGAAACGAAATTAATATTTTTTTTTCACTGCAACAAAGAAGAAACTTAAATGAATTCAGGATTTGTGATAATGAATCTAATAATTACAGACGCAGTAATGATAAATCTGATTCTCTTAATGCCTCTTTTAGGTGTTGTTTGACGAAGCAAAGAACAATATTACGAAACCTTCTTAGTAGTGCGAAGACACTGCACGTTCATTTTAATTCTATGGGTACGTTATTTTAAAATTCACTTATTGGGCTTCGATATATTTAAATTTTTTAAAAAGTAAGATAACTGTTTTTAGAGGATAATGTAGCATGTATGTTCTTCATTCGATTTTATTTGCATTATCTTTTGCGGAACAGGTGAAAAGTGCCATAATGAGTCATTATTTTAATTATTTTAATTACTTGTGATTTCATCTTTTAGCATTAAAATAATTTTTTATAGCCTATTATGAAACAAGCCAGAAGAAACAATGATTTACATAGTTTCAAAAGAAAAAAAAGATAAGCTCTTGTGCTTTTTGCTCCTTTTCATTCAAAATTATATGTCCAATTGCATACATAAATCAAATAAGATTTTAGTACTTAAAGGCAATAAAGACAATTTGAGTATTTTAAATTATGAGTAAAAAAAACAATGGTTGCCTATTTTTGTTAATATGATTTTTCTATATTTCTATAACTTAAGTTAAAATTTAAGTAAAAAAAATAGAGAGAGATCTAATAGAACCATTGTCTGAAAGAAAATAATTCTCTAGATGAAATTAATACAATCTTTCTGACTGCATTGAAGAATTTATGATTTAAAATTAAAGCTACACATTTCCGTCAAATGCATAAAGAATTTTTATTATCAGATTTATTTTTCCTTTCTTAAGATCTGTTTATCCAATATTTCACTCAAGGAAAATCATATCTTTTTACATGAAAATAATTTTTTACAAAGATAATCATTATTCTACTTAATTACTTTTTTTTTCGAATATCCTATTGTTAAATTAAGTGTTTTTATTACAATGAGCTTTTGTTATTTTGTAAATAATGTTAAATTTTGCTGTTTGAAAAATGATAGTGTCTATTTTAAATCCACATGTGTACCACTTTTTATTATTGTTTTCAGATAAATAATGGATTCTTTTGAAACATTTAAATTTTATTTTAGATAATTGCATTGAAAGAAAATATATTTTAGAAAGCAATTTCTTTTCTATATAAAACTCATCTTAATCATATAACATTTAAAATATTTTTTTTCATACATATCTAAATTTAAAAGAGTATTTGCTTATCAAAAACAGGAATGGTGGTTGCGCGAGTGTGTGTGTGAGGGGGATCAATCAGAAGCGAATATGTTGTTTTAAAGTATATATGTATTAGGGTGGAGCTTAAAAGTAATGTCTTTTTTAAATATATATATACATATATATATTTAAAGTCTCACACCTTTATTTTTTTCCTTTTGTTGCAAAAATACTTTAATCAATAAGTTTTATAGTTTTAAAATAGCTCAATGGAATGGTGGCTCAGTAGCTCAACGGCTCAATGAAAATTACGAATATTAACTATACAAGTGACAAGTGTATATTTGCATTTTTTAAACTTTTAATTATAGAAATTTATTTAATTTACTGTAGAAATTATTAGTCATTTATTTTATGTTAAAATTTCATTGCCTTTGTATAGACTAAGACAGTGTTTTATTGCTATTTGGCTACATTTTACGGTGATCTTCATCATTTTTAAATTGAAATTGTAGTTGCTGTAATAATTACGTTTCATATGAACGTTACTAAACCAATAATTAATAACAGTACAACATAAATTAATAAACGACACGCTCATACCGAATCACATAGTATATAATAAGCAACGGATCAAGGTTACAAGATTAGCCGATATATGTACAGTTAAGGTTACAGGTAATAACAGTTACGTTATAATATCATGACATCCTCCTTTTTTTATAAAAAGAAACAGTTTTTTCTTTTACAAGTCAAGTTTAACAGGTTTTTTAACAGTCCTGCCGTAACGGGTTTATACACCAGTATCAGTTTGGCGCACAGGAGTTTCGATCTTCGGAACAGGAGAGGATGTCAGTTTTGGCGACAGATTTGAAGAAGGAGCAGCACTTACCGGACTAGAGTCGTTGGGTGTTTTTGGTTCTGCTTCACACTTCTTCTTTTTGGCCATGTGTAGGATCAGAATTATCTGTTTCTTCAAGTGTAGGATCGGAGCTATTTGGCACTTCCGATTTCTCAGGAGTAACATTTGGACGGAGAAACCAAGTGTTCTTTCTATATGTTGCACCATCTGGCGTCTTGATAATAAAGGATCTTGGTCCTTGAGCTGGAAAAATTACATCAGCAGGACTCCACTTTCTGTGACCTTTCCGAAACCATACTTTCTGACCAACAGAAATTGGCTTTTTTGCTTTTGAACCTCTATAGCTATACTCTTTCTCGTTTATTCTTTTTTCTTTAAGGTTAGAAGAGACATTCTTTACGATAGCTGGTTTTAACAATCTTGAGCTTGCTGGCAAAATTCCTCTTATTCTTCTTCCCATAAGACGCTGTGCAGGGGGATCCTAACACTCCTCTAGGTGTATTTCTGTTATTTAAACAATGCTAAATATAAGTCAGAACCATCTGCAGCACATTTAGCAATCAATTGTTTAGTTTCTTGAACATAACGTTCGGCTAGACCATTGGATCTTTTATGTTCAGGACTTGATACTTGCAGATTTATGTTCCACTGTTTAGCAAAAATACTTCAATTCTTTAGAAATCAGCTGAGGACCCGGATCAGTGCATAAGGTTTCAGGAGTTTCCAACATTTAAATGCTTGTATAACTGTACTAGATGATAAGTTGCTCAGTATACAAAAATCAAAATAACCCGAATAGCTGTCTGCAACAAGCAAGTAATTCTTTTTATTCAAATGGAAAATATATGTGCCAATTATTTGCATGGTCTTTCTGGTACTTCATTCAAAATTAACGGTTCTTCGGGATTATCTCTTTGACGTTGTTGACAAACTTTACACTGCTTAACATATGAAATAACATCATTATTCATGCTTACCCAATACACATTTTCTCTAGCTATGCTGAGTGAATGCTGTATTCCTTGATGACCAAGATGAATAGCTTTCAAGGTGGGTTTTCTGAGCTTTGACGGGATGACTATTCGGTCACCTCTAAACAGGATATCTTCATAAATGGCAATCTCATCTCGAAAAGTCCAGTACTTTCTTAGACTCTCAGGAACTACATTTAATTCTTCTGGCCGACCATCTTGAATCATCTTAATTAGCAGGCTTAATTCTTCATCATCTTTCAGTGCTTGAATCAGTTCAGTTGTTTTAGATTCTGTCATTGGAACAATTACATGAATTCCCATCTGTAATTCAGGCATTTCTAAATTAAAATTCAGATTACAATATCGACTGAAAGTATCAGCTATAAACATTTCAGTTCCCTTTTTATCAATAATTTCAGGATGATAAGGCATAATGTCCAACATGATTATTTGCAGACGAGGAGGAGCTAAATGTAATAGCTTTTTTGAAATTGAAATTAATGGTATGTGGTCTGTTTCCACAGTTAATTTTCTGCAACCCCAGACGTATTGATGAAAACGTAAACATTCAAATTTGATTCCAAACGCTTCTTTTTCTATTTGTGAATAATTCTGCTGCGTCTTGTCTTTGCTGCATAAGCTACAGGACGCCCTTCTTGCATAATTACTGCTCCTACAGAATGTTTGCTTGCATCTACAGACAATGTTATAGGTAAATTCACATTAAAATACATCAATTCAGGTAAATTCTTTAAAATTTCTTTCAGCTTTACAAATGCTGTCTGTTGTTTACTTTCCCAAATCCATTCAGTTTCTTTTTTACATAATGCTCTTAACGGCTGCGTTAATTCAGCCAAGTTTGGAACAAATTTAGCCAAGTAGTTAACCATTCCAAGAAAACGCTGTAACGATGCTACATTTTCCGGAACTTTTAACTGAATAATAGCTTCAATTTTTTCATGAACAGCTTTCAGTCCTACATCAGTAACAATGTGTCCCAAAAACTTAACACTGTTCTGCGAAAAAATGCATTTTTCTTTTTTCAGAGTTAATCCCGCTTCTGTGAGAATTTTTATGACTTCAGAGGTCAGTTCTTCTACTTTTTCATTAGAGGAAGCATGTATCAAAATATCATCCATTGCACATTCTACATTTTCTATATTTCCTATTAAATGTTCAATAATTTGCTGGAAAACTTCTGGTGCAGACGCTAAACCCATTGGCATTCTCAAATAAGAAAATCTTCCCCAAGGGGTGGCCATAGTCAGGTATTTACTAGTACGTTCTGTTACTTTTAGTTGCCAAAATCCTTTTTTACAGTCCAATTTTGTAAACCATTTAGAATAATTTATGCGAGCAGCAATTTCTTCTAATGTTTTTAAAGGATAATGTCTTCTTTTCAAATTCTTATTCAAACTAGATGGATCCATACAGACTCTTATTTTACCATTCCGATGAACTACAACCATAGGTGAGACTGCAGGTGTTGGGTCATTCACCGGTTTTATGATGCCCATACGTTCCATTCTATCAAGCTCTTCTTTTATTTTTTCTCTAATGGAATGAGGCACTTTCCTAGCAGGAAATATTTCAAACTTAGGGTTATCGATTAAATCAATGTCATAAGTAAAATTCTTCAAACAGCCTATTTCCTCTTCATTAGCACAGGTATTAAGAAATTTTTCTGTTAACCCAATGCTGTTTATGCGTTTAACTAAACCCATTTCTGCACATGAATCTTTTCCCAATATAGGTTGCAACATTTCTTTTATTATTACCAATCTAGTAGTATAAGTTTTCTTTTTAACACTTAACTTGGCAACTGCTTCACCTACAACTTTCATTTTATGATTAGAAAATGTTACCAAAGACCGCACGTTAGAATATTTAATGCTTAAATTTGCTTTTTTTACCAAAGAATATGATAGGACATTGCATTGAGCACCGGTATCCAATTTAAATTTTACTCTATACTTCTTTTCAAATTCAGACATTTCATACCAATCTAATGATTCCACATTATTGGCTATACTACTTATAACTAAACTTTTTGAATTTTCATTACTTTTGCTAACTTCGCCAGTTAAGCTATTTACAGTAGCTACATGTTTTTTTACTTTTCTTTGAAGAGCAACAAATGCTAAAATGGTTTTCTTTACCACAAGCAAAACATATCTTTTTATAAGCCAAACATTCAAATTTTTTGTGATGCGTATTACATCGCGTGCATAATTTACCATTGAAACTTTGCTTTTCTTTAGTATATTTATTTTTCGTACTTGTAACGGTTTTCTTTACGCTTTCAATATTTAATGGCTTATCTTTGAATGTACTCATTTGTGATCGCGCTTGTTCACTAGCTTTACAAATCTCTGTCGCTTTATCTAATGTCAAATCATCTTCTGCTATCAATTTTTCTCTATCGGAATCACTGTAAATACCAATTACAATTCTGTCAGTAACTAAACTATCATGAAGATTACCAAATTTACAAGATTTACTTTTACTAAGTACTTCCGTTAAGAAATCATCAATTTTTTGATTTTCACTTTCATATAACTTATTGAATAAAAATCTTTCGTATGTTATGTTTACTTTAGGCGTGAAGTACTTTTTAAAAGCTTCAATTAGAACATTTAGCGTTGTTTTCTTATCATCGGTGAAAGTATTATAAATGCTTAACGTTTCTGGTCCAATAGCTGACAAACATAAACAAAGCTATTTGAATTTTTTCTGGCTTCTTCTCCAATTTTATGGCTGCAGCGTACCACGTAAACTGTTGGAACCAATCTTGCCATGATTTCGAAACATCGTTGGTCATTAGGCTTAGCGGCAGCGGCGGTCGAATGTTTACACTGTTATTACTGTTGTCATTTCATGGCATGACGATTTATTATATTCGATCAATTCGGCATCATGTAAAAATTACGTTTCATATGAACGTTACTAAACTAATAATTAATAACAATACAACATAAATTAATAAACGACACGCTCATACACGATCACATAATGTATGCAACGGATCAAGGTTACAAGATTGGCCGATATATGTACAGTTAAGGTTACAGGTAATAACAGTTACGTTATAATATCATGACAGTTGCATCATGTGTCATCAATTCACTTTATTCCTCAATAAATATTACCGCATTTTCATCATGAACATTTATTAATTGTAGGGAGTTTATAATCTTTTTAGCCTGTCAATTATCCTCTCTTGACATCCACAAGTTAGGAACAATTGTGAATTATCGAACAGGAAATTCCAACAATTGAAACTATATCATTGACATGGATGTAACAAACTCTTCCAATCGTTCATTCTTGAATTAAAAAAGAGCAACATTGATTCGCTTGGAAAAAGTTTGAGCTTGCTTTCCAGAATTAGCTTCATTTTGCAAGGTAATAAAAATGTGTCTTTTGGTTGGCAAACTTACACGGCTTTTAAATGAATATAATGTAACATGTCCTTCTGGATGAGTATTCAAGTAGGAATTTTAGTAACAATAGATCATCAAAGGATGCACGTGAAGATTGAGAGCAGACATCTTGACTTTCAAATGTAAGCAGACTTTGAAAACATATACATCAAGTACATCTTCTTCCTCTTTTGAAGTCAATTTAAATTAATCATTAGGTATCCAGATTTTGTGACAATATAACCTTTGTGATATCATCAAATAAAAATCTTGTTTCGTACTTATATCTTTTAATGAAACTCCAATATTTTTGAAATCGTTTAAATAATTCAACTTCGGATGGAGATTTGACTCCTGTACATACTCAAACACAGTACTAATTATCAGTCCCATAATGTGATATCTGCAAGCTTATGACAAAAGCTTTACTTTAAAAAAGCATATACAGCTCAAATATAATCAGCGTTTCAGATGGTAATGTCAATGCACATTTCTTAACCCATTCGGGGTCCGATTTTTTTTTTCAGTTTATAGAAAAAATCGTTTTTACGTTAATAACATTAACACTATCCATCCATATAGGCTAATTAGTGTTTAAAGAATATACTATTTTCTTAAAGATAATGAAATTTGATGTTTTGCGTACTCTTAAATTCATATTCACATGACAATAGGCTAAGGAAGAATTTTTGGAGATGTTTAGAAAATATTGTTTTACAGCAAAGTGTAATTTATATTGCAACATTCTATTACTTTTTGTGTTTTAGTACGCAGGTTTATTTCAGGAAAGTAACCTTTATTTTAAATTTAATGATTGAAATATATGATTAAAATTAAATTAATCGCAAACGTCGCAAAGAGAATCAATCAATAATAATAATTATTATTATCACTAAATGACTAAACATAAATGAAGACATATAGTAAATTCATAAACATATACTAACTTTACTATGTATATATAGTAGCTAAAATATTTTTTAAAGCAAAATAATACTCCATTTAAAGACATGCAATATTAATAGTACACCAGACACGAAAGGGTTAAATATTATCTGTTACTGCTCAATCTTGGATTTTTACAAGTATTCTGCATGGACGTTTCATGTGACAGATGTTAAATAATCCGTAGTTGAGTGACATCTTTCCCAAAAAGTTACTACTTTCAATTGATTTTCTAGTCATATCATACATTAATTTCCCATCTCAAGGAATGCCAAATATAGTGTTTCTTTAAAAAATAATTTTTATCTTTCCATATTTCAAACATTATTTGTCCCCGAAATCAGTTTTTCTTAAATATATTTTCTTCTATAAACATATTTTAAAAGATGGACTTTATTTTTTGATAAAAGAAACAAATTTGAAGGTAAGAAGAATATATTTTCAAAATTTAAAAAGAAATGCCCCAATTTAATATGTATACCTTCTCAAAGAAGATATACCCTCTTTTCTAGAAAAAATCATGTTTAAATGAGTAGTTGAAAACTGATGTAAACAGCTGATGTATAAAGGAAAATAGGCTTTAATTTAACCTGGAACTGGAATCTCTGTAATTTTGCCATTTTTTTGTTTGTTTTATAATTTTTTGCTTTTATATGCTAGTTTTAAAAATAGTTATGATAAACACTTTTGTATTTCGCAAATAAGTTATCTTATTGTGTAAATAATGTTTTATAAAGTTTCACATAAAAGTTGGACTTATAAATTGAAACTAGCGACTAAACAATTTATTTGCAGCAAGTTAAATAGAAAGAATACATTCTCTATACTGATCAGAAATTTTTACGAGAAAGCCTGTTATTACGATGGTTGAAAAAATGCTTTAATCCGAAACACCTATACATTTTATTTTTAATCGTAGATTTGTAAGTATTCTGCTTTTGAATAGCATATCAGTCATTCTGGAATAAAAATTGCATCTGTTATATTCTCATTAAAAAATAAAAATGAAATAATCACTAGGCTATAGTTAAATTTCAGAATCTCATACACTCATTTCACTATACAAAAATATATATAAAACTGTAAATATACATTTCTCTTTCCTACATATCCATTCTCTCATAGATATTAGATATTTTTTCAGGATTGCTTCCAGTTGCATTGTTAAATTTTTTAGCACCCTACTTTATATGAACTAAATGGTAGTTATGAGAATTATTTCACTAATTTAAATGTCATTCCATATAAAATAAGCAAAAAAAAAAAGTCATTGATCCATAGTAAGCGATTTTAATAAAAATTGGTACAAAGATTCGATTTACATTTGAATAGAGCTACAGAAAATATCTATATAAAATAATAACATTGTAAATCTGGAATATTTTTAAAAAGTGACACACAGTAACATGTGTCCAATCTTTCAAAGTTTGATGTTTGAAGTTCTACATTTGAGTTATTCTATGAACACATGCAATTCAAACTTGTGCAATAGTTTTATAATCCTCCACTTGAATTTAGGATAAAATAGTGCCGCCAGCCATATTGATTCAGGATTACTATATATTTTTTTCTTTACTTCTATTATACTTTCAAATACTCTTACTTAAAAGTATTTTAATGCAGGGTAAAAATAATATAATATAAAATAAAATAAATAAACTGAAGGCAAGAACAAAATTTGCAGATTAATAGAGAGATTACGCAGTTAGCCCGAATGTGAAAGATGAATTATTTCGGAGAGGCCATATTTTTTCTGGTATCTATATACAAAAATGTGCTATTGTGTGTTAAATTTTTGAACACCGTTTCTTAAGATTGTTTTATATATGTTTACAATTTTGGACGATTTTTCACTGAAAAGTCGTAAACTCGTATTATTTACGAATCGGCTTAAACATAGAAATGTACAACACGCTAAACATTGCACAAGAGTACTTACCAGTGAATAGGATAATCTTCTATTTATCCCTGGTTATAAAGCCTGTTCCTTAACCACTACACACTTACCACCCATGTCCGTATTCGATACTAAAGTGTTGCACATGCGTTCCGAAGCTTTAGTTTGAACTTTTGCTTAATACTTTTTTCAAAATTCCAAAATATATGCAAATTCTCTTAATTTTGAACATATCTGTAACTATATTAAGACGCACATTCTCGAAAATTGAAATGAGTTTACAATTTTTAATGAGTGAAATGAACTTATGTAATATGAGCCAAACTCATGCATGAGTTTAAATCCAAAAGCCTTATCATGAAAATAAGTAAATAATAATAATAATAATAATAATAATAATAATAAAACATACATTTTATTTTTCAAATTCAGAGCAAAAGGCGAAAATGGCTATTCAATTAGAAAAAAGTATTTTTCCTATTTATATTAATAACAATAAACATAAGCTTAGTCTTCATTATAAAATTGTATGAGATTCTGAAATTTTCAGTATCAACTAATAAAGTTTAAATCATACATGTACTTTTGGGTAAATTTTACTCTAATACTAAACTAGATATGACTAGTGTGCCATAGTTTCCGGTGATAAGTCTTCACTGAATAGAGTTTTAACGTTAAATTCACGTTAAAAACATATATTATAATATATCTAATATTTAATTATAATACCCATCGATAATTTATGATTTGTAAAGATAACAATTGATTTCACGTTTAAAATCCCAATTATTCGCTTAATTTTTCATGTATTATTGTTCTTTCAGAGTGTTTACTGAGTTCGTCAAGTTCTTTAATAAGCTTTTCATAAAGTTTCCCTTTATTCTCTAATGTTTGCTTTCAAAAAAAGAATGTAAAGTTCTCCTTTTAATTAACTTTTACGTGTGAGAAAACGGTATTTAGGTTAATGTGATTTTTTTTAGTATAATTAATCCATTTCTTCGATTACATATGCTTCAAAGATTTTGAGCAGATTTATAATGGGTAATCTTTAGTCTGTGCAAAAAAGAAGCAATTAAATGAAATACATATGCGTATAAAAATCAATTCATAGATTAATGCGTTTTTATTAAACGTTATCTGAAAGCATACAAAGTCTTAGATGAGTTTAAAATATAACTGTTTAATAAAAATTTTAAGAAAAATTAGTAATCGCCTAAGTTAATATCTTATTTGAATATAGGGGGGCAAGTACGGGATGAACCCTGTTATGATTTTATGAATAAAAATTGCTTAATTTTTTTAGATATTTAAATATTTCAATAATTAAATGAAAATAACAAATTTTTCAGTTAATATAAAGTATTGTCTTAAAAATTTTCAGACCAAATAATAAATGAAATTTAAAAATATTTTGGATAATGTACATAAAGTATGATTTTTAGAGATATTTTATTACATAAAATGCTCTAACTGTATATTACTCTATGTAATTCACATGTTTAAATCGGATAAATTGAAACATTGGGTTGTTTTTGTAAAATATTCTACAATTAAAATATGTACAAGGAAATTTAATGGTTACAAAAATCGATTTTTTTATTTACATAGACTGATATATTTAATATGTGAAAAAAAAAAAAAAAAAAAAAAAAAAAAACGTAAAAAATATTAAAGCATAACGCATAGAAATAAAAAAACTGCGTGCATCCATCATTTTATGTAATAATAAGACACGTATTAGTACGGTTTCAACTTTAGCATTTATGAAAAGTAAATACAACTATGCGAAATATCTTCCGTATTTTTTAAGATAGTTGACTTAAATAAATGTGCAAATTTTTAGCAGTTAGGATAAATCTAACTTAGAACTTTAATTCGGACAATGTTTTTTGGGAACACAACTTGTTTCAAATTGTGTTCCTTTTGACCTTGGCAGTTTCTGTATATTTCCAGAAGTTATAGAAATAAACGAAATTCAAATTATTCCATATCTATAGAATGAAACGGGAAAAAATATATTAATAAATTCAAATAAATTTAAAAGTATTTTATACTTTTTTATTCAGATGTAAAAAAAAAATGCTGTGAAAATTGATACTTGTAAATTTAAAAGTTAAATTATTTCATTTTTGTTGATTATTTCTTTAAATATAGAGATTAAAATCTGAAATATATGAGTATTTTTATGATTTAAGATAAAAGTTCATTAAGTACTTAATTAAAGGCAACAGTAAAATGTTTCTTCCTAATATTTTGTAAGCATAATCAAAATTTGCATGATTCGGGAGGCATTTTCAGAAAGAATCACGTTTTGAGCACCTTATCACCAGAACAACGATTGGCGCGGAGATGAAGTCAATGCTACGCACCCTTTCTTGTTTGTGACGTCAAAGGCCTAGCGAATAGCAACCCTCCTTCCTTCTGCAAGGAGATCGCGCTTATTATTCATTTGTTTTACGGTAAATGTTATCAAGCAAAGACTATAACATGAGGAAAAGTTATTCACCGGTGTTTACGATTAAAACATAGTTTAAAACAAAGAGCTTTTTCAGATTAAAATGCTTTAAGTTTCACAAAACATCTAAGCATAGTTTTTTTTTCTCTCAATTCAAAAATATTATTTCCTTAACTTGCTATGTTCGAAGAAATTGAGAAGTTAATTAAAAACAGTAGTAAAGATTCGCTTGTAATAAATATAATTCTATTAATCATATGTTTTATGACACATTTGAACATAGTTTATTTTGTGTTTGGCGATGCAGCTAGCTGAACGTTCTCGCTTTCACCAACTCGCCAAGGCTGGTGCTCAAAACGTGATTCTTTCTGAAAATGCATTCGGGAGTGTTATATTATTTTTCTAGCTCCTAAATTATATTTAAGTGATATTTGTTTAAATATCTGTCATACAGAAGAAGAATAAAAGCATTAGCGCTAGACAAACCACTGTAAGAAATACACCCTTCTAAAATTTTATTTATGTATACACCATTTAATATGCCCAGAATCGGAAATAAATTTTTCATCTTATCTACGATTTAATGTAAAATACAAAATATATTAGATTCATTTTCTGGTATTTTCTATACATTAAATTCTATCATTGTCTACAATACCTGCGAACAAAAAAAAAAAAAAAAATATTTACATATTTCATCTAAAAATAGAGTTTTTTATTGTTTCAAAAAATACATTTTATAAAAAAAAATATTAAATATTTTTTATAAAATAAACCAAATATCATGCAAATTGAAAATCATGCATATACTTTTATATTTATGAACAAATGTGTTGCACATTTATTAAGCAATAAATTCGTCAAACAATGGAACAGATAATTTACGGTCAGAAAATCGATTGATGCTTTTAATTTTTCAACTTTTCTATGCGTGTACAACCTGATACAATATTATGACAAACAAAATATTTTATAAATAACTTTAAAATAGGAACAGAAGAGTAGTAAGATACATGAAAATTCTGTGTAGACTAATCATCTGCCATTTATATAATGCAAAATTATCCTGTACAAAGAAAAGTTCATTCACAAGGGCGGAGCCGGAGGGGGGACCGGGGGGGCATATGCCCTCCCGTCGGGCACACATGGCCCCCCATCGGGGCCAAAATTCAATGTCGTCGGGGAAAATATTTTGACGTTTGAATTTCAGCCCGGTCGGGTAAATGAAAATATGGAGCTTTTTTTTTTCTTTCAAAATCAGATTGACTAAACTACTTTTGGATATGAGTCGGTTTCTGACTGAAATTTGAGTTCAGATAAACCCGATTTTTTTAATCATAATTTCGTAAATTAAAAATCTACATGGATTACTACACAGGATGCTACATGAATAACTTTGTACATGCTTATTTTTCAACAAAAAAAGATAAGTTTTATACTGTAGTTATAATCATGTATTATTACTTTTTAACTACATTAAATTGTGGATGAATTTCCGCTGATTGTGGATTTACGGTCGGTTTGACATGAAGAATTTTTGATTCGGTTAAGAGTACGCAAACGAAAATTATTTTGTCGGGGTTGTCGTGGATGATAAGTAGAATACTGCATCGGGTCGGGCAAAATTAATCTGACCCGACTCGAGTCTGGACCGGATCGGGTTGAGCCCAATCTTTTGTCGTTGTGAGTCAGATTCCAGTTTAATAGTTTCAGGTTCAGGTTGGATGTTGGCACTTATGGTTCTTGAATCGAAATGAATCCAACTCTCATAAGAATTTAAAAAAATTATTTTACTATGAAAAACTATATGTATGAATGTTAATGAGTTTATCTATACTGATTTTTAACTTAAAAGTGAATGATACTGAAGGAAATGAATGAAACTGATACTGAAGGTGCAATTTTTTACATAACTGCATTACAATATGGATATAGTTTTTCATCAGTTACGGTTGGGGTCTGGTTGATGTTGAAATATTTTGGGTTTAGGCGTTCAGGTCAAAATGCGATGATGTCGGGCTGGAGTTTCTGGTAGAGTTCTGCATTCACCTCGGGAAACTAAACTCAACTCGACAGGCAATTTGAGTCGGATCTGGCTAAAGTTAATATTTTTTCGGATTGACTTCTATTTTTCAAGTCGGATTGATTTTAGTAGTTTTAGCATATAGCATCGATTCTACATGATTTCTCAAAAGTATCTCCGAAACATATTTTTAAATGAAAAATATATTATCCGGGTGTCAATGAGTGAATGTACAGATATATTGATTTTTCTAGATAAAAAATATAATTTATACTAGTGGTATTATTGTAGGCTATTTTTCCATTATTGCTTTACAAGATGGAAGTTTGTTTTTCATTTCAAGTTGGGACTGGGTTCAGATAGAATACTGTTGGTTTTAGGTCGGAGTTTGTTGAGTTCGGGGTCATCTAATTTTTGAAAACTGGTTCAGGTTGAAATGGATATAGAATTAACTAGTTTAAATCGGGTATAACCCAATCTGTGGAGGACTCTATGCTCGAAAAATAATCCGTGGATTCAACTTCTTTTTCTCTTGATTATATTCCGTAAAATCAGAAAAACTTGCACTTTAACTTCCCCCCCCCTAAAAATACACTAAAAAACACCAATTACCTAAAATACTCGCATCTAAAGCAGCATGTTCGCCAAATTACACGCATGTTCTGGCAGCTCTGCTGCTTAGTACTTTTTCGTATTTATATAAGTAATTTATAAATCCCTTTTATCTAAAAATATGTAAAAATCAGAAACCGAAGATAGAAATTTTCAAAAAATCTCCAGTCAGAAGAAAGAAATTGCTTAAAACAATAGAAAGCCTTTTCAAATCACAGGGATATTTCAGCAATGTCGAGACGGACTCGGCGAGAAATTTTGGCCCACGCAGACCTCAGCTAGACCTCCTGCATAATTCGCAGTTCGGATCAGCGATATATTTTTAATTGCAGGTCGCTTTTCGCTGTTATTAAATAATGCACTTTAAGATTCCCAAATATTTCACAAGTTTTCACTTCATTTATATTTCTCTTCGGAATATTGTATTTAAGCTCTTTGTTTCAGATTTGAATCAAAATTTGGAATATCACGCTTTCTTCATTCGATCAATATATATTCTAAAACAAAATGGAAATTGAAGATATTTTTCCCATTGTTTTTATTATTACAGCTATAGCTAAAAAACTCTGCTTTGATTAAAATTATGAAAAAAGTAAAACGTGATAATTATAAAGTTATAAAATTTACGCATTTCAAAAACTGTTGTTCAACTAATTAATTTCACACCATGCAAATACATTGAATCCAACTAAAAGTAATTAATATTTAGTACAGTAACGTATTCAGATGGGATGGAAAAGGATATCGTTCTTAGCAAGTATGCTGTTTCTTTTTACATTTATTCTTATTTAGATTTGAATTTATCATGTTTAAACCGCAGAAAACAGCTGCGATTCAGTAAAAGGAAATGCATGTCTGTCTGTTTTGCCTAGTTTTCAAATTCTGTTCTGCAACTTAATATAAAACAAACTTTTCGAGTAATGGAATGATAAAGAGGTTGATGAGCACGTTGTTTAGCATCAGCAAACGTGTTCTTGCTGATTGGTTGTAAAGATAACATTTATATTTTTTATTGTTGCTATGGGAATTACAAGAAAAACACCTGTTGTGATAGATTGGAAGGATGTTTGAGAGTTAACTAGATGCAGTACTCTATTATCGACAAATTGTCCATTGACCACAGATAATGGGAGTTAATTATTTTCCTGATTTAGTATTTTTATTTTAAAATATGGAAATAAGGTTTTTTTAATTCTTTTGTTTATTGCAATTTTTTTTTTTTTTTTTTAATTAATCAGAAATTGTAAGAACAATGCTACAATGAGCTTTTAAAGAAAAATTTTGACTATGAAAAAATAGAGTTTACGACTTTGCAAATTTTGCATCAAAATTATTATTTCTACTAATTATAACTATTTTATGAGTTCCCCCTTTTTACGAAAGTACGAACCTTAATATTTTTCTGCTGTATATAAAAAGTTTTAAGACTTTCATACGAGTAAGTCTAAATGATTTCTTATTTCTTTGTGTTTGTATGTGATTTGATATTTTTACCCGAGTGTTTTAATTTTAAAACTGCTTTATACGCAGAATTCGTACTTTTGTTGATAATAATAATTTAATTTGTCTTAATTATGTAAGTTTTTCATTTGTATTTTTCCATTCAGTAATACACACAGTAGAACGCCGATTATCCGGACCGGTCGGTATCGAGGATAATTCAATTAATGAAAAATCCGGATAATTGGGAAACTTTATAAACGCATCGGGCAATGTTTTTAGGCAACTTCTCTTCACATTCTTTCCAGGTTTCGGACTGGCAATTATGGTAATGCACATTTAAGCATATTGAAAATGGCGTGTTTAGAAATATTTTTTTAAATTAAAATTTTATTTTCTGCAAAATTGGTACAAAGTTATTTATAGAAATACACATAGAAATTATATACATACACTGTACAGTAAATGCATTTTAAAAACTCATCGTGATAGGAAAAAGAAATTCTTGATAGTCTTCTGGTTCACAGAGGTCATTCTTTTGTCTGCGTGGGATTTTCGTGCGTTAGAAGGGAAACTTCTAGGGTTCTGAAAAAAAAAATAGTTTTATGCATTGCTGTCTTTGTATTTGTTGGTGATTTTATTATTTCAGGATCAGAAATTAGTTATTTAACAGTTAAATTCCATGCCTTCTTGTCAGATTTACCTTACCCTGCTTGAAGAAGTTTGACTTTAAAATTTTTGGAGAAGATGGCAAAAAAAAATAAAAAAAAGTATGGTATATTGTAGATCTGTAATTTAAAGTATGTTGACAGGTTCTTTAAAAATGCATTCGCTAGTTATAGGCTATGATCGCTTAAGACAATAAATGCTCTTTAAGAAAAATTATTTATTTGCAGTAAACTTCAAAATTTAAGGGTTTCATACAGAAAAGTTAGGGATGGTGCCTGAACGCATTTTTTTAAGAAAACCAGTCTTCACATGACTGAGTTCATGAAGCGAGAGGGAGGCAATTAATTCCTCACTGAAAAATTCACACATTGGCATCACACAATTGGCGACATTAAGCATATAAAAAATGACTGATATCATCTCCGCAAAATTGTCTGTTACGCTTAAACAATAAAAGGATTTTGAATTTAATAGCAGGGCAACCAGAAAACAGCAGTCCTAAAAAATACGCCAAAAAGGAATCCGACTGCCAATTCGTACGTTAGGAGCATATTTTGGGAAAATGTTCTCAAAAGACATAACAACCATTATCTACATGAAAAGACTCTTATGCAACGAATAAGTTAGACTTAAAATTACGCAGAGAGGAAAATGAAATTTCACTGACCGCAAACACATTCGATCTTTATTCTTTTTTTATTTGTTTCCAGCAAGGGTGAAATACGCATCTTAATGAATTCTCTTTATCTGACAGCCGTTTTTCAGTAATAAAGCAGATGCTAGGTGTTTTTCTTTCTTTTCTTTTGAACGGAAAGTTATTGTGGGATCGAGAATAAGCGTTAAGATGAAATAGATATTAATTAAAGATTATTTTTAACTGTAATTTAGAAAAATGTAAAATTTAAGAATACTATATGTGATTCTACATCACATATGGTACTTGATCGATCCGGTTAATTGAACAATATGTATAATCGAAGTCCAGATAATCTCTACTGTATTTTAAATTTCATATTCATTATTTCAAAAAGCACTGCAATCGAAAATTAGTATCCCCAAATCAGACCTAAAAAATCTTGTGTAGCTGGGAAGTCTTATTATACCCCTTGGAGACGAGCGACACGTATACGTACCGCAAAAAGGCTTAAGAATCATTGTTTATCAGTGTCATTCTTTTTCTCTCTCTTCCTCTTTTTGTACTGCATTAGATCTGGAAATACAGTTATTCACAGACGTCTGTCAAAAAATTCTTTCCAAGCATATTACACTCTTTATTAAAAAACGGAAAATAATGAAAGAAAAAAGGAAAAAAAAAGTCTGGTTTGCCCAAAATTTATAGAAAAATGTGCTATAATACCTGTTTTAAGAATAATAAATTTCAGGGCCGGCAGAACTTTCGAAAAATAAAATTTACTCCGAGTCTTCAGATAAAATGAAGCTCGATTCGAGTTTAAGGAAAGAAAATTTCACCCAGCTCCTTCTTCTGGATAAGCCGCGATAGTTGTTTACATTGGCCAGGCTCGGGCCTGTTTTCTTTTACGATACTCGGGCCGATCCATGCCTGGTTTTCACTCTTTTCATGGCTTAACTAACTTTTTCGATATTGAGCTGGAACTGCTCGGGAAGAAATTTTCAGTCCCGTTTCGATCTGTATGAAAATCACTTTCTCGGAACGACCTGGTAAAAGTCAGTAAAGTTTGACCCGTTCTAAATATTTTTAGGAAAAATGTATGTATTTTTATAAGTTTAACTCACCATTATTCCCCTATTAAAATTTAAAATGTATTGTTTATAAAGAATAGTATATTTTTAGAATAAAATTTAAATACAGAAAAATCTGTGAAATAGAACCTGCCTATGACGCATTGCTGTCTTAGGAGGACTCTTCACTCACTTCAAAATACCTGCTCCATAATGTTAAACCAATGGCTAGGTTGTTTTCGAATTTCTCATTTTATTTTAATATTTTTAAACGTTTTTTGAATGGGATAACGGAGCTCATTCTTCAATATGAGCATGTTTTACTTTTTCGATTTTGGTTGCAAATATTAAAGAGTAGAATATAGTAATACAAAAAGCAGTTCCAAAGCCGGTTCCGAAAGTTAAAGTATCTTTTTTTAATAAACTATAACGCACTTTTTTCGTTCCTATGCGATTATGTCTTAGAAGATTTTATGTGTGGCATTTTTTTCTGATTTTAAAGTCTCCAATACATGAAATAAGGATTAACAATAACTAAACCATTTACATGCAAATAGATATTCATTAAAAATAAATATTGCAGACTAGAGCACTTCTAAAAAATGAATTATTTTTAATTAGAACTCCCCGTGCAAAACAGTTTATAACTATAACGTAATAAAATTTCATGTTTTGTAGAAATATAGATTTGGGTCGGGCCAAGATTTTAACTTTTATTTTTTTTTATTTTTGACCGGCCTAATATATATGTGTATATATATTGTACTTGCTAGACCGTATAATCAGGTCGATTTTTTTTATTTTCTCGCCGATCAGACCATTAATTTATTTTGCAAGAACTGGGGTCGGGCTCGGCCATGAAATTTTTGCCCACGCAGTGTTTTAGGCTCCAGTCCAATACGCTTTGACCTTTAATATATATTATGAACTTGGCCCCCCTGTCGGGGATACAGTGCCCCCCGTCGGGCAAATTCTGGCGCCGCCCTTGTTCATTCAATTTCCAAATTTTCATAATATGCCAAAAAAGATCGTGAATATTGTTTTATATTTTTTCTTCTTTCAGCTTTCCTATTTGCAACACCATTACAAACCTTTTCTTTACATTATAGGTTATTCCATGTAACGTACAAACAACCAAACAAAAAATATTTTCGACCTTTGTGAAAGAAAAATGATATTAATCATACAGAATACATACATTTGAGACAAACGTTCTAAACATGATACCACGAAGATAAAAAAGTATTTAATTATGTTTGAAAGTTTTCAAAAATGATATTATGATTCTTCTCTCTATTCGTCTCTTTTTCTACTTTTTACTTCTATCATTTACACGGATTAAAACGAGAATGCTACATGCTACATAGTAATTTTTATACAAATACGTGATGTAATTTATTTATTTAACATTCTTTATTGTGATATGGATTATTTTGTTTAAATTTTAACTAATAAATTTTTGTATAGTTTCATCGTATCATTTTATAAATCGGAATGATTTTCTCTTCTTCACAAATAGTGATTATATCCTTCTTAAAATAAGTAATGCAATTACTAGAAAATTAAAGGATAAAAAAGGAAATTCAAGACAATGTGAAAATATGCCCCTATATTACTTTTGCTCATTCTTTCCATTCATTTTAAGGCATTTGAGCTAACCATAAATCACAAAACTCCGACGGCTTCGATAAGAGCCATTGTCGCCCAACTGGTGAGTTTGTTGTCAGACTGAAACTTCTAACTACTGAGGAATTTTTTCATTGGTTGTGAAAAAAAAGGGAGACAAATCCGAGGTGTATAGCGTATGCTTCAAAACTTCCAAACGGCATCTCTGCAATTTTACACGAACTCCGGATACACACTTCCAAAATAAAATAAACTCAATCGTAGATACTTATAGTTTAGGAAAAATTATTCACTGCAATGGTGTATTTTCAATAACACAAATAATCAAAATAGTTATTACAGAGGTCACTATTGCGGCTAATAACATGTGGAGAAACAGTAATATAGTGTTGCTGGAAACAGAATGAGATACAAAATTAAAATGAAACTGCTGCTAGTAATAAATTCGGAAAAAATAGCTAAAACTACTTATTTTTATACGTGCAAATATGAAATCTGACTATCATAATAGAGTGCTAGAAAAAAGTTTAAGAATAAATGCTAATTTTGTTATTTAGTGTAAAATAACGAAAAGATTTATATATCTTAAATATAGGCACATATGATATGATAAGATAATTTTATTCAGTTGTAAAATTAATAAATAAGTTATTCTAATTAAAAATAAATTTTTTCGTAAATGACATTTTTATATTTGAAGTAAAAAGTTGTATTTAGCTATTTCAAGATTTTCAAATTTTTATCAGTAAAATTTCCTCTCTCCCCCCCAAAAAGCAAATTTTAGGCTCAGTTTAGGTAGACTATCATGAAATATGTTTTGAAATTTTCATAAAGAAGTATTAAGAGGCTTTTGAGAAATTTTTTGCATTATGCTTAAAAATGTATATATTTTTAGAAATCTTGTGTCAAAATTTTGTAAACGTTGCTTCAGCTGTCGAACTTGTATAACTCCAAAAGCTATAAGTTCTATTCTAATGGAAATTTCAAGGTATAGAATGTATCAAAGTGTTAAGAAAAGATAGGAGTTTTAGATATAAAAATAAAATAAAATAAAATTTCGTAATTTTTTAAGCTTTAATGAACTTGAGACTCCTTAAGGGGATGACTCTTCACTTACGTGAAAACACCCACTTTGTAATGTTAAAACAATTGTAAATCGTTTTCAAAATATTCATTTGAATTTTAATACTTTTAAATGACATTTTTCTTCATAGGACAGCAGAGTTAGATTTTATTATGATTATTATTTTTACTTTTCTTAATTTTGCTTTCAGATATTTAAAAGTTAAAGCTTGCTACAAGAGCTTAAAGCCTAACACTGAACTAAAATGCTGCTGAATGTCAGTATCAATACAAAAGCCTCTTTGATTTTCAACACTTTTACTGCCAAGCGAAAATTACAAATATTCTCCACGAACTGATTTTTTTGTGCATACAGGGTGTATCTAAACTACAGGGCAAAACTTTAAGGGGCGAAAGTACACATCAAGATAAGTAATATTAAAGTGGAAACTAAGGGTCCCAAACGTCTTCCGAAGGAGATAGGCGCCATCAAAGTTTAGGGTCCAAAATTTGAAGTGATTATAAAAAACGAAAAAATTGGTCGATTCGTTTGCGGTTTTCACGAAAACTATTCTTTATGTCAGTATTCTCATGAAATTAAATTATAAAGATAAATTAAAAAAAATACCGATAGAGGGCGCTTTAGACTTTGGAGTAATGAACAGCTATTTTGTACCGTTATTTTTTGCATCTCATTAAATTTTCTTAGAAGTTTAGACATGAACTTAAATTTTGAGCTCAAAATCTGTCGTTAAGTAACGCAAATGGAACTGTGTTCAATAAGAGTGGGTAGGTTCAAATTTCAAATGATTATGAAAAACAGAATAATTGGTCAATTGATTTGTGGTTTTCACTAAAACTATTCTTTGTGTCATTACTGTCTTAAAAATAAATTATAAACATAAACTTCAAAAAATGTCGATAGATAAAAATCTGAATCGTTGAGAGTGGTTAAGTAGTGCTAACTGAACTGCGTTCAATGGTGGTGGGAAGGATGAAATTTCAAATGATTATACAAAACGGAAAAATTGGTCGATCCGTTTGCGGTTTTCTATAATACCATTCTTTATGTCAGTATTTCCTTGAGAATAAATTTTAAAGATGAATTTCAAAAAATTCAGATAGCGGGCGCTTTAAACTTTAGAGTAACCAACAACAATTTTTAACTGTTATTTTTTGTATCTAATTAAATGTTTGTAAAAGGTTAGACTTAAATTTTGAGCTCAAATTATGCATCGTTGGGAGGGGTTAAGAAGCGCAAACTGAACTGTGTTCAGGAGTTGAAATGTTACCCTGCCCATCCTACGAACATAGTTCAATTTTTCGCTACTTAATTACCTACAACAATTCAGATTTTGAGCTCAAAATTTAAGTCTAAGCTTTTAAATCATTTATATAGATTAAAAAAAATAACGGTTAAAAATAGTTGTTGGTTATTCTAAATTTTAAGGCGCCCTCTAACGGAATTTTTTCAAATTTATTTTTAAAATATATTCTCAAGGAAATACTGACATAAAAAAGGGTTTTAGATAAAACCGCAATCGAATCGACCAGTTTTTCAATTTTTTTTTTTTTTTTTTTTTTTATAATCACTTGAAATTTGAACCTTCCCACCCCCATTGAACACAGTTCTGTTTGCGCTACTTAACCACTTTTAACGATTCAGATTTTCAGCTCAAAATTTAAACTTATGTCTAAGATTAAAAAAAAAATTTATGAGATGCAAAAAATAAGGGTAAAAATAGTTTTACGTTATCTCAAAGTATAAAACGCCCTTTATCGACCATTTTTGAAATTTATCTGTATAATTCATTTTCAAAACAATACTGACATAAAGAATAATTTTAGTGAAAACCGCAAACCAATTGACCAATTTTTCTGTTTTTTATAATCATTTGAAATTTGAACCCATACACTCCCATTTAACACAGTTCAGTTTGCGCTACTTAACCACAGATTTTGAGCTTCAAATTTAAGTTTATATCTAAACGTCTAAAAAAATTAATGAGATGCAAAAAATAACGATAATAAATAGTTGTTCGTTACTCCAAAGTCTAAAGCGCCCTCTATCGGCATTTTTTTAAATTTATCTTAATTTATTTTTAAGACAATACTGACATAAAGAATAGTTTTCGTGAAAACCGCAAACGAATCGACAAATTTTTTAGTTTTTTATAATCATTTCAAATTTTGGACCTTAAACTTTGATGGGGCCTATCTCCTTCGGAAGACGTTTGGGACCCTTAATTTCCCATTTAATATTATTTGTCTTGATGTGTACTATCACCCCTTAAAGTTTTGCCCAGTAGTTTAGATACACCCTGTATATTTTGTATCTTTCCAATATAAAATTATATAGGCTCTTAGAATCGGCACATACATCAATTTGCACAAACCACGTATGCCTGGCACATCGTAGGGAGCCCAACAATTAAACTCTAATGCGATTTTCATCTAACTCATACAGCGTTTGATTGATCAGTCCTGAAGTATTCAAACATTATGGCTATCATATCTGCTATCATATCTGTGATCCAAAGTAAACGTGACTAGCTATCATATATTATAGCCATCACAGTAAAAGTGTTAAAAGGCAAAGTGTTAAAAGCGCAGCGTTATATGAGGCACTGAACTCGAAATCTAACGTCTAGAATTTGAAATATGGTTTTACATAGGACATATTTTATTATTATGAATATAAATCTGGAAATACGAAGTTTTTAAAATCACATATTATTTTTGTCGGATTTTACTTTTGCTCCAATATTTCGGAGCTTCGGTTAAATTTATCTCTATATTTCATGATTCGTTTAGTTTATTTAAGTGAATATTTCATTCATTAAACTTTTTTATTTCACTAGATCACCATAAATTACCCTAATGAAAACACATTTCGGTACAGTCGAAAATGTCCATAAAGTTCTCCTTTTGTACTAATACCGGCGCGTAATTCGCATTTGATGCAGATTGATAGATGCAGTTTATTGGCTGAATTATACGCATCCTCTTTTCTAAAAAAACATTCGTGAGATAGCAGTATAGAATCAAATAAAGATAATAAAAAAATAGGGCAAGTATAAAATAAAGAAAGAAATACAAAGTGTAGATATATAATAGAGATAATTGTCTTTCATTTATTTATAGCTTATTGCCTTGAATCCCCACAAAGATTTTAAAAACATATACTCGATCATTCAAATAATAGATGTAATATTATCTTCTGCTTAAATATATATAACTCTCTTTTATAAAATTTCATTTTGAAGTTCTTACGGCCTATATCACCCACCTGTCCAAATCGATGACATTTCTCGTCTCAAATGCTCATGTTCAAAGACAAATTATAGGTATAATGTGTTTTTTAACCGACTTCAAGGAGTAGGTTATGATTTCGAACTGTATCTATACCTTGTTCACTCATAACTTCCCTAAATATGAACCGATTTTGATAATTCTTTTTTTATTTGAAAGTATAAGATACCCATGTGGTTCCATTTTAATTTCATCAAATTCTGATGATTAGAATTTTTTTAATAAAAAATGTGGGTTTGATAAAAAAAAATAATATACAAAAATGATATATAGCAAATCATCTTTTATTGTTGCAACCGTTTTCAAATCATAACCATATTAAAACTATGCTTTCATGTGCGTTAGCATCAAGTTATCGCCAAGCTTGATTCTTTTTCTTGAAGTCGGTTAGTATTTTTTTAAGCATATTTTATTTAAACTTTTGTTAATGATAATAACGTATGTAACTAAATTTTCTTATAAGCATTCCATTATAAGCAGAATTTTCAAGTCTATAAGTTTATATATAGTAGTTAATTACTTGCATAATATATATTTCCCCCTAATTATTACATGCATGATCCTATTAAAAGTATTGTCTGTGCAATAATATGTGTCTGAAATCAATGAGAATAAAAAAAAATTACAGTTAAATTATAATATGTTAAATTTTTATACATTTGATACTCATGCCCTGACCATCAGTCATTTCATTTATCATTTGATAGTATTTTAATGTGAATGACTATCAAATTTCTTCATTACTTAGTATTTATGCTTATAATAATTAAACTACAATACATATTTTTCTATTCTCTCTCATTTTCCCCTAAATTATTGTTTAAAATAAATTTCAAATTAACATATATGTGTTCACAAAGGAGATTATGCTTCAAACACTATTTCACTGCTTATTTTAATTATGCAATATTTATCTACATTTCTATGAATCCTCTACTGAACTCTTTTTTTCCCAAGAAACGTGCGGTGTTAAGAAGAAAAAATATAGATTTCATCTAGTTAATAAACCTTTCGTTCGACTTCTGTTTTAAAAGTTCTGTATAATCCAATAATTTTCGGGAAATTTAATTAAATCCGGACAAGGGAGAAGATACAATAGAAGTATTTATCTTAAAACTTAGAGAAAGTAATCTGATTTACATTTTTTTTTATAAATAAAAGAATCTCAACATTAGCATAAAGCATTCGTGCTTAAAAGTATAGATGAAACATTTCTTTTCTTTGAGTAAACAAAAAGTATAATGTGTACTAATACATACACCGCTGAGATTTATTTTAGGAAATTTATTTTTGAAATAGTTAGCGTAAATAATAATAAAATTTAATTTGTACATTCTAGTAAAATATAAAGGAATATTTTTTTCTGTAATGGAAATAGTTATTCAAAGACTAAGTTGGCAATTTTCATTCAAAATACAAATATTAAAGATTGAAAAGTTTTATTTGTAGTTTTTTTTTCAACAAAATATATTATTTATTCGTCATTTTGAGTGATAACAAAACAGTAGTATCTTGAAAGGGATGCAATATATAAATACAATTTTTCATCTGCTATAATTTTTAAAATAATACTCATGCCTTATATGTAGCTTCAACAGGAAATCAAGTAAGTAATTTTTCCCTTAATTAATGTAAGGAAGAAAAGGAAAAATAAAAGCCTATTGCGAAGTCTTGCCTTTAATATTTTAAA
This sequence comes from Maratus speculifer, assembly GCA_964019185.1. Classification (NCBI taxonomy): domain Eukaryota; kingdom Metazoa; phylum Arthropoda; class Arachnida; order Araneae; family Salticidae; genus Maratus; species Maratus speculifer. Next base: position 213,769,216 of record OZ025297.1, on the reverse strand, counting down.
GGAGAAGCGATTAAATGTATATTGAATTTATTTAACTTAAATTTTAAACATTCAAACAAACCTGGAAAATATTGAAATTTGTGTATTTTTACTTCATTATATTTAAATTTACTATTGATGTTATCTATCATATTGAGCTTGGTAAATAAGTTTATTTCCAAAATTAATTGGGAATCCATTGTCAATGTCATCTGTAATATGTTCTGCGAAACCTTATTTTTTCTAAATTTGTTGTTGTTATAACAATACAACCTATACATAGTACAGATATCAAGCTTAACAGACAACGATAACGGTTTCCCACTTAAGTTTATAAATAAACACATTTACCAAGCTCAGTACGATAAAAGTTGTAATAAATTTAAACATAATGAAGTAAAGTTACTCAAATTTAATTATTTGCTAGGTTTTGTGGAATGTTTTGTGTTTAAGTTAAAGAAATGCAATATACATTTAACCGCCCCCAGCCCTAATAACGTACATGCAAAACTTCGCAAAAGAATCGATCCTAATCCCTATGAAAGATTCGGCAGTTATAGAAATAATATCAGCTACTATAATGGAGAACGAATGGGGCAGATTATATTGGCAAACAACCAGAAAATTTAAAAAGCGTTTATATTACAGATATCAAGCTTAACATTAGTAAAATAGCTATTTCTAAACTATTCAGGAGCAAGAGGGTATAACTGATTTTAAGAAATTTAAAATACTAAAGAAATTACTATATTAGCAAAAAATGTGGAAAAAATATAAATTGTATGTCTAGCTAACTACAGATGTAACGATACGTTGACGTACATCAATCCAAGAAATTAATACAGTTTACTGAAAATAACTTGAGTGTCCCCACTTCTTTAAAAATATTAGAACAATCCGACAGTATGCCTCGCCCTATTTTTCACGTTCACCTTTGAATCAGCCTATCTCATATGAAAGAACTCAGGCTTTGATAACTTCCTCCTTTTCCTGATTTTAACCCTAATAAGCATGGTATGCTTGAAAGTACTCGGTTTAAAGATTTCATACTGTAAATAAAAACCCCTTTAAGTAACCTGAATATTTTGTGTTTAATTTTTTAATTGTAAGACCGAATTAGTGGATTAAAAAAACCGATATTTTATATCATTTTAACTTTATAAAAATTAAAGAATATTTTATCCTTTTAGAAAAGCTTCTTTTCTAATGTCGGATAATTTAAAATGACACTTATGGTAAAGTCACAATGTTGAATGTCAATAGAAATGCATTATAATTCAAATAAAGATTTGATTATCTTCAAAAAAGTATTGTTATTCTGATGTCAATTGGCAAGAAAACGCTGAAACGTCTGGCAAAATTTACTTCATACAAAATTTCACCAAGCCAGTTAATTCCTATTCGAGTAAATTTCAAAGTTAAGAAGAGGCTTGAAACAACTTCACATAAAGATATAAAAGTTTCTTTTATTTATTTGTAACTGCTTTGATAGAAAAACAAGATTGAGATATTGTTTTCGTCAGTTAAGCTCACTTGCATAGTTGTTTCTTCATAAACTGTCTCTTGTCCGACTTACATACAGATAATTCCATTTGATGATGCGATTTTTCGCAATCAGAACCAACATGAAAAATGTAACTGAATTTGTTGAAACTTAATTTTTTTTTTTAATTCTGAAATTCCACATGAAATCTTTTACTCTGACTTCACGTACATCATTCATGTATGTTTCACCACTGATATTTCTATAAAGTAACTCAGTGGTACCGTATTTGGATAAAAATAACAAAAAAAATGAGTTTCTAATTTTTGGGTTAAATTATACTTTATTACCCCTAGTACATTCTCATGAAGTTTCGTAAAGATCTGAGTATTTAAAATATAGTTTAATGCTGTTTTATTACATCACTGTCCCTTTAAATGCTTCAATCAATTTAAAAGTGATTTTTCGCAATTTGTGTTTTTTTTACTAATAGGAGTGTTATAAGGGATAAAACTTTTATGTATATTGTTCAATTGACTCGTTTTTTTTGCTGGGTTGTTCCTTGTGGTCTATTTGTAAAACTAAGTATAGAGTTAACACTAAAATACAAAAAATAAAAATAAAAAACAAGATAAAAGTGTAAAATAAATTTATATATTTTTTTTACTGTAAGCTTTGTAAAATTCTATTTTTTCATATATTTGCACATTTTATTTTTTTTTCTCCCAATTAATTATGTTATTGAAAACCCGATAATTAAAATGCCACAGCACAATTCTACGAATAATTTCAAAAATATTAGCTTAAAATGTTTGAAATTGTGCGAGAGTATACAATTTAAAATTAACGTAGTTAAAAAAAACTTCATTTTTTCTAATTTTGTCACAGAAATTGAACAACTGCGTATTCGAATCATTTTTTAAGGAATCTTTTATTATTGCGCCAAATATGTATCTTAAAATGCTTAATAACCGAGTCTCCATAAGTCACTCAAATTTTCCCCAACTTTACGATCTGACACAACACCATGCCGAACAGTAACTGGGTGTTTTGTGATAGCTGTATTGCTATCAGAAAGCTAATCATCTGCTATTCTTCTATTTGCATACTTTATGCCCTCACTATGGAAGTAGAAGTTTTGTTTTATCATTTCAAATAGCACAGCTCCATTAATTGTCTGTGTAGCTAAGACATATTTTATCTAGGTTTCATCTTTTTGAGAGTCAGTATATAAATAAATGTTGTTTTTTATTCATGTTTTCCAGGAATTAGATTCAAATATTGGATCATGCGTAGAACGACATTTTGGAACTCCGTATGGAAATGTGTCATTTGACTCCGTGCGCTCTAAGGTAATTTTTTTCTGTCAGCTAAAGACAAGTTTTCTTCTTTTCTATCATCTGATTTTCAGAAAACTTTTCTGTCTTTTTTAGTTTTATTTTGTTGACACCCTTTCATTATTTTTCTTTCTGTATAGATTTGAAATAACATTTTAGAACATTTTATGGGTTTTGCTATGCATTACTAAATAAATAATTTAAAGGCTCTTAAGACTTGACTTACTGATTAGGACACCTGATTAAATGAAAGAGAAGATTGTATACTTATCGGTATCAATTTGTGACCTCACTCGCCAAAACTCTAGTTAAAATCCAATTAAAACCCAAAAAATCTATCTATCTGTCATGCCAAACATGAATTTACAAGGAATACTTTCAATTAAAAAAAGAAAATACTCCAATCCAAGTTTTACTTATTTTTTCTTACTATGTTGTTATACAAATTTATACAATATTTTTAATTGAACAAACGACATAGAGTAATAATCTTGACTGCATTATCTTGCCTGTGATAAAATGTTTTTATAAATTAGAATAAAAATTGTAGCTTTGAAGCAATAGAACTTCAGCTTTTCGTAAAAGGTTTTCTTAACTTTATTTATATTATCTGTATGTATAAAAACGTTTACAAAAGATTTTCCTACATTAAAATACGTACATTTGTCGTCTGTAAAACTCGTAAAATTAAACTAAATGATACATTTTCCAGGTTGATCATAAATTTGTTATTGAGCAATTTTCAAATTTGTTAACTTTTATGTTAATTGTCTTGCAGCCTTAAATATATTTAACCTCTTCAGTCCCTGAGTACCCAAATGGGTACATCAGTTTTGTTGCATTTTATTAATGATACTCAAATATAAATAAAATTTCGATATAAGAATAATATGTTTCGAATTCTAAGATTCAAGCTAATGAAAATAAAACAAAAATCTCGCTTTGAAGTCAAACGAGAGAAGAAATAATTCAGTAATAATTAAAAATGTTGTAATAATCGCCAGTAGCGAAGAGGTTAAGATTTCTTAACATAAAAATAATTTACCATAGAAACATTATTTTATCTTTTTATTTCCTGAAAAATAAAAAATATTTTTCTCCTCTTTTTTTTTTTTTTTTTTTTTTTTTTTTTTCCATTTTTTAAATTTTACTAAATTTTGAAGGTTTTTTTTAAATTTTAGAAATAAAAAATACTATTAACAAAAACAAAATAAATAAATAAAAATAAACGAATAAATAAAATAAAAATAAAAATAAAATAAATAAATTTTGTAAAAGTTAATGAAAAATAGTTTTGAATTCTCTTTAAAATAGTTAATAGTTTTTCACTTATGTTAATGATAATTAATTAATTATTAAAAAATAAAATATACCCAAGCTCTTCACGATTGATTTTCATTTATTCACATTCTTTTGCATTATTTTAATCTTGTATTTTCACTGAAAAGTAATATTACAATCATTATAATGCAAACAGATTGCCAGTCTATTTATAACCCGAGTTTTCTTAATGAGTTTTACTTAGGAAAATAATAAAATAAATTTAAAAAATCATAAATAGTGGTTATTTGAACAGCACATAAAAATATAAATAATTAATTTCGTTTTTAAAACGTGCAGTTGCAATAATAAAGCACAATAAATCAATTTTTACCTGAATTAATTTACAAAAAAATCATAATGAAATAGAACCATGGAACAAAAATAACTTTTATCAACATAATAAAAGTACAAACTTTTCTCGTAAAACGTACCTGTTTTAAAATCCTCTTGTGACAGATTTTTATTGAAATCAATTTAACAGAAATTTTGAGCGTGACTCATTTTGCCTGCAGGGAATAGATTGTCAATCATCGTACACCGAAAAGAGTTACAAATTCGTTGTGAAATATTCACTTGAATGATATCCATGTGTCAAAGAGGAATCTGGCTCACAAATCAGATTTTTAAAAGAAGATTATTTTAAATCACAAAACCATGTTACCTTAAACAGGTTTTATTAATATTTTAATAAGTAGTAATATTTAAAATGATTTATATTTGTCTCAGATTTAATGTCATGGTATTATATATTTTCTAGCTGAAACGAATGAAATGCTCCATCAATAGGAGCAAAAATTCCCAAATATATTTTTTTTCGAGATCGATCGACTTCCAACACCGATGAACAAAACTTGCACTTATATATTTTTTAAAAATTAGCATCTAGTTTTAAATTTGTTTCACCAAAAAAGAGTAATAAAAATTTACTTTTAAATGCAATTTGTTTGAAAGCTGTATCTCATTTTGTTTTTGTGTTATTGATTTTTTTTTTGTAGTTTTTATTAAATGTGTATCATCGTGGAAACACAAATATTGCATTTATGTTAAAAATTAAGGGGAAATAGAGAATTTAAAAATATATTACGTTTATTATATTGTCAATCTATTTATAATTCGACATTTCTTATTGATTTTTACTCATACCCCCCCCCCCCTAAAAACTAAAAACTATACATAGATAGTGGTTATTTGAATGATTCATAAAAACACAAATAATTTAATTAGTTTTAAAAATCTTCAATTTATATAAAAAATACAATAAATTAAATATTATCTGAAATATTATACAAAGAACCTATTTTAAAATCCTCTGTTGACAGATTTTTATTGAAACCAATTTAGCAGAACTTCTACACATGACTCATTTTGCCTGCAGGGAAGATATTTTCAATCATCGTACACTGAAAAGAGTTGCAAATCCGTATGGAAATCTAACTTGAATGAAATCGATGTTTCAAAAAGGAATCTGGGTCACAAATCGGGTTTTTAAAAGAAGATTATTTAAAATTGCAAAGCTACGTTACCTAAAAAAGATTTTATTAAAATCATAATTGATAGTAATATTTAAAATCTTTTATATATATCGCACATTGAATGTCATGGTATAATGTGTTTTCTAGCTGAAACGAATGAAATGCTACACTAAAACAATAAAAATTTCCCAAATAAATTTTCTTCTAGAATCTGTTAGATCACCTGCACTGATGATAAACGTGTACATATATTTTCAAACTAACATATTGTTTTACATTTGTTTTACTATAAAAGAGTAATAAAAATGTACTTTTAAATGCAATTTGTTTAAAACTTTATTTCATTTTTTTGAGTTATTATTCTTTTTTATCACAATGACAACAAAAAAATGACATTTATGATAGAAGTAAAAGGAAAATAATAAATTAAAAGTAATGTTACAATTGTTATAGTATAAGTGATTTTTCAATCTATTTACAATCCTAATTTTCTTTTTGATTTTTACTTTGGAAAAGAATAACAAAATGTATCAAAAGCGCTCTACACAAAAACATAAATAATTTGTTTAGTTTTATAAATGTGCAGATCATAAAATACTACCAATCAAATTTTAAATGAAGTATTATACAAAGAACATTTCAAAATGAAATAGAACCATCATACAAAATAGACATTTACCGAGATAATAAAAGTGCAAACTTTTCTATTATAAACGTAGTTATTTTAAAATCCTCCGGTGACAGATTTTTATTGGAATCAATTTAGCAAAACTTTTGAACGTGAGTCCTCTTTCCTACAGGGAAAAGAGTTTCAATCATCGCACCCCGAAAAGAATTACAAATCCGTATGGAATTCTCTCTTGAATGAAATGGATGTGTCAAGAATCTTGCTCACAAATCCGATTTTAAAAGAAGATTATTTTAAATCGCATAACTGCTACCTTAAAAAGCTTTCATTAAAATATTAATCAATGCTAATATTTAACATTTTTCATATTTGTCTCACATTGACGAATTTTAGTTTAGTATATCACAAAGTTATATTGCAATGTTAATTTCGTTTTTAAAGATTTTTTAATATTTCTGACAAAATTACATTTCTACTAAATTTGTGAATGACACCTAATTTGCAACAAAATATGTGTTCCAACTTTAAACAGTTGTTACTCGGCCAATTTTAACCGTATAATAATTGGACTGTTTTATCTTACTTGTAAGTGTAATAGGAAAAAATTACTGAACGAAAGATATAGAACTGGGGGACCTATAAAAATTTAAGTTTCGTAATTTTTAAGAAACGATTTTATTAACTCATATCGTTTTTAAAATATTTCTTTACCTCGTTTAAAACGTTTTTGCAACTGAAACTTTATGTCTATGACTAACGGTTGAAGAATTAGCCATCGGCCACGGTTGAAAGTGTAAATCCTGCATAAATAGCTGTAGATGTAGAAGCTGTAAAATCCCCTGGTGACAGTTTACTGTTGAAATCAGTTTAGCAGAACTTTTCATCGAAAACAGTTACATATCCGTATGAACACTCACTTGAATGAAATCGATGCGTCAAAAAGAAATTCGGCTCCAATTTTTAACAAATCCAGTTTTTAAAAGAATATTATTTTAAATCGAAAAACCATGTTACCTTAAAGAGGTTTTATTAAAATGCTAATAAATAGTAATATTTAAAATGATTTATATTTGCCTCACAATGTGATGAAATAATATATTTTCTAGCCGAAAAGAATGAAACGCTGCAATAAAGTAATCGTAATTTCCCACAACATTTTTTTCAAGATCATGTTAGATCTCCAATACTGTTGAGTAAACCTGTACTTACATTTTCAAATTAATATATCGTTTTACATTTGTTTCTTAAAAAAACGATAATACAAATGTGCTTTTAAATGCAATTTGTTTGAAATATATATATATCATTTTGTTGTTCAGTTTTATTTATTTATTTATTTTGTAGTTTTTAACATTGTGACAATGGAAATATTTCACTTATGTTGAAAGTAAAGGGAAAAGAGTATAAATATATTATTACAAATGTTGTAATACAAGTAGTTTGTCAATCTATTTATAATCCGAGTTTTCTTAATGATTATTATTTTGGAAAATAATTATATATATATATATATATATATATATATATATATATATATATATATATATATATAGTGGTTATTTGGACGGCACATAAGAAAATAAATAATCTGTTCCGTTTTATAGATGTGCAAATAAAATTTAAAAAATGCTATCAAATTTTACCTGGTGTAATATTCAAGGAATATTTCAAAACGAAATAGAACCACCAAACAAAATAGACATTTATCGAAATAATAAAAGTGAAAACTTTTCTCATATAAACGTACTTATTTTAAAATCCTCTGGTGACAGATTTTTATTGAAATCAGTTTAGTAGAACATTTGAACATGAGTATTTTTGCCTGCAGGAGAGACATTTTCAATCATCGTATACTGAAAAAGAGTTACGAATCCGTATGGAATTCACACTTGAATGAAATCGATGTGTCAAAAAGGAACATGGTTCACAAATCTGATTTTTAAAATAGATCATTTTAAATCGCATTTTTTTTTTTACTTTGTTATCTTACAGAGGTTTAATTAAAATTTTAATAAATAGTAATATTTAAAATGATTTATATTTGTCTTACATTGAATGTCATGGTATAATATATTTTCTATCTGAAATGAATGAAACGCTGCATTAAAATAACCAAAATTTTCCAAATATATATATTTTTTCAAGATTCCGTTAGACCTCCAATATTGATGAGTGAACGTGCTCTTAAAATTTTTAAAATAATGTGCTTTATTAAATTTGTTTCACCAAAAATATTAATATAAAATGAATTTTTAAATGCATTTTGTTTGAAAGTTGCATCTTATGTTGTTTTTGAATTTTAAAAATTTTTGTAGTTTTAACACATTTGTATCATCATGGAAACAGAAATATTCTATTTATGTTTAAAGTAAAAGAAAAACCGTAATTTGAATATATATTTCAGTTGTAATAGTACAAGAAATTTTTCAATCTATTTATAATCCGAGTATTCATAATGATTTTTATTTAGCGAAAGAATAAAATAAAATAAATATATATACAAATAGTTGATATTTGAACGCCACACAAGTATATAAGTAAACAATTTATTTTTATAAATATGCAAATGGAACAATAAAATGCAATAAAACAGATTTTTCCTGAAGTGTTATGCAAAGAACATTTCAAAATGAAATAGAACCATCAAAGAAAAAAGACATTTATCAAGATAATAAAAGTGCAAATTATTCTCATAAACGAACTTTTTTAAAATCCTCTCGTGACAGATTTTTATTGAAATCAATTTAGAATAACTTTTGAACATGAGTCATTTTGCCTGCAGGGAAGAGATTTCGAATCATTGCATCCCGAAAGGAGTTACAAATCCGCAGGGAATTTTCACTTGAATGAAATCGATGTGTCAAAAAAGAGTATGAATCACAAATCCGATAAAAAAAAAAAATTCAATCGTAAACCATGTTACTTTAAAGTGACTTTATTAAAATGTTAGTCTACACTAATGTTTAAAATGATGTTTATTTGTCTCACATTGATTCTCATGGTATAATATATTTTCTAGCTGAGACAAATGAAATGCTGCCAATAAAACAAGAAATAATTTCCCAAATATTTTTTCTTCAAGATTCGGTTAGGCCCCTCCTCCTCCTCAATCCTCCTCCACAGCCCTCCTCCACAGCCCTCCTCGTCAATCCTCCTCCTCCTCCTGACATCGCCTTGTAAGAGAAGGGATTAAAAAGATTTTTTTTAATTTTAAGCCGGAATTTTAGGGAGTTAGATTTTTTTTAACCATGTATGAGGGTGTTTTTAATTTTAATGCGGGGATTTTAAAATTTTCGGCGTGTTACAGTACGTGGGGTATGTTTTTCGATTGAATTTTGCTGTCGTTCATTTAAAAAGGTAATTAAAAATTATGAGTGAAATTTTCTCAACATACTCTAATATGAGGGATTATTTTTCGAGTGGTGATTTATTAAGAAATTTTAATAATTTAAACTTTAAAATTTTCAAGATTTTAAATTTATTTTGAGTCAAGTGTAAAAGTTAATCCAATTTAACAAATGAATCATTAAAATTAATTTCAAATAATAATTAAAAATAATGAATGAAAAATAATGAAGACACTTTAATTATTTGGGCGTGTTACAGTACGTGGGGTATGTTTTTCGATAATTATGCTGTTGTTCATTTTAAAAGGTAATTAAAAATTAATCAAAAGTAAGAAATAAAGCGACTTTTTTTTTTCACCGAGTTCTTTGATGAGGGGTTAAGCGGGTATTTGGGGACACAAAATAATTTTTTTCTGTACTATTGTACGACGGATTTTTAATTTAAATGTGGTGACTTTAAATTTTTCGGTGAACTTTAGTTTAAAGATTAATTTTTTGATTTTAAGCGAGAATTTTGGGAAAATTGATTTTTTTTTTCACCGTGTTTTAGATTAGGGGTTAAGCGGATATTTTGGGGGAAATTATTATTCTTGAGTACTGATACACAAAGGGTACTTATTTTTTTTTTTCGCGGGTTGATATTTTAAAGAAGAACTAATTAAGGAGGGAGCATTCATGGTGAATTAATGAGTTAATTTTTTTCAAGGAGTAATTTTGTTAAGATTGAGTTATTTTTTAATGTGTTAGATTTTTAAGCGGAAACAACTTTTAATGGGGAGACATTAAAATATTTTTCGTACTAGCATTGAATCGCGCTCGTCGCCCTAACTATTCGGAATATGTGGTTTTCTTCGAACCTTGGTGAAAATTTAATTGAATTGATTATTATTATTATTTTGTATGTGTTGTATGTATGTATGTGTATGTATGTTTGTGTGCTATATGCATGTATGTGTGTGAATGTATGTTTGTGTGTTGTATGCATGTGCGTGTGTTGTATATATGTATGTATGTGTGTATGTATGTTTGTATGTTGTATGCATGCATGTATGTATATGTATGTATGTATGTGTTGTATGTATGTATGTGTTGTATGTATGTGTGTGTTGTATGTACGTGTATGTTGTATGTATGTGTAGGTGTATGTATGTGTGTGTATGTATGTGTGTGTTTTATGTATGTGCATGTTGTATGTATGTGTGTGTAATTTTTTGCCGAAAGGTATGATGTTTAGCTGAAAGTGACCTAGGGTCAAAACTTTCACCCAGGAATCGCCACAGGGAGGCAGATCACATGATTCCCATAATGCACACATTCACATACATTGTATCGAGCGATATTTTTAGTGAAAGATAGTTTGCAATTGAATTTTTAGAATAATAAAAAAATAACTTTAAAATGTAAATGAAAAAATGTTTCAAAACGGAATTTTACGTACTAACATTTAATCGCGCTCGTCGACCTAACTGTTTGGAGTCTGTCATTTTCCTTTGACCTTGGAAAACCTTGCATCAATGTGGATAGAATATTTCTGAAAGACCCTCACTTTGGGTACTCTTTTAAACTAATATTTGCAATGAGATGTGTTCGCGCGCGCGTCGGCTTAACTGTTTGGATTATCTACATAAAATCATCAAATTAATACAAAATATTTCAAATAGTAATAAAATGATTGATTAAATTCGCCAAATAAGAACAAAATATTTCAAGCAATGAGAAAATAAATGTTTAAAATCGCCAATTTAACATAAAATGTTTCACACATTGAAAAACGAAAGATTAAAATCTCCAACACAAAATGAAATCTCATGCATTTAGAATAAAAACATTAAAAAATCATCGCCAAATTAAAAGATTATTCCTATCTTACAATAAATATTCTGAAAGACATAACTGATACTGACTAAAATTGCTTTTTGAGTTTGTGATGTACAATATTTCATGCTATATTAACTCATATTATCTAATCAAAACTATATAAAATATTGTTGTTTATATTTTATTACGTATCTTTGTCTGCATGAAATATTTTGACGAAGCGTGAAATTGATTTCCAAGTTTAAATAAACAATATAATTAAAATGACTGAGTGTATGTTATTTATATACCATTGTTCTTATCCAGAGCTGTTTGCATAATTAAATAGTTTATTTTTTAATATAAATTTTCCATTGACATTCAAATTCTAAAGGTCACATATGCACACTATGTACATAAACTATATTTTTAAATGTACGAATATTCGTATATTAAAAGTTATTGCAAAGTTAGTAAAAATGAAATTATCAGCACGGTTAAATTTTTTTATGCTACAATTTACTAAAAAACGTACACAACTACTTTTTCGCAGAAGTAATCCAATTTTATGATATTCTTTAAATAAAATGTGCTATTTTCAAAAAGAAAAATAATGCACAATTTTATAATTAATAATAGTTTTACCAAGGCTATAAATTTTGCATCAGTGAGTCGCCGCGCTGCCACGATTTCCAAGTAGTACAATTCAAATAATTTAATGACATGATCTATCTGATAAAATAATACGAACTTTGCTGTTTAAAAACAGATACAACCATTATCGATCAGACAAATGTTTAAAATGATTGATACAGAAGAGCATTCAATATAAAATATTTGTTTTATTTACAAAGGTAATCATTTCTACTGAAATTAAGTGACCGTATTCACTTTACAAAACAAAGGTTACTAATGTCACAGGGGATCGAAAATATTTTAAGCAAAATACTTTAAGTAATAAGTTAATTTGTTGAATTTAAACATCCCATTAAATTGATTTTTTTATAAACGCATTTTCATCTAAAATTTATGTTATAATAAACTTAATCATCTTAAACCTCTTTTACTTCTTTGTATTAAACATTATCTCTTGTATTTTCGTAGTTTTATCTTGGTGCTAAATTACTTATCTTTTAAATTACACTATAGCAATTTAATAAAAGTCTGTTAATTTTATAAATAAAATATTTCAGTATTTTTAATTTAATTCTCGATAGAAAAGTGATTTTATAATGATTTATAATATCTTAAGTAAATTTAAGGTAATAATTCTGCATGAGTCACGTCGAAGTATAATAAACGTTATAACGCTTTTCTGGACATGATCGTACTTAGAAGTAACATTTAAGGCATGCTCAGGGGACTCAATTAATATATCTCCTAAGAGTTCTATGTGCGGTGCAATCAAGATAATGGATTTTGTAATTTAATCTATTAGAATTTTTGTAATGAAACTTTATTTAAGAAATGATATTAAAGAAACGATAGAGAAATTTTACAAGGAAATTAATTGAATGAACACATATATTGCATTTCTTTAATATATTAACTATGTATTTTTACGCTAGATATTAATCTTTATCTTAAGAATAAAGATTATATCTGTATTTTAACTAAATTGTGTAACGTATGACATTACTGATAAAATATTTCAATTCAGAATTAGAAAAATAAATTTTAAATTAATAAAAATATATTTTAAAAGAAAATAAAAGATTTGTAGAATTTATTCCTTTTTCAACAGTAGATAAAAATAAATAGACATATGTAGGAAAAAATGGCGTACCTTCAACATATATCTACCGAGGACCTAAACAGGGTTTAGTTCTAATTATTGGATTCGTATCAAACAGATCAATATAGTTTTAAGATATATTGTTCCGGCTAATTCTCATACAGCTACTTAGCTGCCGCAAACTTTGTCTGGAAATATAATGAATACTTATGAATTGAAACGAAATAATTTGTTGTTGGTACTAAAAATATTGCAATGTATTATTTCGATGACCTTTTATAGATTTTTAATGTTTGTTCATATAATTAAATGTGTTCGTTTTCTCCGTAAATACTGAAATTTTTAGTAGATATAAAGACATTGAACCACCCCAAACATTAATTAAATGTGAATTGAATAATTACAACATTTCGATTTCAATGGAACATATACTATTAGATAATACTTTTAATTGATCACTTTAATAAAGTAATACAATTTAGACAACATTAAAAAAATATTTTGATCATCCGAACGGAAATTTTTTAAAGCTGCAATTGTTTTTTACATCTCTTTAACAACCGTTATCTATTTATGCATGCCACTAATATGAATTATAGTACATGAATTTATAGTACATTATTAACATGCGTTTTAATTGAAGCTAAGTCTAACTATAAAATTGTAAGGAGGCATTATTTTTTTAAGTTACAAAGAGCTGTACCTTGAATCTGGAAAAATTGTTGCATCTTGGGCAGGTCCAATGTACAAAACGGTTGCATATTTATCTGCTAAAAATCAATAAATTGGAAATGCTATTTCAGAAAAGTTTTTCTTTGCATCATTAATGAAATAATCTAAAATTCAACTTTATATATACAGCAATTGTTTACAGAAATATTTATAAATACTCTGAATGTTGAAGAGGAAATTACCGTTGTATTCAACAAGCGTTTCAGCAGCACAAGAGTAGAATTCATATTTGAAGAAAACATGATTTTCAATCACTAGCGAACAAATCATTAGAATTTTTCACAAAGCTGAGTGTTAGTGTAAGACATCAAATAATTCTTTATCTATTTCCTAATACATTATCAGTTTTTGAAAGAAAATAGCTTTTTAGACAACTGATTTTTCTTAATTTTCTATCGTCATAAAACAATCATGTATGAAAACAAGCATCAAAATACTACCAAACATTTAAAATACAACTTATATTTTTTGTAGTTGGAATAACCTACTGTAAAATACGATTTAAATACTTAAAAAGGGATGTAAAAATTAATTGTAATTTAAATTTCTTAGCAAATTCATTTCTTAACCAAACACTTCATCAGAGAATATTTTTATAAAAAAAATTTTATATATATAAATACATGATTTCGTTTAGAAAATGACCGAGTCAATAATTATTACAGTTGGAAATAAAAGTAGTTTTTTGGACCAATATTTCTTGGATTAATTTCTACAATTATTAATAATATATATTTTCTCTCATTAAGTTTAATTCAAAAAATTAATTATATTTTCAATTATGATAATTATTGGCTTCTCCATTTTCTAAACGAAATAATGTATTTGCATAAATAAAAAAGTAAGTTATAAAAACATTCTTTGAGGAAGAGCCTGGTAAAGGCTTGAAAGTACTAAAATATTATTAATATAATTAACTATTAACATCTCTTCTTGATTATTTTAATCGCCTTTTAAGTAAAATTGAACGTTTTAAAATTCATATTATAAATAAATATATTGAAAAAATATTTTATTAAATATAAGTTTTCTTCAAATACATCATAAAAGTCATCAATTTTATTTATATTGCTATACAAATAGGATGTATAATCAACTGTACAACATGCATAAGATGAAACTTGGCTGTAAAATTAATAAATACATGCATTTTAAATTAAAATAAAAAAATGATAGGACTACACTTAAACCTCAAGAAAATCTTAATAGAAGCAGAACATTATAAATAACTAGCAAATTTCTTTATATTTCATTATTTACATATTTCAATTAAATTAAAAGTTAAAATGTTAAAATTGGACCTAGGTACTTGGCACTTCCCCTACATACATTTTGCCCTACATACATGGGCAAACCAATTTAAAAACTCCAAAATATGCAGACGGTCCCAGCTACTAAAAGAATCCGTATAAGAGAATATTGTATATTATATTGAGAATATTGTAGAAAAAAATATTTTACTGTGAATCATAGTTTTCCTATCGAGTATCAGCAATGTGTGGCAGTACAATCATTATTACATAAATCAACCTAGGTATAAAAATGAAGTGACAATTGTGGTAATAGTAATGGAAAATGTATGAAATTTGTCTGATTGATCTATATAATCTTGCTTTTAGGGTCAAATTTGACCTCAGAGTATTATTTGGATATTGTTTTTGTGGGATTTGGATTCAAAAATATTCATCAAAATCATCCATATAAAAATCAGAATCGACCAAAGAACAAAAGTGACCAGACCAAAGAACAAAAGTGTATAGATGATTGTCATATACTCCTTAAATTTGACCACCTTTATTGGCACCATGGCTGAGAAGTCTTTTTCTACTGTTTTCATACGGGCTACTGCTCGTTAGTGCTATCTATCGCAGGTAAATGGAACTAAAACTAGAAAGCAAAGAGGAAAAAAACCCTATTGAAATTTTGCATTACATTCTTACAAGAATTTTTAAACATATGTCATTTTTTACATGTTAAATATGCCACTTAGGACGTCCAGTATATGCATATAACTAGCTGCCTTTAGACGCGATACTTTCAGGTATTTCTATTTTTAAAAAAACTTTGAATTAAACAAATTATTGTTTGTGAATTTACGCGCTTTAAAGCAACATGGGAATTTACCTAAAATATTGATCCGAATTGCAGAAATCAATATGAATGTAATTACGCTATTATATTTTCTGCTGAGTCGGACAAAATATGGGCTTCTAAGGACAAATTTGTTTAATTGATCATTTGGTTTAGAATTAGCTAAAAAAGATAGGACAATAAGAAACATACTAAAAGCGTTCATGAAAAATTATCAATTCAAATCTCATCAGCATCTGTTAATTGAAGATATTAAAAAAAATGTAATATTTAATAATTGGCATCACATGATTATTTATTTAAAATCTCAATTCTATTATCCAGCAACCTGGAGAACAAGCAACACTAAGTAGATAATATTTATTCTGAAACGTTTGCTGAAAAATTAAGTAATTGGTTATATTTCATCAAAATCTACTTAGAAGAATCTTTTAGACTGAAAAATATACCAAAACATACCTTAATTAAAATATCTAATTAACATTTTTAAACTCAACAAAATTCATTCATTGGAACTTTTTAAAAAATCCAATCGTTCGAAATCGGGTTTATCTGATCTATAACACTACCCTTAATTACTAAACTTAGCAACTTAGAATGATACGTTTTATACTAACATATATATTTTTTTAAATTATCTACTAACAATGTAAGTCCCGCTTAAATCTATTCAGCAGACACAAGTTATAAGAGGTTGGTATAAAATAATACATTCTTCTATGTACATATAGCTTTCATAAATGCTGTAACTCAGTTATAGAATTCTTAGAAATGTGGAATAAGTGTATACTGGATTTTTTTTTTTTAAGAAACTGTGTACAATTTCCGGAACTATAGCATATATGCTCTAGTTTATGCACTGGTAAATAACATTCTGTGGATTAAAAAAATTACATATTAAAATGTTTTGAAAGATTACGATACTATAACACTGCTAAAAATATATTCAAGGTTGAATTTTAATTTTTGCAATGGTTTGTTATAAAAATCTTTTCACGTTTATAGTTGGAATAAATGACGCGATGCCAAACGTTTTGGCATGGTTATGGTACAATAAAATAGTACCACTTTTTTAATATTTGTGGTGGTTACAACTTTTTAATTGATATAGCTGTTTTAATTGTTTAAAAAATGATTAAAAACTTATTCAATTTCAATTTCTTCCCTTGCTAGAGTAACGATAGCATTTTCAGAAATTATCACTCGAAAGTTTGAGGTTTTGACATCAAAGATATAGACAAATTAGAAAAAAAAATATCTAATGAACTATTACACTTTTACGTGCTGCCATTCTATTCCGCATGCAAAAAATCGTACATTATCATTTGATACCTAACCATAATATCACATTTTAAGGGATTTGTTTAATAGTTTATTCTTTTTCTTATACTCCTCCTCGTGATTGGGATTAAAAAAAATATTTATAGCGACACTCTATGTCATAAGAAGTACTTTTATTGCAATTTACACGATTTTAGGTTCAAAAGTAGAATTGTGCATTTATTATTCCAAAACTCAGATTTGTGTATATAGCGATTAGAAAATTACTATTATGAAACATTTGTATTTTATTAGATTCATGGTTAAATATATTTCCTTCCTCAGAAAATATCCGTTCTGATTAATGGAAAAAATGTTTAACCTGCTGAAATATGCACGGAATTAGAAAAAGCATATTCTGCAGTAACGTGCTCGATATTCATCGTCCAATCTAGTTCAACACGAAAATATTTTTCAATGATATAATTAAACTTCCTAATATAAATCATCAAAAATAATTCTTTTCTTTTATTTAACAATACATTTTTTCTAGATTTTGTAAAAATAGAATATAAAACTTTCTATGCATTTTTTATTTAAAAAAAATGACTTTAACACTTTTAAATGTCGATGAATTAATATGCAATATGAGTACATATGTTTGCAAATTCTGGAAAATAAATGCCTTATAGCGTTATCAGAATTTTCCACAATCATAATGAATAATAAAAAAAAGGAAATTAATGCTTTTATTTTTTTCATTGTCACTGTAAATGATGCGAATTATGTTAAACTATAACAAGGAAAACCACATTGAGACTTGATTCATTAAAAGTTACAACGGAAATTCGAAAAAAATTCATATTTGTGCAATATAAACTCAATCTAATTTAACAGCGGAATCTTCACACATTAATATATTTTATTTCTAAGTTAGTCGGTCTGATATAATTGTAGATCATATAGTGTAACTCAAAAATGTTATTGGATATAAAATAATAAAATGAGATATGATAAAACACGTTCGAAGAATTTTGATTCCCCGTAAACAACCTCCAAATAACAAAAATTGCATAAATGTCCTAAAAACATATAAATATTTTTATAAAAAACTTTTACATGGCTGTCTTTGCAATCTACATACATAAAACTGTACTTACATATGCACACACACACATACACACACGAAATCACTTTCGAGTAAATATTTCGAGTAAATATCATCTTCAGGAGTACACTTGATACGAATACACAGTGTTTAAATTCGTGAAATATATCGTTTAAAGAGATACGAGACAAAAAAAATCTTTATTATTTTTTTTTAAACTAGTAATTATTATTTCTGTTTTGTTTTGTTTTCTGCTTAAAAAGATGTTTAAATCACATTTTTATCTTAATTGGAAATGAATTATTAATTATTTCGTTTTGGTTATTTTTCAAAATCTAAGTTTCAAGCAACGGCTGTTATGGAACCATCTATTTGCGAAAATGTGTTTTTCTTCGTGATGGACTTTTCATCTTTTCTCTTTTCTAAATTGTTATACATAAAGAACCTTTAAAGATAAATCGTTCACACTTTGAAAATGCTGTTTTAAATTCTTTTACTTTAGTATTGATTCAGGAAAATTCCAAAAAATATTAACTTTAAAAAAAAATCTTTCCAAAAAGAAATTACATAATTATTATTTTTTATTTTTTTAAATATTTTTTATTTTTATTTAAATTAGTATTTAAAAATACAATAAATCAAAATTTAAGTTTGTATATTTCTGTTGTTTTAAATGAAAACAAAATTAAATTCTTCTTATAATATTTCGAGTTATAACGACTTTAATTTAACTCTCTTTCTTTATTAATTTTTAAATTTTAAATGTGTATATATATATATATATATATATATATTAAAGTGAAGAGAAAATGACCGAAATAAAAATCAGAACTTTTTCTTTGGATAGGTCAAAAAAGTTGCCTTTTGGCATTTTAAATATAAGATAAAATTTTCATTTCATTTGGAATTCATCTTTAGTTCCCTACCAGCTCTTAAACATTATACTTTTATACGTGAAAAAACCAAAATTGCACTTTGTGATGTTAAATATTCAAATTATTATTTTTTTTATTTTTTATTTTACAGAACTTTTGATTTCAGTAAAACATCTCATAAAAATGACTGGTTAAAGTATTAGTTGCAAACAATCAAAGTATCAAAGTATCATCCTCTTTTAACTCCTTTAACATTAAGAATGACATTATAATGTGAGTTGTTGCAAAGAAGATGAAGAAAAAACACAATATTTAGATATACATAAGCTTTTTTTTTCGAATATACATGAAAAAATATTCTCTGAATATACAGGGTGTATCTAAACTCATAAGCAAAACTTTAAGGGGTGATAGCACACATCAAGACAAACAATATTAAATAGGAAACTAAGGGTGCCAAACGTCTTCCGAAGGAGATAGGCTCCATTAATGTTTACGGTCCAAAATTTCAAATAAACATAAAAAACAGAAAAAATGAACGATTGATTTGCGGTTTTCACTAAAACCATTCTTTATGTCAGTATTTTCTTGAAAACAAATTATAAAGATAAATGTCAAAAAATTACGATCGAGGGCGTTTTAGACTTTGGAATAACAAACAACTATTTTTTGCCGTTATTTTTTTGCATCTCATTAAAAGTTTTCGGAAGCTTAGACTTAAATTTTGAGCTCAAAATATGAATATTTGAGAGTGGTTAAGTAGCGCAAACTGAACTATTTTCAGATGTTCAAATTTTAAATGATTATAAAAAACGGAAAAAAATGGTCGATTCGTTTGCGGTTTTCGCTAAAATTAATCTTTAAATCAGTATTTTCTTGAAAATAAACTTTAAAGATAAATCTCCAAAATTATCGATAGAGGGCGCTTTAGACATTACACAACATCTTTCCAATAGGACCAAAAGGCTCGTGGGCCTATAGTTTGTCCACCAAGTTCCAAAAAGGAAATGACGTAATGGCAATTCGTTAGCGTGAATCTGGCATATCAACTACTGCAAGAAACGGCTAATTTTTGTTTAAAATCTAATAGCACCATTCTTCTTCCCACTGTTTACAGTTGTTCCATCATAAACTACAGCGATAAGTTTACCAAGTTTTAAATTGTTATCAGTACAGTATTTTAAAATGCTTTCTGCAATATGTTTTGCTGATCCAGAAGATGGTGTAATGCGTCCTAGATACAATGAATTTGGCTCTTCAATCAGAGATACACGTTCTTCACGGATAGTTCTTCGATGTAATTATTTCCAATTTTCTCTTCGTGTAAAGTTTTATCTTTTCTTCCATCAAAAAATACTTCCAATTCCTTCTTCTAAAGCTTTCATATCATCCTTTTTGTACATTCTCTAGTTTGCTTCGTTCTCTGCGTACTTTGCTTCTGTCAATTATATGTGATGTATCGTTTTCTGTGACGATGCCAACATCTTGTAGAATTGCAGATGCTATTGCTGCCACGCAATTGTCAGAAACCCCATACTGATCTGAAACCCTTGAAACTGTTGGTAGATGCGTTCTCATTTGTCTTTGTAATTCTTCTTTGAAAGCAGATGCCTGCGATATGGAAATTAATTCTTCACACTCTGATGAAGTGCTACTATTTTTTTCTTCACCATTACTGACAAATTGCATAAAAACTGTATTGTCCTGATTGGCTGCATCCATTTTTTTGCTGTTTTCTCTGTCCTGATAGAGTCCTTTGTTTCCCTGACTTCTCTTTTTCTCAATTTATATGTCTCAGTTTTATCAAGTGTGCCAATAACTATCTTTGATCTTGACTTTTGGTCAAGAAGAAATTTCTGTTCTTTAGGCAGTACCTTATTAAATTTTACACAGGTGCAATTAGGAATTAGCACGCCTCAGTATCAAGAAATTTATTAACAGCTTCAGATTTGAAAAACTAAATCTTCATCATGCAATTGTCATTTTTTTTTCGGGAATTGAAAAATCTTTTGGCATTCAGATAAATTTTGTTTATCTTTTGATCAATATGTCTCTGGAAAAAAACAGGAATCGATGCTTTCTTCCAAAATTCTTCGATGTCTTCTCATAGAATTTTAATTACTTCTTATTTTGGTGGATATTTACCATTCATGCTGTGTTTTAATTCTTGTCTTGTATATCAGTAACACTTTATAATGTCCGATATTGCTGTCAAAACAGTTCTGTTTAGTTTTGAATGACTACGAAACAGAGGGCGCTCTACTGCATTTCTAGTTATTCTAAATTTCAGTTTTTCTCCATTTGCAAACATCTTAACCCGAAAAATAAGAAAAACAATTTGTAAAATTCAATAAATCATTGTATTTTGAATTAAGTTTAAAGATGTTGAAATGATATAGAAAGTTACTCTAAACATTTTAAATATAAAAATGTAAAATCAGATTACAAAGAATCACGCTAAATGGACAATTTTTAGACAAAAACTGTTGAATAAAACAGTGAAAATAAAAATGTGCTGGTAGGGTTCTGAAGGAATTTATCAAAATTAATGCGATTTTGCAGATTAATTATAGTTACTAAAAGGCAATATTTGGCTGGAATCCAAAATCAAAATTTCAACATTCGTTTTTTCACTCCACCCTGATATATATATATATATATATATATATATATATAAGAAGTTTATCATGTGATTTTGTTAACTAATAATGTGATTTAGCATCTCAAAAACATTCAAAATTTTAACTCAATGAATTTAAATTGTTTTGACAGATTTCCCAAACCACCCTAACTACTGAAACATGAAGAAATGAGTGAAGCATTACAGTTAAATGAGTTATTCGATGTACTTATTAGTTTTTTACATAAACCCTATCTCTTGTTCTCTCTTTCTGACTGTATATATATATATATATATATATATGTGATGATTTAAAATTTAGGAGCTAGTGACATCAACGCCGGGTTTCCCTTTCACCGCAGAGAAGTCATGGCCACCGAGGAAAATAAATAAATAGATGTAGAGAATCCAAATAATTACTCATTGGCTGCTGTAAGTTCATTTATTTAATCCGTAATAATGAGAAAGGGAAAAGCTCCTTTTGCAAACTGTCTTTTACCGAAAACATTCCATCATTATTTCAGCGAGCCGTACTCATCCAAGAAAAAACCCAAGAATCCCCCCTTCTCAACTCGAGGCTTCCCTCTTAAATCTAAAAAGAAAATTCTAGAACATTCTGTAACCTCAAACATCATTCTTTTTTGTAAACAGAATTCTTGTCCAGCTACGAGACTATTTTCCAGTTATCTGCATTTCTAGTTATTCTAAATTTCAGTTTTTCTCCATTCGCAAACATTTTAACCCGAAAAATAAGAAAAACAATTTGTAAAATTCAATAAATCGTTGTATTTTGAATTAAGTTTAAAGATGTTGAAATGATATAGAAAGTTACTCTAATTATTTTAAATATAAAAATTTAAAATCAGATTACAAAGAATCACTCTAAATGGACAATTTTTGGTCAAAAACTATTGAATAAAACAGTGAAAATAAAAATGTCCTGGTAGGGTTCTGAAGGAATTTACAGACGATAAATAAATTAAAAAAATATATTATTTAACCAATTTATAATCGACACAGGATTTCTTAGGCAGACGATTTTTATAAATGATTAATTTTAAGAGAAAAGAAAAGAAATGAATTTATTAATATGCACACTATCAAAGGCTGACGGCGGAAAAATAAATAAATAGATAAAATAAAATAATGATATTTTTTGAAAGGTATGGTTTTGGAATAAATTTAATAAGACTTTCTTAAAAAGGGTTGATAGAAACATAGAAAAATGAATTTTATTTGGAATATTAAGAAATAAAAATTTTATTAAGAATATTTTTAATTTAGAGCCATTTTTTTAAATTTACGCATACTGGAATAATGTTTTTTAAGGCAAATTAAGAATTTATATCGTCTGCATTAAGATTAATAGATTAGATTTAGAAACAAGATTTTAATTTAATAATTTAAATTAAGTACGGAACATTATTATAAGAAAATTAAGATAGTATAAAGGTTAGTTTTGGCGAAAGAATTTTTAATTTGTAATATATATATATATATATATATATGTAATAAAATAAAAAAAAATTGCGCTATTTTGCCCTCTCTGAGCTATTAATTATAAATTTGTAGAACATATTTTTAATCTTAGTTTCGTAATGTATTAATATTTTAACAGCTAAGGTTCTTTTTCTTATTTTATTTAACTTATTAATAATCTATTGCTTGTTTCTCAAAAAGTGCGGGAAACGATTTTGTAATGTTTTTCCTTTTTAGAATATTATCGAGATTTTAATTTTATTTTTTATTAAGATCGTCTGCTGTGTGTTAATGCGCGGATGTTAGCAGGTTATTCTATTTGCGAGACAGTATGGAGCTCTTACGGGAAGGCCACGCCTCGTATACCAATCAGACGTGATGATTTCTGACGCGCAGCCTCGAAGTTAATCCTAATTGGATTTTTATTTAACTGACGCGGACTGAGGAGGGGCTAGTTTTTTCGTGTGAGTGTTGGAGTTTCATTCTAGGTTTTCGGAGCATGCAGAATGCATCTCTCTCTTGAACTGCGAGGACGCCCGTTAATTTTTTCCCGATAAATTGTAAGATGGAATGAGGTAGTTCAGGCTTAGTTCACGAAGTAGGAGTATTCGATGTGTGCCAAGGTAACTGCTGGTATAACTTCACGTATTTTATGTGTTCCAATAAATATGAATTTCAAGATTGAGTGATTTATTTTTTTACTGGGAAATGCTCAAAGACCGAAATTTATTGTTTGGTAAGTTATACTACGGCTGCTGAACCTGCTGTTGAACTTTTAGATGAAATACCGCCAAAAAAATTATTTTAATTTTCACGTTACATATATCTATCTATCTATCTATCTATATATATATATAAATTAAGAAGTCTAGGGGTAATAGTACATAAGTTTAATATTCTTGATTAATATAAAATATTTACAAGGGAAAAATGAGTAAAATATTAAGGTTAAGGGGCATCTTCGGTCTTTTCGACCGGGGCTCGGCTGAGCACGTCTTCATCAGGCTGGATCCGGCATCATTCTAACTCTCTGTACTTGTTGCTGAGGCCCTTTCGTGGGAAGAGTGCTGACTATGCAACAGTTATTTCACACGTGGCTGTAACAAGGTCGTACACGTGTTGTACTTTGCTATGGGGCGGATGTCGA
The DNA here is from genome assembly GCA_964019185.1 of Maratus speculifer. NCBI lineage: Eukaryota > Metazoa > Arthropoda > Arachnida > Araneae > Salticidae > Maratus > Maratus speculifer. Next base: position 213,744,803 of record OZ025297.1, on the reverse strand, counting down.
GTCGGCCAAATGCATCTGAAGCGAGCCTGTTGCTATGGGCTCGCTATATCGACACTCGGCCAATCCGACATGCAGCTGACCACAGCTGAACGTGTACAATGATAGGGATACTTAAGATAAACTATTACCAAAAACAATCATAATAATATACATACACATCTACATAAAACATTGTAAACCTTGAAAGTACGAAAAGAAAACACAATATCTAAATATGCATATACCTAGTATAAATTGACATACATAATAATCATATAGTAAAAGAAAGAGAAAAAAAATTGTTGGCCAACTTAAAAACAAATACACTAGAAATAATGAAAATAATAAGCAAAATACAGAAAAACGTTGCAGGTGATTGCCGGCAATAATGGGGTCACGAACTGTTCATCTGCACTAAAAAGTTAATAGTCAATACAGTTTCTAATTGTCCACGCGACGCAACATAAAAAAAACACCTGTTGCGTATGCAAAAGAAATATACGTCACTGTTCTGTATTGTTAAAATGTTATAAAGTTATTAAATATCCACTTGACGCAACATAAAAAAAATCACGTGTTGCGTATGTAAAAAAAAAATATAGGCAAAGCACAAAAAAAACCACTACTTTGCATACCGGAAAATAATAATAAAAAATATTTTATGCCAAGCTAAAAAAAAAGCACAGCTTGCATAGTTAGAAAAAGATAAACACACAGGTACACTGTTGAAGCTCTTTGTTCCACAATTTATAAAATCTTGACGCACAAAAGACGAAATGGAGAGAAAAAAAAATTAAATCTTCGTCACAAAAGTCTTCAACTGTAAAATCACACTAGAAAAAATAAAACTTGGGAAAAAGGAAAAAAAAATAAAACACTGTAATGGTGCAACTCTGTATACTTGAAAAAAAACAAAAGGTTTCTTTCTTTTGTTTCTTAACCCAACATTTCTTGATCAGGTTTTCTTCACATATTTCGCAAGTCTTAAAAATAATTATCCTAAAAACACAAACAAGGGAAATTTCTTCGCACATCATCTTGGGAAAAAAAAACAAATACTGCAGTTTAGAACTCAGGAATTGTAGTTGAAAAAAACACGAGGTAACACCAACTTCTGTAATGCGAACTGTTTCTTTCGAGAAAATTTTCTTATTACTTCGTATTTTGTTTTCATAATACGAACGTGTGAGTAAGGTGTCGATACAAGGGAACCCGGAAATAAACAGCTCATTAGCACGATAGCAAGTACGTCGAATCCGTACTTTTCAATGTTTGTATAGTTCGGCTCTTTTTGCAGCGTTATTGGTGCTAACCACATTGCTACCCAAAAATAAACAAAGAATCGAATTATGACGTCGAGTTGGCGTCTTAAATCTGGACGATGGTGTGATAGCGGAAAAGTAGAGGTCGTTAACAGATGACCCTTAGTATCTGAAGTCAACTTTTCAACTTTATTGGGCAGCTGTTCTACGGTGATACAATTTTCGACAGCTGACTGTTTCCCGTCTGTCTGAGTTGCGTTTTCAACCACACAGTCGGTAGTTTCATTTTCCGAAGAGACAGGAGCTGACGTCATTTCGTTGAGAAGGGGAGGGTTGGGAGCTGGATGCATATGTAAGGGCGAATGTTTTTCAGAAATGTTTGTTAACGATTTCCGTTCTACAAACTGTTTATTATTACCGTAAGCGAATATTATGGAATATTGCATAGGGTATAAATTTAAGTAAAAAAAAATCTTCGAACTTATTACTGTTAAATTCAGTCTGTGCAACAAAATATTGAAGTGGCTTTAATTGGGATATTTCAGCATCGAAAATAGTTATAGATGAATCATTTAAAGGGGGGGGATCCCAACAGTTGATACGTTTCTTTACTAACAAAATTTAAGTTATGTACTGGGTTCGCATCCGCTACAAAAGAAATATTATTGATTTTTACGATCGCAGCCGTACGACACACTTTGGAAGGGATATGTATCGTATTGATGTGTACGACAGTTTCTGAAACAGGGTTAATGTCTTCGTGGGAAGGCATATTTTCGGGATTTCGCCCCGTCGAATGGGACGAACGGTAGTTGGGGCGAGAATGTTTAGAGCCGTTGGGACCTCGCTCCGCGCGTTTACACTGAAATTGTTTATGACCTATTTCCGAACATTTATAACAGATAATTTGATTGTATTTTTCACTAGTGTGGGTTTTCCGAGAGTCCCTTTGGACATATCCTGGTGTTGCTTTGAAATTCGGGGCCGAATCGCAAATTTCTTCATAGATTAGCAATTTTTTCTTAAACTCTACTAAATCGGAACAGCCATATAAAATGGATTTATTTTGGGGTGTATCTCTAATACCTTGTATCGTGTAATGAATTAAAGAGATGTCATCCACATTCCCTCGCTGCGCGATTTCTTTCATTTTCAAAAAATATTCCAATAATTGTTCGTTTGGTTGACATCCGCGGTTTGCTAATATTTGATGTATTTGTGCGGGCGAAGCCGTTTGATGAAATTCGCGGAATAAAGCTTCCTTTAGTGTTGAATAGGAATTAATATTAATTTCAGCTCTAATTACTAGCAATGCTAAACCTTTTAAACTCCGTTCTGCGAAAACAAATTTTTGAATATCTGAGAGGTTCAATGATTCCGAGAGTGTTTCGAATCGTGTAAACCATGTTTGGATGTTTTCCGACTTATCCCCGCTAAACGGCGGAATTAATTGTTCTATGTCGGTGAAAGAAATATTTTGTTTACTTGCAGTGTATTGCGAATGTACAACCATTTGCTGTGGTTGTATTTTTAGGGGGGAAATTAATTGTGTGCTGGCACTACTGTCGTTCTGATTATGCTCAATGTCTGTTTCCGACGCCGAAATATTCCCAAATGTTTCCTTAAAAGCAGCAATGTCTGATAATGCGACCAAAATGCGAGTCGCTATCTCATCTTTATTCCCATTTATATCTATGGATAGCAGATTAGCGACTGTTATCAATTGCAAATGATCAAAAGTATCAGTAATTTCTTTCAATTTGTTGGCGAATTCAGGGCTACCTTCTTTAAACGGTAATCCGGAATAAACTCTTAAATTAGAACGATTTCGCCTCGCTTCGTCTTTTCCAAAAATAAACAAATGTAGAAGCTGTATTTTATCGGCTTTGGCAGTTTTTAACTGCTGTCTGATCACTGGGATCGCTTGAAGCTCCATTACTCACAGCAAAGAAATCAGGTATAGTAAGAAAAATATCACTTACTGCTATTTAAGTGTAATCCAATGTGATCGATGTCACTTTTTCAATGAAAAAAAAAATAAAATCCACAGTATGCACAGGAACATCACAAATCACAGGCAGCGAACTACTGACACACTTTCTTCATTTTCTTTTTCTTCCTTCTAGTGAGCTATGGAACCGCGCTGATAAGCAGAAAGCATAAACATCATCTCGTTGTCGGATGGACTAGGAGAAATATAATCTTTCCTCTTGCACACTGCACGTCAATCCACATGCAAAAATAAGAACTCCTGCACATTAATCCATATGCACGAATAAGAACTTGTGGCGCAGGTTGTTTGGGGGTACAAGTAGGCCGACGCCCCCATGTAAATTAAGAAGTCTAGGGGTAATAGTACATAAGTTTAATATTCTTGATTAATATAAAATATTTACAAGGGAAAAATGAGTAAAAGATTAAGGTTAAGGGGCATCTTCGGTCTTTTCGACCGGGGCTCGGCTGAGCACGTCTTCATCAGGCTGGATCCAGCATCATTCTAACTCTCTGTACTTGTTGCTGAGGCCCTTTCGTGGGAAGAGTGCTGACTATGCAACAATTATTTCACACGTGGCTGTAACAAGGTCGTACACGTGTTGTACTTTGCTATGGGGCGGATGTCGAGTCGGCCAAATGCATCTGAAGCGAGCCTGTTGCTATGGGCTCGCTATATCGACATATATATATATATATATATATATATATATATATATATAGAGAGAGAGAGAGAGAGAAGGATAAATGAAAATTTCACCACGTACTTTCTATGCAATATTTCATGAATGCATATACCTTGCTCTGACTATGGCCCGTTTTTTAATGTGTATGTGGTTTCTACACTGTAAAAAAAATCTGTAGAGGTACTAAACACTTTCTAGGAAACTGGGATTCCAAGAACTTTTCATGTAACGATAACACGAAAAATCCATGTAACCGATTCTAAAACTTGCATTTTTGTTGTTACCGTTACAAGAAAAGTTCTTGAAATCTTAGTTTCCCAGTTAAAGTGTAGTACCTTTACAGACTTTTTTTTACAGTGTAGGATAATTGCAACAAATCAGATTTTAATTTAAATATAAATGAAGCACTATCATTAAACATACAATGTAACATTTTTGAAAATTTCATTAAACTATTAAATCCACATAAACTGATTTATTATTAAATTTTTGAATGTATAAATAATCGAATAAATTTGATAAATGGCAGAAAAAATACGCTTGTGTACATCGAAAAAAGTAGTATACCATAATTGTTACAACACTGTAAAAAAAAAAAAAAAAAAAAAAAAAAAAAAATCTGTAAAGGTACTAAATATTTTCTAGGAAACTGAGATTCCAAGAACATTTCATGTAACCGTAACAGAAAAAATTCAAGTTTCAGATTCGGTTACAGGGATTTTTCCTGTTACCATTACATGAAAAGTTCTTGGAATCCCAGTTTCCTAGATAATGTTTAGTACCTTTACAGATTTTTTTTTTTACAGTGTACATAACATTATACTTTTTTTAATGAAACAATCCTTTTAAGAAACATTACAAAGGATGGCTACAACATGTTTTGAATTCAATGCTCAACTAATAATATGAAGTCAAATTGCCATCACCAGTCAAAGTTGGATGTTTCTAAAAAAAATTTCCTTTTTATTACTGTATGATTAACGACAAACTTATTTTTAAAATAAGGTTAACAAACTATAATTATCAATCAAGAGTATATTTATGTTTTCCCTTTCGAAAATTATAACTTTTTTTTATATTTTTACAAATAATTCAATTTATCTTTTTTTCTAAATATCATAAAATGTTAAATTTTAAAATATGCTTGCATTGTAGATTTTATTGAGCTTCACAAAAAGAAATCCAGTGGCACGCAATGCTGTATAAGTGTATAACACTGGTACCTATCAGAATAATCTAAACAGCACGAAAAGCAGACAGTACGACAAGGCTTGTTTTATTGAAAACCGTATTGAGCACTGTAAAAAAAAATCAAGAGGTTACTGATAATTTTTTAGTAAATTTGTATTTCATAGAATTTTTTAGTAACCGTTACGAACTTTTTTTTACAAGTGAAACAAATATTTCTTTTGTAAACTGAACAAAAGAATTTTTTGTACAACTAACTTAAAACTTTTTAGTATGAGCCACCAAGCAAATTTTAGTAAGATCCAAAACTTTTTTTCCAAAAATAAACGAAGCAGGAGCTTTCTTCGAGTTACATCTAGTGGGTAAGAAGACAAACTTCCAAAGCGGAAGATTTTCGGCAAAGCCGCAATAGATGGCAGCACCAAACACTGCTACCTGCTCCGACAGGATTTTCATTACCCCTTTATTAAATGAGTACTTACACTGCACACATTCGGTGCGTATTTGGTCGTGACCAGCTTCGAACCTGGGACCTTTCAGCCAGGAATTCGGTGCTATAACCACTAGGCTATTACGCCACACCATGTGAGATTTAGTAATACCTATTAAAAATATAAAGCTATTAACTCTTATTCGTTGCTAGCTTTTTTCTAGTAATTCTTACAGTTTTTCTTGTAACCGAGGAAGATTACAAAATTTTTTTTAGTAACTGCGAGGATCACTAAAATTTTTTTAGTAGATCGACTCTTTTTTTACGTGTTTCGCATCAGTAGTATGCAACGTAAAAGCGGGCGAAATCAGTGATGTAGCCTATACTGTTGCTGCATTTTTGTTAAGTAGAAGAGAGGAAACACTTTATTCATTCCTGAACGGTTAAACTTATTCATTTAAGACTCAATCCGTACGATCGTGCCGTGTTTATTTAAATTGTTGCTTCTGAGTTTTATGTAATAAAAACCCAAATCTAACGATCATTCTAATTTGCAGAAAATGTAAAGTATCATTTTGTATTAACAGATAATTGTTGTATTGCACGTTTTTCTTTTTTCCAGCAATTCTGACTTTCTCATTAACTCTTAAATGTTTAAGAGGGAAAATCAATTTAGTATTGAAATATTTTTTTGTTAATGCGTTTCCTCTAATATAATATAATGTCTAGTATATTGTACTTGTCATTCTTTCATGAGTTGGATGTGATTATGAAGGCTGTACTGTGTTTTGTGTAAGTTTTGTATGCCACATAAAAGCAAGCCAAATCAGCGATGTAGCCCGTACTGTCGCTTTAAATTGGAAGAAAAGATAGTAGAAGAGATGTGACAAACCATACTTTTTTCATTCCTGTGCTTTTAACATTATGAGACAAATCCTTCTCAGTTTTAATATTTTCCTTTTACTGAGAATGCGTTTCCTCTAATGTACACTGCAAAAAAATTCTGTAAAGGTACTAAACATTATCTAGGAAACTAGGATTCCAAGAATTTTTCATGTACTGGTAACAGCAAAAATCCATGTAACCGATTCTGAAACTTGAATTTTTGCTGTTACGGTTACATGAAAAGTTCTTGGAATCCCAGTTTCCTAGAAAATATTTAGTACCTTTACAGATTTTTTTTTTACAGTGTAATACAAGTTTTAATATATCGTACATGTCATGCTTTCTTGAGTTGGATGTAATTATGACGACAACAAGAGTGTTATAGGCTTTAAGGGGTAGAGTGCCTCCCGTGAGGGTTTTTATAAGGAAACCTAAAACTTATTTACACAATTAAATCCAAGGTTCTAAGAAAACCATGGAAAACTCCGAACGATTAGACCGACCGCCGCGATTGGGTTCGAACCCAGGACCTACATCTACCAGTTTCGAGATCAGAACCTCAAGGCTATGCTCTCTTGAGAGAAGTATTATTCGGAAATGAGATTATAAGTTCTTCTTCTTCACTATTTTCGAAATATATCATCTACAATAACAGAAAAAAATCAACTAAACAACAACTTCAATGTTCGAATGTTTTGTTTTATGTCTTTCCAATTTTAAATAGAAATACCCTGTGAGAATTTCTATCACACATTGGTTATAAAAACCTGGCTGGGTAACCCGGCGATGCCCGGGTATCTCAAAAACTTATAATATCTAAAAACACGAAATTCCTCAGATACCCGGGTATCTCAAAAACACGTAAAATTCTAAAAACATGAAATTTCTCAAATCTTTCTTTCAGTTGCATTAAAAAAAACCTTGGGCCAGCAGATTCCAGTCTGTAAATAGACTATTCAAGATTTTATATCCTCCTCTCTCTCCCAATAGTTTGGCTATTGTATGACTGATGAAATCGTTGGGCATCCGTAAAAACAGTGGAAATGACATAAATTTAATATAATTTGTTCAATAATGTGCTTTAAAAAAATGTAAATACTATAATACCTAATTGACATTCGCTAACATCTGGTAGTAACTTTAGCGTATACATAAAGTGAAAAAAATTTCACTAACCTTGAGATTGACAGATATTTTATTATCATTAGAAAATATTAAATACTTTTATTGGCACAATATTTCGTAGAAAATTGCTCGGAAAGCAACCGCTTTCATTTCAGAAATCGAAAATGCTGACATTTTTTTTAATTTTTCATAAGGGGAATTTTTTATTTTTATTTATTTATTTATTTATTTATTTATTTATTTTTAATTAAGAAAGAACACGACATCATAAAATCTCAGAAGTATTTTTACTTACCTTACAATACACAGAATATATTTCTGAATAAAAAAATATGTATTATCTACACTATTAATTAAATGTATAAAAATTAAGTAATAAGACTATGTAAAACAGCAATAAAAATTGATTTTGCTTATAAAGACAACAAAATTTTAAATCTAAACTAAACAGCCGTTTTGTACAAAATGTTTCAAACTAAGCGAGTAAACAAATGTATTTTAATTGAGTTGAGTGATCTTTGCTTCTGAAATATTCTTTTCGATCCATGGAGGTAACTACATTTCGCTGCACTAAGTATAACTTTTTTGTAGTATAACTGTTGTATAACTTTTTTTTATTGCAATTTTTACTAAAAACCATTAACTTTTATTACAAACAAAAGGATTTCGCGTTTAAGTATGGATTTTAGCATAATGCCAAACATATCTTCCGCGGAATTTATGGGTTGGATGTACGTTTTACGAAGCCGGCCAAATCAATGCTTTCATTTTGAAGTCTGCTTCAATGGAAATTAATTTAAAAAAAACTATTCAATCTATTCTTTCAAAATTTCGAATACGTTTAAATCATGTTTAGATAAAAAACTAAAAAAAAAGAGTGAAAATACCTCAAAATCGGCGAGACAAAAATATATTAATATTCACAATCGCTTATATATCATTAAAAAATCAACCCCTCAAACGATTTTTTTTTCTTTTCTAGATAGTTAGATAAGTTTCAGACATACATAAAAAAAAAGCAAGTCGATAGTGCAAAAACTTTGGGAAATATAAAATATTTACTGTAAATTTTTTAAGAAAAACGAAGTTTCGAAAAAAAAAAAAATAATAAAAATCAAAAAAATCGAAAAAAAAAACATTACACTGACATTATCAGAATAGGATGAGGATTCAGTATCTGGCGTTGTTTTTTGTTAGAGTTTCGTAGAACTGCCAGGATTGGAATTTAAAAATGCATTTCGAAAAAATTGCGAAAAAAACGCTGAAAATCGAAGTTTCGAAAGAAAATCGAAAAAATCATAAATTAAAAAAAGTTATAACAGTTAGTGCAAGAAAAGAACGAAGTATCCGAAAATCTAATTCTTTTGTTGTTGGTGTATTTATAACTGCATAGATGAAAATTTAAAAACGAGAAAACAGAGGGAGAAATTTTCTCCCTCAATCGATCTTTTTCGGATCGCCATTTCCGCCAAATTGCAAACATGCAGGGGTGTGGTGGCAAATATGAAATAAAAGCCACATTTTATGTACTAGGCCGAGGTCGCAGTACTATATTTTGATGAACACCAGATCGATATTTACATTTTTTTCTGGAGTCAATCAATGAAGATATTTTCATCAAGAGAAAATCAGTTCTCAGAGATATTCTTGATTATTTCTTTATTTTTTTAAAACACAAGAAACTGAACACCTATAAACATCGAGTATGCAGCACTCTCATATACAATGCCTTCGAACATTATATAGAAAACATTAGTCATCGCTGACAACAGAGAGCGTGCGTCTTTACTTCACCATGACAAAACGCAAAACTGCCAAAAATTTCACATTTCACAAACGCTAAAAAAAGTCTTTTGGCATAGAATAGATTCCCAATCCGAGCAAAAAAATGTACAGGTAAAAAGGACCATTACATGATAAACAAAGGGGAAATTTTAAAAATGAGTGTTGTCAAGAATACAGCAATTATCGCTCGTGGCGAGAAAGTGCGCAACCCCCAGCAACCCTAAACTCAATTGGTACCAAATTAAGTTCTTTATACAAGTACAAGACAAAATGAAATAATTCGGAAATAATAATAGCAGTTATTTAAAACAGGAAAAATATTTAATTCGTTTGATATTGAATCAACTGAAGAACAAGAACGAAAAATCTAGAAATGGAATGATATTTTAAAACTAATTTATTATTTGTTTTTAATTTATTATTATTATTTTATATGCAATTGGAGGTGAACACACAATAAAAAATACCTAATAAAAATGCTTTTCTTTTAAAATTAAATTTTAAAAGAGGTGGGGGAGAGTTCTATTAATTTTTCATTTGAAAAATTAATAGAAATATATAAAATATAATATGTGTTACATCACAAGGGGCAAATCAGTTAAAATTTTAACGTGTCTGATTAGTTTTTAATTAATAATTAGCGAACTAATTGGTGTTTCGGGACGTGAATGGGCAACTCATGATCCCCGGAATTTTTTTTCCTTCGATTCAAAACAAACGCGACGTTTCTCCTTTTCCGTGTTCGGAAGAGATAGCATCACATACATCATACATACATACATACATACAACATACGATCGAATTTTAATAGTATAGATGGCGGTCCTTTGACACCTAACATGATTTAGAGCTCTCCGTTTATTTTTTAAATTCTGGTAGTGGTTTAAAAAGAAGGGTTTTAAAGTAATTTTCTCTACAAAAAGAAATCTTTTTCGTGCACGTTATTCACGAAAAATAAATTGTAATTGTTGAAAAATCCTGTGAGTGGATTTTATTAGATCAAATTTTTCTTATAATTCATAAAGCCTTCAATTTACAAGCATCAGGGCAAACTTTCTATGTCTTAAAAAAAGGAAAGCCCAATATTACCACGCAACAGTACACTAAAACGAAAAATCTGTTAAAAAAGATCGAGAAAGACTTTAGACATGTCTGATATTTTTTTTTCAAAAACGGATACTATTAATCCCTATTGCAAGAACTGGAAAAACAGAAAAGAAACAATACTAATGGATGCATCAGTAAGACCTTCTGTTACGAATTTCATAATGAGTGTCAAGGTTGCATTTTGCTGGCACTGTGTACCTAATGTGGCAATAGCAACGGAATTCGGTAAACACGAGATTCAAATGAATACATAGGAATCCTGTTTAATATGACCAAGATTGTGGATTTTTGGAAACTTGACAAGTAAAAGTCTTCTTGTGTTTACTTCCTATCCATGCTTGAGTTGAATATTTAACCCCCTCCACCCCCCCCAAAAAAAGAGTATTTGAAACATTCGTAACTGTTTCTCATTTTATATATACATATACAAGGTAGGACCGTTGGATTTTGATGAAAGAAAATATTTAAGCAGAAACTATTTCAGTGGTGTATAATAAACGTTGGAAATTAGTTAAAATAAAAAATGCATCTTATATTGGTAAGTCTAACTTTTAAAGAAATGATATTTAATCTAAAGTCAACAAAATACTATTTCTATAAAAGTCACTTGTAGAAATTATTAAAACTAAACTTTAATCGTATATGCAAGAAGTAAAATATAGTAACGATCAGTTAGTTTATAAGATACAATTATCAATTAAAACTTGTCTGCTTGGTCTTCCAAACAGCAAAAACAGCAAAATTGATTCCACTTTGATACAATCATAGACTTCCCTCTGCCCTGACATCTCAAACCGATATTATTTTCATGATCTCAAAATTTTCATATGTACCTCTCATACTTGTATACACCTTTTTTTAATGTATATTAATTTGATCATTTTAGAATAATTTTAATTCAAAATTTGAATTGTTGTTTGTTATTAGCTGGAAACAGACTATAGCACAGACATAGTTTAGCCACAGACTGTAGCTAAACTATTCACATATACTCTACACATTCTCCAAAGTGTAAATAAAATTTTCTGAAATAATCTGCATTCAACAAATACGACAAACAATATTCTTGTGACGTCACATAATCTAAAATGGCGATTTTTAAATTCCCGTACTTGAATTATTGCCAAGATTTTCTGTATTTGCTTCTGTAACTGTCGGAATGAATTCATCCAGTCAAGAATCACAAAGTTCTGTAACGTAGATTGCTTTTTTTGGACACTTCCGATCTCATGCACTCTGTATGTCACTCTCTTCTACAAAGACACTCTAAAATTTTGGAAAAAATACGTTTTATTAGCATGTAATTTTGATCATGTTATTTTCAAATATTTCAAAGCACTTGGGGTGAAAATAGCGCATTTTCTGAAAACCTATTTCAATTTTAAGAATTTAAATACACACTTTAAAACACTAATAAAATGGCGTCATTTGTATCCGCTAAAGCATTCTTACGCATTATGATTCATTCTTAAACAACATCTATAGAAAAATGTCACGCATTAATAAATTTGCATTCTTTCTGCTTTTTATACGCAAAAGCGTAAAAAATATGTCCCACAACTATTCTTTAAAGCACATTTTTCTAAGAAGAAAGTGTTGTATAGTGTGTAAAGTAAGTTTGTAGTAAACTGAAAAGCATTTAATTGATAAGTAATACCAAGTAAAACAAAATTCATCTGGTTGTATAACAGACAATGTTTTTTCACATAGCATGTATTTTAGTTTCAAAATTTTTCACTTTTCATGAAAAAAATTGCAACAAAAATATACAGTCATCTCCGGCTTTTTTTACTTTACTTTTAGTAGAAATGGAGTACTTCTGTTGTTACAATTATAAAAATAAGATTAAAAACTACAAATAATAATAATAATAATAATAATAATAATAATAATAATAATAATAATAATAATAATAATAATAATTGCTCAAAAATAAATTAAGATACGATTTTCAAACAAGTTGCATTTTTTTCTGTATTCGAAGCTATAAAAATTGAAAATGTGCAATATTTAGAAGTTTAAAAATTTGAAATAGAAATATTTGCAAAACCGAAATTTCATTTCAAATTTCAAAGTGTTGCCTTTCGCAAAATGACATATGCGTAATTTACAGATACGTTTGGCCTTTATAGTATAGACAGATATATTTTGAAGGTCTCAGGATTTTTCTCTGTTTTTTTCATGGATAGAGGATTCTTGAATTTTGTACTTTTACGTATGGAAACAGATAAATTACTACACTTTGGCATACGCGTTCCATGATGAAATGCTATTCTGACACAAAACATAAAACGGAACGCACGTATCATCTACTGGTTTTTAACGAAAAAATTCACGTACATTCCAGAAAATATTCTGGATTTTTTACAATTTATGAGAATTTTTCTGTTAAAACGTAGTAAACTGTACTGGCGTCTCGATTACTAGTACAATCTTCTTAAAATCGCCATTTTTTATACAGAGTATTATTGTACATTTATGTATACAGAATATTACATATAACAGAATAAGATCATTTTTTTTAAATCTAAAATAAATTCAAATAATTTTTTTCCTCAATTTTATTTAAACTTAAAAAACGCAAAAATAAAATGAAGAATTTTTAATTTTATGTTATTGCATCATTCTTTATATCTCAGTCTTATTTTTTAAGCCCTTCTGAAACTTACAACGAATTAAAGGATTTTTAATAAATTATGCAGAAAAGAAAATCAATTAAATATGTTGATGATAAGGGATTTGTTTCCCGCCTCCTCTATGGTATATTGTCGAATAAACGAATAAAGGGGAAAAGCCATGCCATGTGCTTTATCAATTTCTAAAAACGTGAAAAGAAAGTTTCTAAAATAAATCGATAGATCAATATATTTCAAAAATTTCCAAATTTTGCAGCTAATATCGGATTTAATGGCAATTTATTTTAGGAAACTAGTTTTAAGATCTATTTTAAAGATAATTTTAATGAACAAAACAGTTTTTTTTCTTTAATGTTGCTGAAAAGACGACAAAAATATTTTTATGGAGAAATATTCGCAAGTATATTGTTAAATTGTTTTTCATTTTATTTAGAAAAATATTCGATTAAAGTGTTAAAAATTACTGACGCAATATCTAGGATTTCCTCAAAATGCTTTCACTATACGTATATATATAGAGAGAGATAGGCTGCGAGATAGATAGATAGATACAGAATTAATATATGCAGTCACTACTGAATTAATATTTTTTAATTCAGTACAATTTATCAATAACATTTGTAATATTGTTACAAACAATAAGATTCATGTTTGTATGCAGATGAATAATAATTACAAGAACTACAAAATGCAGTGGGCTATTTTAAATTAAAACCCGCAAAATCTTTTATATCAAGTCTCAAAATATGTTAACAATATTGAAGTTTCTCCGACAAAGGTTCAGATTTTGTACTAAATAAGACAATTTTGTTTTAAGTTACATATGAATTTTCCTCTTAGCGATTATACAAGGATTATCTGCACAGAAAATCATCAGTATTTTTTCTCGTAATTTTGCTTTATTTTAAATCTCTCTATAAATTTTATTATGACTTAATCAGTTTCAGTTTCAGTTTCAGCTAAGTGGGGAGACCTACCAAATGGCTTAAACACAACAAGCCTCACCTAGCAGGGTGTAATAACTATGCTAAAAGCCCCAACCATGGACCAAGACATTACTGCTAAAGGGAAAGGATAATCTCCGTAGATGATACTGAGCCAGGAGAGACCAGAAGCACTACTGAATGGTCCCCAGATCACCATCAAATATATATTAGATAACAAATGAAAGAATATAACTTAGACAGAATGACAACCCGTAGCCCTATCTATTCAAAGCGTGCTCAAAAAGTAAACATAATTGAAGAATTCTTCACAATGATAGATACAAAACTATATGCACAATATTTATAATTATGGTAAACCTATGAATATATGCATAATCAGAAGTTGGAATAATTATATTTCTAACTTAAATAATACTTAATGATGATAAATTTTCTTAGTTCTCAAAAATTTAAAATAGTAATAGTTTAAGACAATTTAGAGATAATTGAAGAGAATAAATAAAAAAAAAAGAATAATATAATTAAGAGTAGTAAAATAATAATAACAACAACAACAAGATGATAATGTAAAACTCGTTAAGTAATTTTGCTAATGATAATTTAGTAGGTTAGAGTTCTATTAAAAAAATGTTCTTATCATTCTCTAAATATCTAATTTCCTCAGTACCTTAAGTCCAATGATGGCAATTGAAAAAACCCTTGATTTCTTTCCAATAATGTTATACAGTCTATATTTTTTAAAAACTAGTACAGGTTGTTTTAATATCAGTTGAAACCATGATGAAATTGATATATTTTGAGATCGTCTAAGATGATCAGTTGCAATTAAAGTGCATTCAGTTATATAATGTAAAGATGAACCTATTTTTCCACAGGTACATCTTTCGGAGTATGTCTTTCCGATTTTGAAAAGGTACTGCGGGAAAAGTCCATGGTTTGACGCAAACAAATATAAATTTCCATGTGATACAACAGGTTTTCAGGATTATCTGCACAGAAAATCATCAGTATTTTTTCTCGTAATTTTGCTTTATTTTAAATCTCTCTATAAATTTTATTATGACTTAATCAGTTTCAGTTTCAGTTTCAGCTAAGTGGGGAGACCTACCAAATGGCTTAAACACAACAAGCCTCACCTAGCAGGGTGTAATAACTATGCTAAAAGCCCCAACCATGGACCAAGACATTACTGCTAAAGGGAAAGGATAATCTCCGTAGATGATACTGAGCCAGGAGAGACCAGAAGCACTACTGAATGGTCCCCAGATCACCATCAAATATATATTAGATAACAAATGAAAGAATATAACTTAGACAGAATGACAACCCGTAGCCCTATCTATTCAAAGCGTGCTCAAAAAGTAAACATAATTGAAGAATTCTTCACAATGATAGATACAAAACTATATGCACAATATTTATAATTATGGTAAACCTATGAATATATGCATAATCAGAAGTTGGAATAATTATATTTCTAACTTAAATAATACTTAATGATGATAAATTTTCTTAGTTCTCAAAAATTTAAAATAGTAATAGTTTAAGACAATTTAGAGATAATTGAAGAGAATAAATAAAAAAAAAAAAGAATAATATAATTAAGAGTAGTAAAATAATAATAACAACAACAACAAGATGATAATGTAAAACTCGTTAAGTAATTTTGCTAATGATAATTTAGTAGGTTAGAGTTCTATTAAAAAAATGTTCTTATCATTCTCTAAATATCTAATTTCCTCAGTACCTTAAGTCCAATGATGGCAATTGAAAAAACCCTTGATTTCTTTCCAATAATGTTATACAGTCTATATTTTTTAAAAACTAGTACAGGTTGTTTTAATATCAGTTGAAACCATGAAGAAATTGATATATTTTGAGATCGTCTAAGATGATCAGTTGCAATTAAAGTGCATTCAGTTATATAATGTAAAGATGAACCTATTTTTCCACAGGTACATCTTTCGGAGTATGTCTTTCCGATTTTGAAAAGGTACTGCGGGAAAAGTCCATGGTTTGACGCAAACAAATATAAATTTCCATGTGATACAACAGGTTTTCAGAAATCGTCGGTATTAATTGAAATGTGAATCTGCCTCTGCCATCTGTGTTTCATATATCTCGCCAATCACGTCTAAGTTTTAGTTGTAATTGGCGTTTTAAATATGATGTTGGAAAGGGAATAAATTCTTGTTTTGTGTCTAAATCTGTTATTGATGCTTTCGCAAGTTCATCAGCATTTTCGTTTCCATAGTTGCCAGAATGACCTTTTAACCATGAAAAAGAAAAAGAACATTTAGTTGATTAAATTTCAAATAATTAAAATCTAGTGGAGAAAAGAAAAATGTACTCTAGACTGCCTCCTACCCGAATGCAAACACGCTCTTAATGCGCTTTTTTAAAAATTTTAATTAATATGATATCAGTATATATATATATATATATATATATATATATATATATATATATATATATATATATATATATATATATATATATATATATATATATATATATATATATATATATACACATACATATATATATATATATATATATATATATATACACATACATATATATATATATATAACCGAAAATTAACTGTTATAAAGTATTTAGGAAAATTCCTCCCATAAAAAGACTTTTCATCCAATTTGTAGAAAAAATTTAGCTCCTCTTTAATCTTAAATTAATTGAAATAAATATTTTTCAATAGATTCCTTAAAATCGTAAAGCAAGTTTTTGAATTAAATTTACAAAATCCAGGATTGGACAATGGCTCCTTCCCCTACCTTTTTGTCCACTAGTTTATTTCTTTTTTATATACATTTTTAATTATTCGAATTTATATATTTCTGAATATATATATATATATATATGTATGTATACAGGCTGTATCTAAAATTCCTTCAACAAGTTTAAGGAGATGATAGTACTCTCAAGATGAACAAAAAATGCAATGGAATATGAGATTGCAAATGACGTTTAAAGTGTGAAAATCGCAAAACTAATGAAACTATCGTAATCACGCAGCTATCGTTTTCAAATACTAAGGACAGGCTGCCTTACGATATTTAAATTGTACTAATTGAAATGCGTGACGTATTAAAATTTCATTCAGAAATTCAATGTCTCAAAAAAAAAAAAAAAAAAAAAAAAAAAAAAAACTGTCAGTCTGGCCTATAGGCGGAGGTAGATTTTGAAGTTATGTTTTTATTTCAACAACAGAAAATAAAATATGATTAGAGATAAACCAAGTTTAAGAAATTTATTTGGCCGCTTTTTGAAGAATTTTTAATTTCATTTTTCTGTAAATGCTGGTTTTATGAGAATTGTCTTAAGCGAAGTATGGCTCAAATGCCCACTTTGACAGCTCTTTTTGAAATATATTTATGAAAAAAATTGACCAACACGCACATTATATAGTTCCTAGATAAGAGAAATTGCCAATTGAATGCGTTTGAGAAAAAAATTGAATTTAGAAAGTAGTCATAAAATAGAATCATGAAATGAGCAATTTGTTATTTGAATACATTTTCAATTTTTCAATCACGATTGCCTCGAGCAATTATGTTCGAAATGGCCACTTTGACAGCTTTTTAAAAAATATATATATATTCTGCCTTTATCAAAACACTGACCAATACGGCATATTATACAGTTCCTAAATAAGAGAACCTGTCGATTGGATGCGATTGAGAGCAAAAAATGGATTTAAAATGATTCAGAAAACAAGCAATTTTTTATTTGAATACATCCTCAATTCTTCAATCACGATTGGTTCGATAAGCTTCGTTCGAAATGCCAACTTTGACAGCTTTTAAAGAAAATGTATTCTGCCTTTTTAAAAAAACTGACGAATGTGGCACATTAGTTCCTAAATTTAAAAACCTGTCAGTTGGAAACGTTTGAGAGCAAAAATGGATTCAAAAATGAGTGATAAAATGAGAAATTTGTTATTTGAATACTTTCTCAATTTTTTCAATCACGATCGCTTCTGGAAATCCTGTTCAAAATGCCCACTTTGACAGCATTTTTTAAAAATGCATTCTGTCTTTATCACAAAACTGGCTAATACGTCAAATTATATTGTTCCTAAATAAGGTAACTTGACAATAGGATGTGTTAAAAAGTAAAATGAATTTAAAAATGAGTCAAAATATAAGCAATTTAGTTTGGTTTATTTTGTGTCGGCCGATTTTATACTCTAGGGATATAAAGCCCACGGGTTCTTTCTAAGTGAGCCTCACCCGTTTTTACGCAAGGTTCGAAGAAAACCACGAAAGCTCCGAACGGTTAGGCCGACGGCCGCGGTTGAGTTCGAATCCAGCACCTGCTTTCTATCAGTTGAGAGGTCAGAACCTCTCAGCCACTGGTGAGACAAAGCAATTTGGCCTTGAGATTTTTCTTCAACACCTATTTTCGCTTTATTTATTTTTGCTATAAGGACTGATTCTATAAAAAAAAAAACTGGTCTGTATACAAGTTGTAGATATTATTGAGAAGATGTATATTAAATTTAAACGGATTTGATATCGTGAGAATGGAGGATATTATGGATTTTTTCATTTTTCATCCCTCTTTTACTTTTCGTTTTTATGTATTTATTTATTTATTTACTTGCAATAAGAATTGCTCCAATTAAAAACTTGCAAAAGCAAGAATTTTAAATAATATTAAAAAAAAATATTGTACATTTAAATGGATTTGAGAATTCAAAAAGTTGTGTTTTTTTTCTCCAAAAACCCATTTTTTCCCCTTGAGCCCATTTTTAATTTTATGAAAAATCTGTCATGCATGAACTTGGATCATTTTTAGAAGTAATATAAATTTTAAACTGTATATATATAGACATATACAGTTTAAATATGTATATATATATATATGTGTGTGTGTGTGTATTATTATATATATATATATATATATACTTTTTTTACTGATGGATGTTTTGGCGTCTAAGGATCATGATTCGTATAGATCTGCAAAATTTTTTTTAGAAATTCCAACATAGGAGCGACTGAAATAAGGTAGTATTGTGAAGTCTACCTAATATTGAAATGAGCCAAAATATGAATTGGCGACTCATTCTGCTCATACCTTTTAGAGATAACATGAGG